>JABBWI010000072.1:0-411724 GCA_016647755.1 Suillus subluteus
AATCACATCACAAGTTATTGTCTCTTAGCAGCCTTATCCTGAAATTTGGATGAGTGGTACATTTTTCATTAATTATTTCATAGATAGGCATAGTTTTGTGGCCCTTGGATAGAATTCTAATTACTATCAATATCTTATGAAGACTACTGGGTTTATATCTATTCAGATCTAACTTATGGTAGTCTAGCTCACTTATGTCTATTTTACCCTAAGTTTGTGCAGGAGGTTTTCCCTGATGTGTTTGTCGTCAGTATCGTTTCTCGGCTTGTGAATAAAAATGCTATGCTTTGCAATGTGTTCTTCTCGTGTTGACTCTCTTGTGTTTGGCTGGTTGGGTCATCGCTTGTGTACTCCATGAGGCTTCTGACTTCTCCATCTGGACTCTGGGCTCTACATCACCAAAATTGCTCAACCCATACATGGCTAGACATGGTGGTATCTGACAATGGCTAGGGTGTTGTGCATATCAGCGATATCAGCCAAATTCTGGCCCTGTCTGACAATCCCTATGAACGCTAGTGACGACGTCAACCTCGCTTGACGTCGTCACCGTAATTTAGATATTTTTGTATCGCTCAGATTTATTCAGATATGAATACCGCTCAGACTCATTCAGACGTTTTTGTCTCGTTCAGATATAACATGATATTTGATTCTCTTCTAGCTAGTACAAATTATTAGAGTGCGAGGAAGGTATTGTAAGTCGACAATGAGGTATGCAGAGCGAGAATAATGGAAATGACAGAGCCGAGGTGAGCTGCAATTCCCATGATACTAGGAGTAAGAGTGACACAGCGAAGTCAACCTCGGATCCCAAATTGTAGAGAGCCGCAGAGCGATGCTTCGAGGTGAAGAAAGCGATGTTGGAAAGAACAGCTTGCAGGTGTTCACATGAGCAGTGTTGCGGGCATCTGTGTGAGCAAAGTACAGGCATCCACGTCAGCATCCACATGAGCGAAGGTGTGGGAACACTCATACCTCGCTTCAGGGTAGAATACCAAAATTCGAAGCCAGCATAGTCACAAGATAGCAGACCCATCTGAAATGAACATCATAAGTATCAACATGCGCATATATGCGCATATACTCACCTTTCGATGATTTTCCTGGAGTTTTGAATTCCAGCCTATTGACAGTGCGCCGAGAAGCAGGGCTCAAGATGGATATGTAAGGAACTTACTTTTGTTTCTCATCATCGGACTTTGATGAATGTTGGTTCTTCTGCTTAGTAAACACTTGCGAGTGGGTCGTCTTTGAGGTTCACATTTGGTGAGACTGTTCATGCGGAGGAGAAAACAACTTGATTCAAACTAGTCTGTCGAACGGATGTTACTACATTTGTACAAGATTGTTTTCGAGGGGGAGAAGACACCAAGGGTTTTGGGCTGAGGGCGCACAGCGCACACTGGCCTCGAAGGGGCTTAGCCTAAGGGAAATAGGTGAGCTGCAAGGTGGGCGGGCTGCCTCGCTGTAATTTGGCTAATTTGCCCCTTCAGGGCACAATGGTAGACATAAGGTCTCTCTCTGAGTGTTAGCGAGGTGTTCGTTTGTGCTTCTGCACAATGAAATAAGGGAGAGGAGAGTGAGAAAAAGAATAGTCAACAAAGTGCACGATGGTTAAAGGTAAAGGAAGGTGCAGGGTTAAGGGGAAGATTGGGGCATGGCATGTCATTTGGGGTAAGTCATGTGATTATGGACTTGTACGCAATTCAAACTCTGAAACGCTGAGTCGCTGACCAATGATCCATCTTTTTCGCTACTGTGAACTTCCAAATGTTCCTTCCTCAATCGTCTTGCACAAGTAACGAAATGGATACATTTAGTAAGATGTCTGCAAGTTCAACCTCTTGTCAGAATGTATATTCCAGCTGGATGTGGTACTCGCTAGCATCTTACCATTTCCCCCAGTATTCGCCATCCTACATTATGAAGGAACCACTCGTTTTCGCGTACTATTGCTCTGGGCACGGTACATATGCAATGTTGTCTAGTAATGAAGATCCCTCACTTCTTCCTATAGGCTATGGCCATGCGACACAGGTCTCCACATTCGCTCGCTATCTCCTTAACCTCAACTCTCAGATGACGATACATATTGTATCATCTGCTCCAAAGCATGTTTTCAACGACAGCATTAGTCTTGGGGTCCTCTATCGTTTTGCTGAGGTCAACCCAGTCATTGTGCAGCCCGTGGTGTGAGTGGTACCGACTTTACAATTAACTCATTCCATTGATTGCCAGACTATTGGATATCGGGTCAATCGTCACAGGAGTGTTGACACTCTCAAGTCCTTTGCAAGGAATCTCTTCTGGAGCAAGAGCGACAGTGGCTCTTCGACATACAGGCCGACTGTGTTCTTAGTGATGCTGCCTTCCTTGGATGGTAAACTCTGAATCTATTATGGTAGACCCTTACGCTTATTAATTATCCAGTCTTGCTGCGAATGTCACAGGGTTGCCTTCCATCCTCATCTCAAATTTTACATTCGACTCTGGATACAGCTTTCTTTCCACAAAATTTGTAGACCAATCATGATGCACCTCTAGGAGATGAGCTTTCCATTGATAACCACACTCCGGACTGTCCAATCTCAGGCGAAGAGCTTAAACCATTGATTCAACAAATATATTATGGTTACCGCTGCGCGGACCTTCTTGTTTAACTTCCTGGATGTATACCCATTCCATCGTTCTCAACCTCCCCATTGTTACTGGCGCCGCACTGGACTAACCAGGGCAGCAACACGCTCCTAGATGAGAATGTAGCACATCTTGTTCAGAAACCCACCACACATGTACTCCATTCTTCGATACCTTTCGCCAACTCACACCCTCAGAAACCATTTGCGCGTAGCATCATCCAAGCTCCCCTTCTCGTTTGTGGTATTAGCAAGGGGCTAGACACAGTTTACTCCCCCATTGGTCGATCCCGACTTCTCTCATCGCTTGGTGTCCCTGAGCACCTACATAATCTGTATGAGACAAAGATTCTAATTGTTTCATTTGGCGGACAGGTCTTCCAGAAGCCGACTTCTAGTTGTGTGAGCAGCACGGGTCACTCAAGTCCAGGATGCAAAACACCTCAAATTGATCCTCCTGTGGAGCTACGGCAGATCCCTGATAGCCTGCGAACGTCAAAGATCTGTCCTTGCAGTGATGCTCTCAGCAAAATGGACACGCCATACAGCTGTTACAGCGCCCCCCCATTAACCCAGGCTGGCTGAATGACTACCAGCATCCGAATTCAGCAAGACATTGGCAGTCTTTATCCATCATTTCACTTACTAAATCGTACTCTCACCATCACAATACTGCTTCAGCGAAGAGAGATATTTTGGTGCAGGCCATGCGGTGTGTGATGCTCCTCCATCTTTTTCAACATAACTCCTATCTTCAAGTCCCAAAGGTTACCATTCCTCACTTATCGGGGAAACTGCTACCGCATTTACGTCCCCCTCATGATCTTCAAAAACTTGCAGGGATGTTGCGCTTGGAACGAGCTGTGACATTTTACTGGAGGTTGATGATGTTGAGTATGGTCAAGGGATTGTGGGCGTCTTTCTCTAAGCTGCAGAGGTGCATGTATTGTGCATTTTTGTGCTGTTTCATTATGCTAACCTACCTCATTTCTATAGACGCCCAAGACACGAGGTTATTTGCACCACACTCCATCACTGTTCCAGCAAGAATGCTCCCCATGAGTCATGCATTGAGATGGTGGAACGGCGCTCGACTACTTGCCTCACATGTCCATCCTCCCGCCTATCATCTCATTTGCATGCAACCACAGCACTCTGGGCCGCCTCAAAGACACAGTCACGAACTTGAAGAACAGCCACGGTCAAGAGTAAGTGTATCTTGCTGTGTAACATTCAGACGGTTCCCTTACAATGCTTTCAGACTACATTATGTGTATGCCTGAGGTCCAGAAGACAATTTACTACGTTACTGGTGAATCCCTTGTGGCTGTCAGATGGGCGGGTCATCTTTACAGCCATGTAGACGTGGTGAACTCGGTGTGGCAACTCAAACCACATGACTTATGTCTTTCCGCTCGGGGGTAAGTTATCTGCGAAGCTACCCAGAACCTGTCAGCACATTTCAGTGTTTAGTCAAGATTATGGCGCTGTACTATGACAAGATGGCATTTTATATGGAAGTCGTTGGCAGTGTGTCAACCAGGATGACAATGGAGGCAAGTCTAGCTTGCTTGCTGCTATTGCATCGCAGATGCTGCTTGGGAAGCTTGGCAGTGCATTTTGGGAGGCATTTTCTGGGTCTGGGCCTAATGCTGGGTCGCCTCATTTGCCTGTGCATGTGACTTAGTGTATGGCTTACAATAGATATTGAGTTTGCTTTGCATCACATCATGCACTTCCAAGAGTCAGAGGGCGATGATATCAGGCTTGAGTTAGACAAGGAGCAGGTAAAGGTGACGAGCAGGACAAGGAGGATAGTGATAGCTCACGATGGTGCTTGGACGAACTTGACAATGATCATAATGATGTACTTACAGAGGAAGGTTATGCATCAACAAAACAACACATAGTGTATATGATCATATATGGTCTTGTGAAGCTTATATTACCACGCACAGCTGTTTACCATAATATATGGCCTTGCAGCGATCTTGTATGAGTGTAGCAGACAGGTGAATATCTTGTAATCTCAAGCCAGTGTTACAGAGACTTACATGGATGCGGGCAGACTGGTGGTTACTTGTATGAAGGTAGCAAAGACTGGCAGTGACTTGCATGCATGCTGGAAGACTGGTTGCTACTTGTATGAATGTAGCAAAGACTGGTGGAGACTTGCATGGCCGGAAACAGGCTGACGGTTACCTGCATGATAATTAAAAGACTTTTGTGGGTGGAGCCCCTTCAGTGACTTGACCCTATAAATGTGGTCAGCCCAAGTTGACATGATTCCATGAGACATGGGCCAGCCCACTGTGGGCCCACATTAATATTGTAGGTCGATGTCTCTGCGTGGGCTGGCAAGTGGCATTGTACTCAATGGTTCTGGCTCGGCCCATGAACAATGATCTTCAATACATTGGAGTGGGCCCACGGGTGCCAGGATCAAAGTACATTGTATTTGCATGTGGGCCCACAGGACAATGGAAATGTTATTCCTCGACAATTTTAAGCGGGCCCTTGCTCCCTGGTTTGTTGGATTACCATCGCCGATCACAGAATGTGAATTTCCGCCGGCGAGAAAATGACCAATATTATTGGTGAATGCAAGTGTCCACCGAGAAATACATTTAATCATGGCCAGCGACACCATATGGGCAGGTCCTGCGGGTAGCAGGATCAAATTACATTGTATTTACATGTGGGCCCACAGGACAATGGAAATGTTATTCATTGACAATTTTGAGTGGGCCCTTGCTCCCCAGTTTGTTGGATTACCATCGCTGATCACAGAATGTGAATTTCCACCGGCGAGAAAATGACCAATATCATTGGCAAATGCAAGTGCACTGAGAAATACATTTAATCACGGCCGGCGAAACCATATGGGCAGGTCCCACGGGTGCCAGGATCAAATTACATTGTATTTACATGTGGGCCCAGAGGACAATAGAAATGTCATTCCTCGACAATTTCGAGTGGGCCCTTGCTCCCCAGTGTTGAGTTACCATCGGCGATCACAGAATGTGATCGGCGAATGCAAGTGTTTCCACCGAGATATACATTTAATCATGGCCGGCGAAATCATATGGGCATGGCAGCGGTTGTGTCCGGTTTTCTCCATGTGAATGGTTGGCCCATTCAGAAACACCGGAATAGCCATGCGGGCCCAGATGTTGTCACCACCTATACGGGTGGGCCTTGCCAATGTATCGTGGTGACCACAGGTGGGCTCGCAGGGTGAACTGAATATAGAGGAGAGCCTAGAGCACTGCAATCTAATTAAATGGGTAGGCTCACCCGCTAGTGTTTAAACCAACATCAGATGGGCCGACAATGTGAATCAAATCAATGGGTGGGCCCCGGCGATGTACAATTGCTCTGAAGTGCCACAGTAGGAGATCACCAAATAGGAGATTACCAATTACCATCACCGAGACATCCAGCCCCCAACACAAACTAGCCTCAATCAAAAAATCAATATTGCATATTTCCAGTGGTGTCAAGCACAACCGCAGATCACAAGCTGCCACCAATTATATACAAACATGTTATTCAACTAAGCTAGTAGATATACCTGTACATCTACTAATCTGTTACTGGTCAAGAACAAATGTATATACATAAAATGAACGGTGGCCACAAAAGATATTCAGACAACAGTACAAACAGGTGGGAAATCATTCCGCCGCCAGAGCAGCCGATGAGCATGGCGAGTCATCAACAAGGTTTGCTGGACCAGCAGCAGATTCATGGGAGGACTCGGCAGTGTGTGTCAATGGGACAGCAGCCGATTGACCTGTGGCTTTGCCGGCAGGGTCGGCAGATGCACTGGAGGCCTCAGTGGTGGAGTCACTGGCAAGCAATTCGCCAGCAGCCAATTCACCAGTAGCCTCAGCACCACACTCAGTGGTTGCAGATGTAGCTGCTGGCAGCAACTTCCGGAGGAGCTCATCAAATCTTTCAGCGAGGAGTGCAGACCTCACCTCTTGTTCTGCCAATCTGGTGTTGGCATCTTCGCACTGCTTGTCACTGGCGACAACCTGGTCCTCCAATGCGGCGACTGCAGTGCGAAGTGTGGCAACTTCAGCCTGCAAAGCCAACATGCTGTCGCGTTCAGTAGAGGCAGAGGTTGGTGGAGGGATGGATGTTGATGGACGAGTAGGAACCTCATCCTCATTCTGCGCGGTGGTGGTGGTGTCCGGCACTGATGGTTCGACATGTTGGGTTGCAATGTTTTCTACAAGAACATTAGTTGAGTGCAAGGTTGTAGAGAGAAATACTTACGAGCTGGTGGCGAGCGCCAACGGCGAGATTGAGAACAGGTCCGGCGAGATGTCGCAGACTTCCCTTTCACAGTGGGGACCTCTGAGCCTTTGCCACTGCAGCGAATCTTCAGCCTGCTGCAGAAGGCACACACCCTCAACTTGCCGCCATGGTCCTTGTTGAATGCTTGGCGGCAGATAAGATCCCATGCCACACATTGGCTGCAGCGAGGAGCCCATGAGGGCGCCGTTGTATCGGCGAAATCATCCTCCTTCAGCTGGGGACCTGAGGATGTGGTGGGCGCAGGCTACCGAAATCTGACTTAGCTAGTAGACACAAGAGATTGGGAACACTTACCGGCAATTCCACATACGGCACACCCATCTTGCCTGGAGGGCCAGTGTTGGTTGCTGCATCGGCATCCATGTCATCATCGCTGGTGACAACAGAGTGCCGGAGAGAATGGCGAGTCTTCTGCTCGGTAACCACCTTGGTGAGTTGACCAGGCTAAACGTGCCATTAGATTAATTTTGAAACCATAGCATTGGACTTACTTTGTAGATCATGTTGACGGCACACTCCTTGCGAACCGGCACCATTGGAACCACCTCATCTAGCTCAAGGTCATCATCGCTGGTGATGATGGCCTTAGACTTCTGCCATTGACACTTGGATTGCGCCGGCCGACTTTGGCTCCTAGCATTAGTAGCCCGGGAGCGCTTACCACGCTCAATGCCTCGCCCTCACTCTTCGGCATCATCGGCGCGAGGAACACCCTTTGGCTGAGATGGGCCAGCTCTCGGCAGGGGCGGTGGCGGCTGCTTTCGGTAACCAGCAGTGGCGGGGAAGAGAGGATGGCCTCGGATGCAAGGATCGTCAGCAATGATGCTGGCCCAAACGGGTGCAGTGACCAAAGTGGTCCTGTCTTCGTCCATGTGGTTCATCAACTCTGCGCCAGCGGACAACACCAAAGGTGACAGGATGGTCACCCTTCCAGTGTGTGTGGAAAAGACTTCGTGCTGAAACAATTGTAAGACATTACGGGAGAATAAAGTTACAGTACTTACCATCAATTTTGCCATGTCCATGGCAATGCTGAGATGCTTTGGGTCCTCCGGCTGTAGCTGCAAGGCTTGGCCGAGGATGTGTTCCACCTGATCAGCAGCCTCACTGAAAGCATTGTTGGCAGCAGCGATAAGTTGGTGTGCAGCGGAGGACATTGCAAATGAGGAATTTGAAGGATGAAGTTCAAGATGAGACACGGCGACAAACAGTAAACAACATGATAAGTATCACGCTGTGGCCACATTATCGGCTGATTATGTAATATTCCCTATTGTCTTACTTTTGGTTCACATGTTGACATGTAAATATTCAACACTCAATGCCAATAATGTGGTCACATCCACTGATTCTTACAGATACTATGGGAAGAACAATGTAATTATATAGGCAAACTGCTGGACACATGCTATATGGCCTTAGTCGCCGATGGACACAACACAAATTTGAAATTGCCAAGTTCAATTCCTGACAATTCCATGTATTTAAAGCCTGCAACAATGCTTGTAATTTTTCAGTATATCATGTCGAACATTATCTCTACAAGGTTGTCTGACGTCACCGCCAATGAAAAATTAACCCTCGATTTAGCGGACTTTGCCAATCTCTTCGAATATGCCAGCAGCCGCTTATTAAGGATTCACCAAGTGCTGGAGCAGACGAAGGACAATACATCGCAGAAAGTTCGCAAGAATATTGCCATGTACCTCAACTGGGAGGCAGAGGTAATTTCATGTCATGTGCACGCCGTCTTAGTTAAACGATCTTACAGGCCTTTACCATCCCTTAGGTCACATTTTGCACCAGGTTGAGCATCAACCCACTGTTATCGCACAATTTACGGTATCTCATTGGCCTGCTGGCGATGAAACAGCTGAAGATGCTTGAGAGCTATGCCAATGTGTATGACTCCTTCATGACCTTGTTGGTAGACCCACCGGCAACATGGATGAGAGGCCGTAAAGCCAACACACATGAGCATGCTTGGTGGCTGGGTCCTCTTGACACTGAACCCAATGAGGTGTTCTTCAACACTTACCCAAACTGTGTTGAAGTGAAGGAACTCTTCACTGAGCATTTTTTACAATTGGTAAGAACTACATTGGCTTATGTCAAGAGGAACAAACTGACTTCGGCCGTGTGCAGCCTGAGGGGACCGTGTTCATCACGCCGGCAACCTTGATTGAACCCAAGATCACGCCCGTGGCTCAGCAAGTGTCAACCATTCGCGCCGAGGTCCAGCAGGAAGGTAATCACCTTCTAAAAATGATCGAAGACAAGGTTATAGAAGCAAGGATAGTGGCCGTGAGCTTGATGCAAATGGACAGTCTCCTGGGGCGGGATGTTGGTGAAGCCATTGCCGCGACAGAAAGACTTGTGAAGTATTTGAAAAGAGAGCAAAACACATCCTAACCATATCTAGTATGTACATTACAGTGATTAACTACATGGTGTTAAAACTCCAATTCATGTAGCCAATATATATATCTCAAATGATCAGTAGTATTCTCTAGAAAATTGCAGTCACCATGAGTGATAGACAACCATGTCTTTTGCAGAGGTCCCAAGGCGTTCAGGGACATCTTGCCTTTCATGTATCCGACGTGGCTAACATATTTGAATACGCCGGTTCCAGATTACTAGCAATCCGGACAATGCTGGAATCCAGGCAGGGTGTCATATCGGCGGAGGGTCACATCATTTTGAATGAGTACCTGAACTGGGAGGCAGAGGTAAATGTTATCGCCAGTCCTTCATGCATTATGGACACTAATTGAGTCAGTCTTTCCTCCTTCCCTGGGTGTCAGTTTGTGAAAGTGCAAGGACTGACCCACTGGTATCTCAGAATCTTCACATCTTCCTTGGCATATTTAGGACTGGCACAGTCCGACACGTCGCCGAAGAAATGTACTCGGTGTTTATGAACATTCCAGCAGAACCATCAAGTGCTTGGGTGACAAGCCATGTAGTGCAGAGCTACAAGTTTGCTTGGTGGAATACCGCCTTTGACGTGACTCCTAACAAGGATTTCATCGGCATGCATCCAAGCAGTCATGAACTGTGGGACATCCTGTTCGATCACTTCGGGCAACTTGTAAGTGTTCAATTGTGACTGGGCCAGTGCTCCAGTAGCTGATTCTAGCCCAAGGGTAACACATGGCATGCTGGCCAAAGGTCTTCAAACTGCTGTACAAAACAAGTGGAGAACAAGATTCACTCGGTGGAGCCGTCGCCACAAAGAATGGGCATGTGAGATATGTTACCACTTCATTGAGCGCTGAATGATGGGTCATCATCGCCGCTCATGATGCCTGGTGTATATAATTGACAAGATCTGCCTTGGTGAATAATCATTGAGAGCTGTTCTACATAGTACATCGGAGTGAGAGGTCTTCTACCCAGTAGTCCATCGTTATCCAGTATTTGCATTTTCTAAGACAGGAATATGCCGCTCTGCTTGAGACGAGGCCTTTGTCCGGTTGAATGCATGACTGGCCTCTGTGTACAAACATTGATAAATTTTGCATTGTCTCACCGCATATCCCACATGTCCCTCTTTATGGACCTGCCTGGAGATGTTACCTAGACGGATCCATTCCTCAGCTTTATGAAGAAAAAAGTCACAGGTCCAATCCATTTCGTGCTTTACAAGCAACATCTCTTCTGCCCAACAATCTCTCAGAGCCTTGGCATGGAGCCAATGCACACGGTAAACTGTATCGGCATCATGAGTGCCGGGCGGCGAGAAATCAGTATCACTCACATTCATTCAACTAATCACTGCTATTAGAATCCCCTTGTACATCCATAGACCAAAACCAAGCCAACATATTGTTCCTTTGACCCCAAGAGTTTGGATCGGTGACCACTGTGCTAACCTTGAGATGCTCCTTCAGCAACTGCTGGTATCTCTCTGACACAGCATCATCGGCGGCAAGTTTGCAAAGTTGTGATTGGCACTTGGAATAGATACTTGCATTGATGCTAACCGCCCTATCCACAGAATGAACTTGAGCCCAAGCCCTGGTGGATGTGGCTTGTGACTTCGTGGTCCTAACAGTTCTCCGGAATATTACCGCCTTGTTTGCTAAGTGCACTCTGATGTTGTGAAGTGCATCATTTGCCTGGCCTTGCCAGAGATTGAGTTCCTGGTCCACCAAATCGGTAACGCCGAGTGCAGCACATCTCTCCAGTCCTAAATTAGAAGGCAATGGAATAACCACCTTCTCTGGCTCAAACACTCTGTAGTCATTCTCTGGTTCATCTGTTTCATCTTGTGAATCATCTTGAAGGGTCAGAAGTTGTAGTTCCATGGGCTGTATGTCATCATTGCCCAATCCATCGCCGAGAAAAGTCGTTCCTGCATCCACCCACTGATCGATATCCCTTTGTAGGGTGTCACGCCGGTGACAAATATCCAATCGCTGTGTGTCCATCCAACGTCATCCCAGTTTTCTCACATCCATCTGCAGGGTGATCTGGGCTTCCTCAATGGTGAGACCCTCTGCTAGCCATGTCGCCGCACCTCTCCGGCGTGCTTGCCCGGGACACCGGCCTTGGGATGCTAACAATTGCAATTCTTGCTGCTTTCTGGTCGGCGCTGTGCTGGATTAAACATTGAGCAACCAGACAGCTCTCACCTACATACCTTTCTGAAGTTGAACCTCGTAAATGTCCATTGCTGTTGGATCATGAAGCCGTCTTGCTTGCGCCAACCTCTCTTGTGCTTCCCAATCTTGAACTTGCCGAGGATCAGCGGTCTCATGAAGTTTCTGAAATGCCTGTGTACTTTTGGCGATTCCCTTCACAGCCTGCCTGTATTTTCTACAGAGACTTTTGCCTGTATGTGGAGTCTTGTCAGATAATGAGATTTTGTTATATTATAGGAGCACTCACTCATCCTGATCATTTTCATGAAATTGCAATCATTCATTTGGTAGTCCAGACATTCTTTCTGATGGGGTGTACCCATGCCACGTGCCGATGGCGAGATGATGTTTAAAGGCGCCCACAGGGTTTCCATGATCTCGCCGTCGATTCAACCTGCACCCTCGATGAAATTGGAAGCATATCTGACATAGCAGCTGTCTTGATGGCCATGTACATGCCATAGACCAATACCGGGAATGATCTCCAGCTCTCGATGGATCTGCAGGATAGGACTTTCGGCAATTCGGTCCTTCAGATGCTTGTGGTACTGACAGTTGACATCGTAAAAAGTCAATGCATGGCGGATTCCCTCAGCGTTCACTTTCAGTGCCTCACACAGTGCATAATCCATGTTCATCTGTCTAGTGGTAATCAGCGATGGTGTGAGCATCCTTGGTGTTACACACCTTTCTCCCTTCTGAAAATCTACCATGGCATGAGGGACAAAACAGCCATGCCTTGCACAAGCACACCCACCAATGCCTGTGGCTTCCAGTCTGTGGCGTTTTGCATTTGCTTGATTGACGGTGCGATGATTGTTACACTCGGAGCGTTGAACGGCTTCTTTGGCAAGGGACAGGTGCTCCTTGTATATGCGGTTGCCGACCATGAAGCCACGGCCGTCCATGAGTGAGACTTCATCGGATGGATTTGCAGCATGGAGATGCTCCGCTTTGAAGTTTCCGTCCATGACTAAAGATCTTGAATAAAGCCACCTCGGTGTCTCCAAATCTGACCCATTTAGGCCCTCGGCATCATCTCCTGTGGGCAATGTGACATTGATGCCTGGCTGGGGATATGCTGGACAGAACAGAGCAAGATTGCTGGGCGTGACCTCTTTGTCCTCATGGCCGAAGCCATTCCATTTCAGTAGCTTCAACTTCCGCCATTGTCTTGTCACCCTCATCAGCTCTCGGTACCGATCCTGCATCCTAATCAATGACATTGGCGGAGCGTCGCCGAGGTATGTACCAGCACCAAGTGAGGGAAGACCCTTGTGGTCATCCTCCTTAACTTGCTGTAATAATTCATCGCCGATGTCCCGCACTCCAGGTTATCGAGCAAAAGTCATCCAAGACATCAAACGAGAATGCTGTCTTTGGTTCCAAGAATGATGCTGGAAATAAGCCCATTTGAAACAGCTGTATATCGGCAGAAGGGGCCCCGGGGCATGTGCAATACTTAACCATGTGAGTATGTACTCCTGACTTATCTACTATAGTAGTCATGGTCTTGTTGTTCTTTATGAATGGCACGCTGGTTAGGAGGTCATGTGCTTCCTGTGCAAAAGGTGCATTGGACTGTTCATCTGATGCACCCTCACTATCCAAGGTCACCGGCCCTTCTGCCCCTCCATCAGCGAAAAATGCTGACTCTCTGGTGTCATCTTCCCAGGGGCAAGGAGTTCCGGCATGCCCAAGCCACATCACCATCCCAATCTTGACCAAGCAAGATTCCTCGAAGAAGGCACCTGTCCATTGGCTGATGCGGTGGAAGGGAAGTCTCTGGTGGTTCATTCTGCAACAATTGGTGCAATAAAGGGGCTCACCAAAGCACCCATGACATTTATATACACCATCTGTCCCACAGATGGTACATGATCGATCTGATGGAACCTCCTGTTCAAGGAGTATGTTGAGATATGTTTTAGTCTTGGGCACCCATTGCCGGATATAGTCATTTTGACTCTTGAATGAAGGTCAGTGAATTGACAGTGAAGTTACAGAGTGCTCACCAGTGACCTAGGGAGCTGCAGTGGAGTTGCTCCAATGTCGCCGAGGAAGTTATCTCCCCCATGGTACAGCATATCATAGGATGCCTGCTTTGAGGGAGACTTGATAGGGGTGGGCGGAACTGATTGTCTGATCTTCAGTCTTTCCACCCATTTGCCCACCACCTTTCTAGTTCGGTATGTTTTCTTCCATTCTACAACTGAATACTTTCGGGTAGGTGTCCACTCTTGGATTCTAGAGCCCCCCATGTGTCTATATCAATATTGTATGTTGTGTATGATGATAGTAAGAAGGGTAACCAATTTCAACCTATTCAATCAGCATTTACAAGTACATAATATAAACATAATACAAGCTGAACCGAGCAATACCAACAAGGATGTAATATAGGCTGAATCCGGGATACCAATAAGGTACATCTCAACCAACTATTTTGAATTCTGAACCATTCACATCACAACATGGCAAGAAGTCAATCTCCTATTGTTGTTCTACAGCAAAACAAGGTTCCCTTGGACAAGGCAGAAGTCACTGTCCTCAGGGCCCATCTAGAGGACTGGAAGTCTGTCAAAGGAAAGGAGCGGGTGAGGGTCTTGATCGCCATCCACAAGGAAGCCTCTCTCCAAGCTCCGACTAAGGACAAAGCCATACTGAAAGCTAGGAAAAAGGTACATGACAGGTTATAGTATGTATCAGGGTCCTGGAGTATTGATAACATGTCCATGTCAGACTTATAAGGAATGGTTGCAAAACCACTCTCACTGGAAACCATCTTCCAAGCCCCTCATCAAGTATGGCAGGACTTGGACTGCCCAAAAAGTCTTGGTTCACACCCATAAGGCCCTCATCCAAGAGGAGACGGGAGAAATGGCTGGAAGTGGAGAGATGATCAGCAAGTGGCCAAAGGCTGCAAAGACTGTGATTAACCATTATGCAGGCCGATCAGATCTTTGAAGATCCGAGTCAACCTATCTCTTGTCTCGGAGTACGCTGTCAGAAGGACACGGTTGCTGTCCAGCACCTCTTCGTTTGTGGGATCGCGGACCTCAATCTTGGGCCCAACCACAGTGCCGATTAGGCTTTGCACCAGCGCATCAACTGAATGACATTAGCTAGGTTCGCGAAGATAAAAAGTTACTCACATTCATCTGACCGGAGGCGCTTCACTATGTTGATCGCCGCCTGCTCAGCCTCACTGACCAAGGTTGCCAGGTTCAGTTCCTGTGATTCACAGGCAGTTGCAACAGCGATAGCAGGGATTGGTGCCTTGGGGAGCTGGAGGGCTCCTACCATGTTGGGAAGTGCAGGGGCTGCATACGACACCAGCAGGGACGAGCATGTAGCTGGTGAATTGGCTGAGACAGTAGCAGTGATTGGGACCGGTTTCCAACCGCCGACCTTTGCTGGTTCGCCTTCACAACCAAACCGGAATGCTTCAGAGTGATCCACATTTGTGAATATAAGATGTACAAGCATAACTTACGTTTATTAGTCATGTCGTAGCCAACGTGCTGAGGCGCTTCCTTGGATGAGGCTTTCCCAGTCCAGCCAAAATTCAATTGTGTGAGGCATGGTGTCGGCGGGTCGACTGTTGCTGTTGTAGGGGGAGCTTGCATAGGCGACGCCAGGGGAGGAAGGCAGTCCCAGCCAAAATTGATTGGCTGTGGTCGCAGCTTTGTAGGGGTGGATGCCATTGACGATGCTTGCATAGGCGATGCCGGAGGAGGAAGGCAGTCCCAGCCAAAATTGATTGGCTTTGGTCACGGCATTGGAGGGGTGGATGCTGTTGACGGCAATGTGACAGGTACACCCATGCCAAAGTTGAACGGTGTTGTTGCTGGCGCCATATGGTCTGGAGACACCGCGGGCTGCATCCAGCCAAAGTTTAATGACTTGGGCGCCGATGCAGGTTGAGCGGGTTCCGCCTGTGTATTCATGTTGAACCCAAAGTTGAATGTGGGTTGGGATGCTGCAGGCCTCGCTGCCGATGGGTCTCTGTTTTGACAAGAGGGTGAATTCCCAAACCCAAAATTGAACGCTTACAATTGGCCGTGATTAGTCAATGTGAACTTATCGCTTATCAGGAACTTACATTTGGGTGTATCGCCAACGTGAGATGATTGGGATTCATCATCGGTGTCCATAGGTACATCGAAATGAATGTGGCGGTCAATTGGCTCTGACATTGTGTTGGATGATAAGAGTATTGGATGACAGATGAGTAATGGATGTAGAGTTTAGATGCGAAGATATCTAGTCAAGTTCCAAGTTCACATGATTAAATACATTGTCCGTGCTTGTGGATTCCTGTGGGGTTTAAATGATCGCCCTAAACAATGGATTTCTTCGTGAGAAACTTTGCACATGTGTTGAAATGTGTGCTTCTACATCCTCATGGCGCCTCATGGCGGCGCTGCGTGAGCCGATCAAAGTTGCTTGGAAATTTTAATTGCCTCCATCTGTTATATATTACTGAAGCTAATATCCTACGTCTTTGCTCTCTCTTTCACATCTACGTTTCCTGCTAAGCATGCCATCATCTGAAGATTCCAACAAAGCTCTGAACGATGCTGCCGCTGAGGTGGTGCAAATCCTAGCGCAAGCAATGAAGACGAAAGGTCGGACGGGCCAGTTGTCCATGGCCATGGAAATGGCAAATATTATGGTTAGCACGTGCTAATTTAGCGATGTTGCATTACCTAATTTAGAGTAGTCTCCAGTATTTACAACTTATGGGCAGTCTGCAACAAAAATCTCCCTGGTGTTGTTGTCGGCGGCTATGGAGTTGAAGGAACATTGCGATCCAGTTAGCCGCCTATCATTTGTCTCTGTGCCGATATGGACGAACATCGTGATGAATGATCCACGTATCCAGAACCATCCCTTACATGTGAAGGCACGCAATTATATCACCCTAGCAAACCAAGTATCGCCGTTGTTGCTGTCATCACAGTTGTCTGCGCTGGTGGGTATTGTCAACGGCACGGCCCAGTCACCGGTGCTGCCTGCTGCAAAGCTTAAGCCGAAACCGAAACCAGTTCCAAAAAAGAAGCCAGCGGAACTCAGTTTGGAAGGCGACAGAATTGAAGTTGTGGATGGGGCTCAGGCGGTGACCAAGGATGGAGCGCCGACAAAGGTCATCCCTACCATTGGCGAATTGGAATCGCAGCCAGTGGTGATCAGAGGCAAGGGGAAGGTGAGGGAAAAGATCACTGTACTGCCGGCGGATGTGGACGCACATGCTGGGAAGGATGTGGCTGAAGGACGCCGTGACTCGGAATCACAAGACGTGACTGTGCGCAGGAAAGGAAAAGGAAAAGAAATTGTCCCGCTGGAGCATGTTGCAGAAGGCCTTGGGCATGGAAGGCCGCAGAAGAGACACAGGGATGCTAGTCCTAGTAGGCCACCGACCAAGAGAAACGTTGCTTCGAGTCGCCCGCCAGCAGCAGATGAAGCTGGCCCAATACATACGCCTAGGGTTGATGAGTCTGGTCCCCCTACAGTAAGTGATTCTGATATCACCGAAGGTTGTTCGATTTTTATGGCGTCTAGCAGCCTGATACCGTTAGGACCCACACTGGGAAGCGGCACAAGAGTGTCAATCATTCAAGCACACCAATGGAGGAAGTGGAGGTAGGGCGAACAGAGCATGTCCAAGCTAAGACCAAAGTACTCACAGAGGACATCGGCACCATAAGATTTCATCCTTTGGAATGTATAACACTGACTCGGTATAGACCACAGCCGGGCGGGAGTTGGAACCCCCTTGTACTACGTGTCTAATTAAGTTCGTGACTGATATTGAGCGCCGATGTACACTGATCGGCATTAATTCAGGTCGGTTATCTGTCGCCAAGGACTTGGAGTCGGCACTGTGCTTAGAGCTTGCTCCAGGTGCTCCAGGAAGAAATTGAAGTGTTCGCACTTAGAGCAATCAACAACAATCAAAGTAGGTTCGGTCCTATTCCGCCCCGCCGACCATGCGCTGGATGATGATGAAGGTACATTTTTCTTGTTTCATTTTTCATATTCTGAGTATTCTAGACATGCTCTTGTCAGATGACTCGGCCGCCGCTCCAACTGACCCACCGCCGACAATGTCTGTACCTGCAATTGCCACCATCTCTCCGGTTCCATCCTCATCGCCATTACCCAAGTCCTCTCAGACGTTGAAGCGGCGAGTTTTACCACCACCTGAAACGCAACATTCTCCAGTAATGTCCGACACCATGGACATTGATCTATCAGGAGATGCAGTCATGAAGGAGTTGGAAGCAATGACGCTGAAGATGGGGGACTCGGCGTCCCCCATGGAGAAGAATCACGGCCTGCAGGCGGTCATCAATAGCCTCAAAACAGAGTTGACTGAACTCCGTACTCGACATACCACTTCCATGCTGCTTATTTCAAACATGAATGTCCGTCTTGCTGAGCAGGAAACAAGCATTCAAAATCTGGAGGTCATGCGCAACGAGCTCACGGCATTGCAGCAGGATGTGAAGGACATGCAGGTTGAATCTCGCAGTCGTGAGGAACAGCTCCAGACCACTGAGGCCAAATTGGCTGAGCAAGCACATTCCACATCCGTCCTGCAGGAAGCTTACGAGTCCCTTCGGCAATGTGTCATGCCCAATGTGTCTATCCCTCCCGCATTCAGTAACACTATGTTTCTGCCTGTCCCCAGCTACAGTACACCCTACAGTCAGGGTTTCAGTGTGGGCCAGGCGCAGGCAATGGAACGCTTGTACACAAACATCACTCTGGGTCCCTCCACTGCCGCTGGAACGTCTGTTGCCCATGCCACCGGTAGTTCTGGCCAAAATGGTGTTGCTGGTTCTTCAACTAATCAGAACGCCGGCAGTTCTCACCTGAGACGGGTCTTTAGTGAATCTGCATCCGGAACTGGTCCATTGTAAACATGCCTTCTGCCAGTCCATATTGTTGGTTGCCATTTGTACTTGTTATACAGAGAATCATTCAAGTAAGCCGCCGCCGCTATATTGTATGCCAATCTGGATGTCCCGAACATTGGTTCCATTTCTATGTAATAGAGTTGTTTTGTCTTTTGATATGAATCACCCGCCGTGTGGAGCAGAATAATGTTCTTGCTGGACCTCAGCGTAATCACCGCTGCAGGATCTCTGTGTAGTTTCACCACAGTTCCGCCAATTGAAAAGTTTTTCCGCCAATTAAAATGTTTTTTTAAGTATTTGCGATTACACGCCGGATGTAGCTGAACAGGTCATTGATGTTGATGTATGCTGCAATATATCGAGAAGCCAGCATCATTACGTTGGAGCAATCCCTTCATGGGAAAACTCGGGCATGTGCTTCTCATCACTGGTGGCCTGCAATGCTTTAATTTATGATGTTAGGCCCCATCATTTGTGATCAGTAGCAATTATAAAAAGGCAGCATTTATGATGTTTCTGTCCCTCATCCGATGAACCCCATTCCTGCTGACTGGGCGTTGTCCACAACTCACATTGCCAGTGAATATGTCTCCCGCCAGTTTTCTGTTCTCATCGGTGTGGGGCCGAAGGTCCTTCCTCCGATTGAGCTTGATGTTGTCTTACTCATGGCTTGCTCCACACTTGCCAGGATGCTCGCCGAGGCATATCGCAATCCAGGTACGGCCCTCTAAGATTTGTGCGCCGCTGGTTTTAACTTCAATCGGCGTTAGTCACTATCAACTTTGATATAACCAGGTATTCAGAAGCGCTGCAAATGATGGAGACTGGCCTCAAGTCTGGGCGTGAAGAACTACTCCTTGCACGATTCCCGCCGGATCGTCAAATTATTCTGGAACGGCCTGCAGTTGTCCTTGACAAATTTGGTATTATTGTCCTATGGTATCTCCCTGGAGCAATTGATGCAGCCATCCAGGTTGGTTTGCATCTGCCGCCAATGATCTTTGCTGAGTCATTTTAGAATGATATGATGGCGGTGACTGTGATGATGTCAGGGCCGCTGGGCACGAGTATCACTTGCAGCGCAGTGAAGGACAACAAATGGCGTACCCATGAGTCCAATTTTCAAAGCAGTGATCATGGCCTTACCCCTGGTTGCATCAATCTCTCTCCAGCATGGTTTTTACAAGGTCATCTGGTAAGTCGGCACATCAAACATCCAACAGCCTTGCCTCATTTCTTAATAGGCTCCAAAATTTCATCCTGAAATATTTGTGACCCTCCGAGTGGGTGGGATATCTTTATGTCAGGCGATGCAGAGACCAGCAGCCCTTATTGCTGCTGCATTGAGAGTTATGCACCCCAGCCTCTACTGGTCTTCATTGACAACCCAGCTGGGCCTTGGTCTATGGGCAGCCAATAATCAATTGCAGGACATGGGAGATCTCTTAAGAGTATGGGGATCTGTGTTCACAGTCCTCGCCATCATGTGCAACCGAGGCTCACCCTTGCACCGTGATGCTTTATCCTGTGCACAATGGTTTGATGTGATGCTCAGTGTCGGCGGCTATGGACCGGCGCAAATGCGGATGCCCAATATTGGCATTGAGATTGCTTATAATTCAGGTGTTATGGTGGCAGCTTCAGGTAGAATTGTCTGGCATGGGGTGGACAACGTGAACGGCGACAGAATCAGTTGGGTGTGGTACATGCGGGATGATGTCCATCAATTTGTAGATGTACCCCGAGCAGAATACTCCAAGTACATGTCAATAATTGATGATTCCTTGTCTTGCACATAGTAGTCTTGGTATGGTACATAGGGATGTTTATGAATTTGTAGATTAACCCCAGGGCGTTAAACTTGTATTACCACTTCGGCTGTTGGCCTTCGCCGCCTCAGCTTTTATGGATGGTTGTTGACTCTGGCGATCATCACAGGCTGCACATGAGCTTTCAGTATTGATATGCCGTGTTGATGCTGTACACCGGATGTGCATGACGATATGTATCGGTGAACTTACATTGTCAACCCACCCTTTCCAGCCATTATCACAGCTTTCAGTATTGGTATGCTGTGTCGTCAATGCTGCACGCTGGACGTGGATGACCACATATGTATCGGTGATCTTACATTGTCAGCCCACCCTTTGAATCCGACAGCAACAGGCTACATAACCTTTCACCGTCTTCATCGGTGCCGCCGGATGCCGGACATTATCCATATTGGCGATCTCGCCAACCAATGTATGGGCCCACCCCTTACTGCGGTACTGATTTAACAGTAATAGGCTATACATCATAAGACTACTAAGTTATGCATTATGGTACATCTGAAATATCTAGACTGTGGGCCCATCCATTAGCCTTGGAGGCTATCCACCTCAGGCCCACCCAGTATATTAGGGGGATGGTCTCACACCTGGGCCCATCCCACAGCTATGAGGTACATAATAATGTGGGCCCATGGTGGGTTGGCACAACTATCATGGAGAAATGTCAACTTGGGCTGTCCAGTAAGTAAGGGGATAAGCCACTGCATTATGTGGTGGGTGTACATTCATTACTGCCGCAAGGCCAAGGCTAAAATAATATTCGTCGACTCTCGCTTGAAATTTACACGACAATCAGTTGCTAGAGCTCTGCATACCCTTCGTACTCATCCATAGCATCGTCTTCACCATCCTCCAGTCCGACCTCATCATTAGCCTCCTCAAGACCGTCCCCTTGTTCTTCATCTTCTTCATCAGTTGCCTCTTCTTCCTTGTCAAGGCCCCCATACCCATACTCATCCATCTCGGACTCGATATCATCTTCGTCTTCATTGCCAGTAGCTTGATTTTGTGTGGTAGTACTAGCAGACCCAGCACTGAGCTGTGCCCCCTGATTGATGCCACTTTCCAAGTCTTCAAAGTCTTCCTCGCTATTGTCTTGAGTGATTTCATCTAGAGGGTCGCAGTCCTCCAAGAAAACTGCAGTCGACTCGTGAGTAGACTTGTGGCCAACCCCACCACTGCGGAACCTCATCATCATGTCTCTGTCGACGAATCTGAATCATGAAGGTCAGTGACAGATGTCAGGAGTACAAAAATAGCATACATATTAACATAGAAAAATTTCCAGTCTTTGTCTTTGTCGTGTAGTGGACGAGCAATTGAGGGCGGCAGTAACAGACTAGTGCGACCATGGGCAAATGCAGGTATCAAGTGAATGCCTCGAATAATCTGCTGTGGATCGAGAAAGCCAAATGCTCCTGGTACATCAGCGGGGATGAACCCAAGCCTATGAAGACGCTTTGCCTTCCATCCAGACCGATAATTATTAGGATCACGACCGAACCACTGAACCCACAAGAAATCCATCTGCTGGGGTTTGAATGAGGGTGCATCCCCACCTCTATGGATGACGTTTGTGTGAAACACGCCCAGGATACGTGCATACCAGTATGGATGTGTGTCGTCATCTTCATGTCCGAGAACCATGACATCTGCATGCATGCAGGGATTAAGAGAATCTTGAGAGCGATGCAGATCATATGTCGTGTAATTGACACGAATGACCTTGTGCTGGAATATGCGGTCATTGACAAACAGGACTTGGGCACGCTCGGCTGAAGAGAACTCTGTCTCGTCACCATCATATTCACGACCAAGTATGCGAGAAAGGAGGTGATCTTTCAGCCGAGGAAGGAAGTCCTTTAGTCATTATGATCATGAGCACTGCTAACTCAAAGAAACTGACAACTTACATCTAACGCGGGATCGTTTGCATGTTTGATGAGCCATTGGGGGAGATTTAAGTGGTACCTCGTGCCATTGGAGATGTGGTAGTGCGACATTGGGTCTGAGTAAGCCAAAGGCTCCAATGCTTCAAAGGGTATGTGAAAGGGGGCATCTTCACCTGCTGTTGTTGTATGACCAGGTTTACGGACTGTTGTAGACTTGCCTTTCTCCGATTTTGAATTGTTGTGCTCTGCCCGAGCCATTTTGAATAGAATATGTTTATGATGTTCCTGTTTCGCAATTCCAGATGTGAACTTTGCTTTACTGACTCGTGGATAGAATCGTTTGACACGACGATGTTCAAGCTCGCCCTGGAATATATTGATTCAGTGTCAAAGTAAACCAAAATCGCTTCTAGAGCACACCGGTTGAGTTGTAAAGTTGTCTGTTGTTCCAAACTGACGAATAGCATCTACATAGTCACCAAGGGCATGGAGTTTGTATGTCTCAAAGTTGAAGCGTCGGATCTTTGGCCCATCTATGCCTCGCCTTGAAGTTGGTGCTGCAGATCATGAAGGCCCTTGTTTTGCTGCCTGTCGAGCCTTTTGGTGTCCACGAGCAGCCTCCTCGCTCAGTAGATCTCATGTGTCGAACTCTTCCTCAGTCTCCTTGACAAAGTGCCTGAGAAACCTTCCAAGACATGTTGTGGATGTGTCGAGAAAGCCAAGTGTCATGTCGGTATGCATTCGCAGTTTTGCAAGACCTTGCCATGTTGTGAGTTCAAATAGCAGATCTAGCAAAGGTTCATTCCACCGAGATGGAAGCAGCAACTCAAAAATGGGTATAGCACACTGTTTTGTTGATGTTAGCTCACAGTAACTCCACATTGCACGACGCTTACCTGCAGCAAGTCTTCAAAGTCCCTCGCTGCAAGACACTTCATCCCTGAGGCATTGTTACTGAATTGACATATTGTACCCCGTCCAATCATTGGTACTTGTCGATACCTGTAAATTCAGTCTTAATATGAGGATGGTGTGAGATAGAAAATAAACAAACCATTCATTTAAATCATGAATTGTATCGTTCCCGTATGAGTACAAAATCTGAAGAAGATGAGTGAAGATGGCCTTCCAGACTCCAAGCTCGAACTCATGGAGTAGGTCAGGTATGAAAAGCGAATAAAAATTGAATCCAAATTGAGCAAGTCGAGTCGAAAATGCACTCTATTAATCTGTTACTGATGACTGTAATGCAATTATGGGAGAATGACAAACCGCAGTCACAATGAGAGATTCTGGGCCAAGTAGACACTTGACAAAAATACTCGTAATGTTGGTACCCTTCACGTACAGCCAGTTATGAACCCTCTTGATTGTTGATCATAGGCCATGACTATCTTGGTGTGCATCTCAATCACGACAGCGCCTATCAGCGCGAGTGCCAAGAGCTCTGATCTTGTCCTTTGGAACTAAACATCGAGGGCAAGGACATTTCGCCAGCAACTTGATACAGGCCAGAAGTGTTCTGCAGAGTGTGTGAAATCAAGATGAGATTCGAGCTGGTGAAGATTCTGTGACTCACTTTTCGGGGTAGTCTGCAGAATAAGTAAAAAACCGGGGAAAGACTCGCCAACAGATACCATCGAGAAATTCAATGACAATTCCAAACTCATAGGCATGCATGAAGTCATCATCCATGAGGAGTAGCCAGATGGCTTGCATAAGCTCATGTTGGCAGTGCGTCAGTACCTCAGCAGTTGCAGGTTTGTCAAATGCTCGCTGATAAAAATCCTGAATTGTATCCGTAAGCTATAAAAAGGTTATCAGTGGGCAATGCACAGCATCTCGCCATAAACTCACTTTAGGAATATAGCCAAGATGGTGCGCAGCAAAGCATGATGGCTTTCCACGAACATATTTGGACTGATTCCCAAAATACATATATATCGGCCGTAATGATGCAGTGCCAAAACTAGCGAGGTGTGTTGAATCCGACCACAGCATGATTGAGGCAACTACCGTCTCGAGGGTACAGCCATCAACTCTAGGTGTAGATGCAATCTTGCGATGCTCATTGATCATGGCTGGGGACATGTACAGTTCTGAGTACACACGCTCTGCAGGTTTATTGGGCGATGCTTGGAAGGAGGTTTCAAATGGCATGAGATGAAACTGTTTGGCTGAAGCTTCGCGAAAGGCAGTTTTGAGGACCTCTAATGGATGGCGGTAGAAGAGTCCTGGTACGTCGAATTCAGGGGCACATTCCTCTGAAGGATGCTCAACACCGTCAGCAGGCAAACAGATCTTGACTGACGTCTCTATCCATCCATCAGCTGTTGAAAATGATGAACAGATGTCCTCTGGATCACCCTGATAATTATCCAGGCGTTCCAGTTCCTTCGAAGCTCAAAATCCTTGCAGATCTGCCTTATCAAAATCCTCTGCAAGGATGACTTCATTGATGAGGTGATCGAGTTCAGCGAGGGATTTCATAGTTGATCCTCCATGAAACCAACACATTAAGCGATATATGGTTGCATTCAGAAACGGTACGAAGAAATTCTCCGTTGGTTTTTTCATTGAAGTGCCAAAACCAGACCACCAGGGCCTCGAACCCGCTGCTTGCTGCTGTGCACTTGCGAAGTGTGTTGAGTCAGAAAGGTGGGCAAGGGAGGTAATTTCGTCAGGGTTGTATGATGGGAATGAGTTTGGATATGTTTGGAAGAGCCCATAGTGGTCAGGTTGCATAATACATGGCTGCTGCGGTGTTGGAGAATGTGATGGAGAACCGGTGGGTGAAGATTGTGGGGGAAAACCGGTGGGCGCCTGTGGTGGTTGGGGAAGGACAGGTAATGGAGGGAGGATGTCCCGGTAACATTTGGGCAGTTGACGAGCACAATTCGGTAATCCGGATGTGCGAACTAGGGGCGGTGGGGTTGGCTCCCGGAAATCCTAGTATCAAGTGGTAAATTGCAGGCCTGAATGAGTTTAAGCGATGTAGAGACATACAGGTATCTCATTGTCATCCAGTGCTTCTGCACTCTGCTGGCGGATTGCCTCCCGTGCCCTGATTGCGGCATCTTCATCATCTAGCCTTTGTACCTTGGCAGCAAGCTGCCTCTCCCGATCCTGATGCCGCTTTTCGATTAAGGACGTTATCGACCTTGCCTCCTTCTGCGCACACTTGCTGTGTTTATGATTTGCAAGGCCGCGCACACTGTCGAACGTAGACCTGCAAATAGAACATGGGTAACTGACCATAAAAACAAGAATGCAAAGGAGGATCAGTGTAAGTTTCATGGACGTACAACTCATCGATAATAGCCCTAGGCTACCCTTATATAATGAAAAGCGGTGGGCGCCTGATAGGGATGTGGTCCGACATTCCACACGCTGCAGACAGGATCACTCAATTGAATTCAATAGATCTCATATTACATACATATTGTTATGAACTAGGATGGTTCTGACGTATGGCCACTCGATAAGAGTGATCGGCCAAGGTCGGTTCAAGGCTTCGGCATATACCGAAGTTAAGCGGGTCAATAAGACAAGGCAAGGAGAGTGTCCTTGACTTGAATCAGGTTAAGACGTCTTGAGATTGGGGGTCTTAAGCGAAAGCAAGTTCCAGGTAAAACCTAGTAAGATTAAAGTAAAGAATCTACATAGTACAAGGGCGGGTTTATATAGTGAATGAGAACGACTTTAGGGCAAGCGTGTACAAGTCAGAATGAGTCAGAGATAAGACCGAGTCAGAGATAACAAGAATAGATCACCTAGCGACGGATTGATAGCGATCGTGATGTAATACAATGGGTAAACAAGAAATAGGAAGATAAGTCTAGCGGTGGCATCATGCGGCTCGTGACGTAATACAAGTAAAAGTAAGAGAAAATGAATAGGGGCGTACTTGACTGTAACATTACCCCGTTATTATCGTTGAAGTCACCGATTTCAACATTCAAAGTTATGGTCGTATTCGTAATCATCACGGTCTCCTGCACATTGAGAGAACATCCTCTCGTCTTCTTCGAGCGAGATCTGTTCAAGTGCCGCGTCTTTATCAGCTTCCCATCTAGAGAGAGCATCGTAGAAGCCGGTGTCCGTCCAAACCAAAGGTATAACCTTTTCTCCGTGAAGGTCTTTACAAAAGGCCGACAAGTGCCCTGGTGCCAAGTTGCGACACACACGACAGAAGTATGTGGGGCAGTTCTTGTGGCGATGACCGACAAGGTTACAGTTGCGACATACGAAGTTATCACAGTCTTTGGTCTTTACGACGGTGATGGTAGACGTCTTGGGCGGTGGGGACGGGGTCTTGGAATGTAGGATACGGTTACGAGTGGCGGGGGAGACGGAGAGCTCTCTCTTGAGCTTAGATTGGTGTCGGCGGGTAGGATAAATACGAGTAGGTTGTGCCGCCGCGTTGTTAGATGTAGTAGCAACCGGTATGCTAGGTATGTGAGGAGGAACGATAGTATCAGGCGCGTGCTCAATGGGAGTTGTCTCAACCGGAGGTGGAATAGGGACTGCGACGTGGGGTGATGGTGGTCGGGCGACCAGGTTGTTTGCAATTCATTCTGTGATGATGTGGATGGCCTCTCTAACAATCTCTTTGGTAGTGGGAGGCATAAGGCGAACTGCCGTGTTGCGAATACGAATGTGGAGATGACGAAAGATCGTCTTGATACGTTCATCATTAAGGAGTTCGGAGGTGCATTCAACGAGCTTAGCTGCTCGGATAATGTTAATGAGGAGGGTACTAGAGAGAGCTCCTCGTTCAGCGAGAAGGTTATCAATCTCTATAGCGTATTGCTCAGAGAGGAGGGCAGATTCAAATATCATGTTGGTTTCAATGTCGTCAAGGACAGCGAAATAGTGAGACAAGGAATCAGAGTCGTTGGTCAAGGTGGTCGAGGTTACGGTAGGAGAAGCAAGAGTGTCGGTCATGGTATCTATATGGGATATAAGGATGCGGAGTTGTGTGAGGCAGATTTCGAGAGTGTGAAGACGTTGAGGACGAGTAGACATAATGATTTCTGAGGTTCTTATAATCCGTGGGCTCTCTTATAAGCGGTGAGGATCGAAGAGGCGTTATCGAGATTTTCTTGGGGGATCCATTCGTTACTGGCGGAAGAATATCCTTTCCAGGACACGAGACAGCGTCTACGTTTACCCATTCCCTTATGCGATAAGATAGCTTTGACTTCATATTCTTCTTCGTTATTGATGATGTCAGGTGGAGGATTGTGGAAATTAGGACCGTGGATTTCTGTTTCGTGATAGGACGATAGTTCGGAAGCATGGAACGTGGGGTGAACTTTCCATTGTGTGGGTAACTGGAGTGTGAACGTGATCGGGGATAGTACTGCAGTGATGGTAAAGGGTCCGTATCGTTTCGGAGCAAGCTTCTGTGATGGTAGCTGCATGATGAGGTTCTTTCCTGATAGCCAAACCTTATCTCCGATCTTCCATGGTTGGTACTTCTTTCCGTGCGATCGTTCAGCCATTCGTTGCATTGCGAGATTGTGGCAGGAGATAGCTTCTTCACGTATCTTCTGAAGAAGGTGGAGTTGTTCTTCTGCTGCAGGGACGGTGGATTCGGGGAGTACGTGAGGGAGAGCTCGTGGCTCGTATCCCATCATGAGGTGGAATGGGGAAGCGTTTCGAGAATCGTGTTTTCTATGGTTATGAACGAATTCAGCCATGGGAAGATGTTCGACCCAGTCTTCTGGGTTATTGCGGCAGTAGATGCGAAGATAAGTTTCTAGTTCTTGATTTAGACGTTCCATCTGTCCATCTGTTTGCGGATGATAAGCGGTAGAAGCGGCGATGTCATATTTCAATAGCTTAGCGAGAGCTCTAGAGAACTTGGAGACGAACTGTGGACCCCGATCGGAGATCACTTTCTCGTGGAGTCCAAAATGACAATAGACGTATTTGAAAAACTTCTTGGCTACTCCTTCCGAGGTGATGGTTTTCGTACAAGGGATAAGAATTACCCCCTTCGTAAGCCCATGGTCTACCACGACCATGATAGAATCAAAACTGTTACAAGGCGGTAGATCAGTGATGAGGTCAACGGATACTTGAGCAAAGGGAGTAGAAACGGAGGATGGGATGGGAACGAGTGGAGGAGTCGTAGGATGAGTATCAGATTTCATCTGTTGGCAGAGGGCGCATCCTTCAACATATTTGCGGATATAGGTGCCCATCGAAGGCCACCAGAAATCACATTTCACTAGTTCTTCGGTTTTAAAGCGACCGGGATGGCCCGCGGTTGCGTGATCGTGGGTTCGTTCTAAAATAGCATGTTGTCCAGCAGGACGGACGTAGGCACGATCTTTATAGAATAAGATATCGTCCTTAATCGTCCAATCGGAGAGGGCTGATTTCATGGGGGGAAGGCAGAGACCGTTCAGAGCATCAGAGGCGGCTTGGAAGATGGGGTCGATATCATCAGGGTCAGGGTTCGCAAGAGTTGTCATTAACTCTTGGTCAAGGAGGCGAATAAAGAGGGAGTCGGGGAGTAAGGTGACGTCTTCGTTATCGTTTTCAGTAGGGATATGATCAGCACGGCGAGATAAGGTGTCAGGGGCAACAAGCTTGGTCCCAGCGACATGATGGAGTTCTAGATCATAGCATGAGAGAAGTAGTTGCCATCGGGCTTGGCGGCAAGTAAGCTTCTGTGCAGTGCGGAAATAGAGAAGGTTCATATGATCAGTGAATACAATGACTGGATGAGGGTTCCCTTCCAGGTAATGACGCCATTCTGTCAGTGCTCGGATAACTGCGAGGAGTTCGCGATCGAAGATCTGGTAATTTCTCTCTGCCAGGTTCAAAGATTGCGAAAGATATCCACATGGGTGATAAACACCGTTTTCATCAGTTTGAAGAAGGACCGCTCCGGTGGCAACCAAGGATGCATCAGTTGTGACTGCAAATTGATGTGATGGATCAGGGTTACGAAGAACCGGTTGTTTCAAAAAACATTCTTTTAACGTAGTAAAAGTGTCTAAGCATGGGGTTGACCATAAGAAAGTGGTGTTCTTCTTCGTCAAATCAATGAGTGGTCGTGCGATATCGGAGTAATGGGGGATGAAGTTTCGGTAGAAGTTGCAGAAGCCGAGGAATGATCGTATTTCTTTGACAGTGGTCGGAATTGGCCAATCACGGATTCCATCAGTTTTAGCCGTATCCATGGCAACACACCCTGGGCGAATGATCGTTCCGAGATACTCAACTTCCTGCGCATCAAAGGTGCACTTCTCTGGTTTCAAGAAGAGCTTTTCAGCCCGTATCTTGGTTAGAATGCGACGAGTTCATTCATGATGTTCGTCGAGGTCATTCGAGAAGATGAGGATATCGTCCATGTATATCACTAGCCAACCTTCGTTAATTTCCTGTTGGAAGGTCCAGTTCATGTAGGCTTGGAACGTGGCCGGGGAGTTACAAAGACCAAAGAACATGACATTCGGTTCGTAGAGTCCGAATTCGGTAGTGAACGCCACTTTCCATCTATCGTCGGGGTGAATATGGATATTGTTATAGCCGGATCGGACGTCCATCTTGGTGAAATACTTGGCTCCATGTAACCGTGCAACTAAGGATAATGGGAGTGGTAACGGATAAGCGTTCTTTATCGTCCAGTCATTGATATACCGGTAATCTTGGCATGGTCTTAGGTCCCCGCTTTTCTTTCCGACAAAGAAGAATCCGCTAGCTTGTGGCGATTTCAATTCCGAGATGAAGCCTTTCTGTACGTTCTCGTCAATGAACGCTTTGACAGCAGTTCATTCTGTGACGGAGAGAGGATAGATTTTCGATGTTTTCGGGATGAATCCAGGTTTTGTTTCAATGCGATGGTCAACACCAAGTCGTTCGGGAGGTAGACTGTTAAGTCCATCTTTGGCGAAGATGTCGGCGAAGTCGTGAAGATAGGAGGGTACGAGTTCTTCGAAAGTTTTCTTCTTCTGTTCTAACCCCGCAGCTAGAGCGAACTGTTGGGCTTTGTTACTAACTTTCGTGTATTCGCTAGATCGTGGCAAAGGTGTGATCGTGGGTTTCTGTTCCAGACGGCTGGTTCCGTCGGAAGTAAGGGGAGTGTCTATTGAGACGTTCGTAATTACCCAGAGTTCAGATGCGTCGGAAGAATATTCCACTAGGAATTCATCATCATCAAGGTCGTATAGAGAAACTTCTCGCACTGGTGCGGCAAAGTTCTCTTGTGTCCATACGTCTTCCTTGGTATCGAAGGTCTTGTCGTCATCATCTGGGATGGGGAGTAGGTCGGGGATAGGGGTAGGAGTTTCTTCGTCGATAACTTCTTCAATAGATGCCTTTGGATAGCAAAGAGGTTTCGGCATGGTGGGTTCTTCTTTATGAAGCTTGGAGTTCTTCCACGTTCAATCAATAGGTTCATGTTGAAATAGAAGGGGAAGGGCGGCTTTCTTCCTTTCTTTGTCAACTTCTTCTTCGACCTGACTACTCTTCGCTGTTTGTGAGAGGATGAGAGTTTCAGCGGCCCAGTCGATGGCTGGGTTCATTGCTTTCAACCAAGGGATGCCAAGAAGGATCTGATCTCTTCGTCCTAAGCGAGTGACGTTGAATTTCCCAATCATGGTACGTTCATTGATTTTGATGGTAAGGATGCAGTAGTGGCGAATGGCTCCACTTTTGGAATAGCTTCCATCGGCAGTAGTAACTTTGAAAGGTTTACTGAGTGCGTGGGTTCGAATCTTGTGCTTCTTTACGAAGTCTTCAGAAATGAATGTTCCAGCTGCTCCGGAGTCAATGACTGCGGTTGTTTCAACGGTTTTTAGATGAGTTTTCGAAATGAGGGAAAGTGGAACTCGAAGTTCCTTTCGTTCACCAACTTTTTGTACGAGTCTAATAGGTACATTGGAAGATACTGACATTGATCCAGTCTTCCACATCAAAAATCCTCATTGAGGCGAAGGACTTCTGCTTCTTCTTCATCATCGCTACTTTCGACTTCTTTGCGACGGACCGGGGTCTTCCCGTTCTTCTTTTTCTGAGGACACGCTTTGGACAGGTGTCCTACCACGTGGCAGGTGAAACACTTTCCAGTCCGGAAGTGCTCAGTGTGTTCTTCTTCAGTGAGTCGATTGACCACCATAGCGTTGGGGTCTCTGGAAGGTGTGTACCGACTGGATCCGAAGTTCTTCTTCTTCTGAGGTTGGTTACGTGCCCTAATAGCATTCAACTGGAGGCGGGAGTTGTCAAGTTGGATACAAGTGGATAGGACCACCTCGAAGTCGTCAGAGACATCGCCTGTGCCGAAGAGGCAGGCGGTTAGTCCTGGGTGTAATCCGTCTAAGAAGAATTGCTTCTTTGAGACGTCGTCATGGATTCCAGAGCGTTGGGTGAGCATCAGGAATTCTGAAATATAATCCTGGAGCTCGGTCCCTTGCTTCAGGTTTCGAAGTCTGGCTAAGGCGGTTCCTGCAGGGTCAAGCGGTTTAAACGCTTTGTTAAAATCGGCAAGGAATTCTGCCCAAGTTCCATAACCCTTAATGGTTCCATCTGTTCTCTTGTAGAGCGGATCCTGCGCATGAGAGAGGAAATCCTCTTTCCAGTAGCGGGCGTTCCCTTCGTTCATGAAGGAGGTGATGAAAATGATTTTCTGTTTATCTTCTACATAGATCTTCTCATTGATGTCGAGGTAGGAGTTACACAACATGAGGAAGCCTCTAGACTTGTCTCTATCGCCATCAAAGATGGGAGGGGTTCCGATCTTGATTTCAATGGGCTTGGAAGACATCGGGGGATTCAGGGGTGGTAAAGGTGGTAAAGCGCCTAAGTTTAGTGCACCGATCAATGGGGTTAATGTCGTCAGTTTGGACCTGGAGTTCTATCAGTCGTGATGACCAGGGTTTCATCGTTCTGGGTTTCAACTGTGCAACACGTGATAGTGATGCAAGGGATCAGTTGGGACTTGAATCTTTTGTTATGAACTAGGATGGTTCTGACGTATGGCCACTCGATAAGAGTGATCGGCCAAGGTCGGTTCAAGGCTTCGGCATATACCGAAGTTAAGCGGGTCAATAAGACAAGGCAAGGAGAGTGTCCTTGACTTGAATCAGGTTAAGACGTCTTGAGATTGGGGGTCTTAAGCGAAAGCAAGTTCCAGGTAAAACCTAGTAAGATTAAAGTAAAGAATCCACATAGTACAAGGGCGGGTTTATATAGTGAATGAGAACAACTTTAGGGCAAGTGTGTACAAGTCAGAATGAGTCAGAGATAAGACCGAGTCAGAGATAACAAGAATAGATCACCTAGCGACGGCTTGATAGCGATCGTGATGTAATACAATGGGTAAACAAGAAATAGGAAGATAAGTCTAGCGGCAGCATCATGCGGCTCGTGACGTAATACAAGTAAAAGTAAGAGAAAATGAATAGGGGCGTACTTGACTGTAACACATATATGGAAGGAGAGGGTAGCTGAAAAGAAAAGGGCAGGTGAGAAAAGGTGAGAAAAGGGCGGGTGAGAATGTGAGGGTGGGTGAGAAAAGGTGAGAAAAGGGCAGGTGAGAATGCGAGGGCAGGTGAGAAAAGGTGAGAAAAGGGCGGGTGAGAAAAGGGCAGGTGAGCATGTGAGGCAGGTGAGAATGATGAGAGTGCCAGGTTAAAGTCAGGCGGGTGATAATGCAAGGGCAGGTAAAAGGGTGGGTAAGCATGCAAGGGTGGGTAAGAGATAGTATGCGATGATTGCAACAAGGTGAAGGAGGGTGAGATGAGTGTGACAAACTAAGTCATGTTAACTATGTTATTGATGAGTAAAAACACATAACACTCACGCTGTCATACAGCTATGTCGGAGGTCATCCATGATATGCACAAATGCACCATACTGATCTTTATATCCTTCTGCCTCACTGTGCGGGCCGTCGGACAGGTGATAATGCAAGGGTGGGTGAGCATGCGAGGGCGGGTGAGAGATAGTATATAGTTAATATCTCTGGTAGTTCTAAATGAACATTAGTGATGGATGAGAATGAGAAGGAAGCCACAAACATACATATTCCAGAGAGGGTGAACAGCCAGCGCTACAGTAATGTCAACGCCCTGCTCGTACTCTTCATGTGGCAGGTGTACGATGGAAGTAGAGAAGTGGCTGCTTGTAGGAGGTCATGGACGGAAATGACAACAATGTTAGTGTGAATGATGGGACATTGGATTTAGTTGGAGCTTGGGTGAAGAAAATGGAGGGGTATAGCAGGGTGGACGCTGCGTGAATAACCCTATCACATGACTATTTTTTATTCAAAGCCAGCCAGCAATTTCTGATAATCAATATTGGTGCCACAAAGCCTTTCCTTACTATGCACCTGCTTTCATCATTATACGTCTATGTCAACTTTTCAACTACTGCAATGTCTTCTCCGACCATTCTATCTAAAGTCAAGATGCTCCAAGATGTCATATTTGCTGAGATCAATGGAGTAGAGCTGGCATGGGACACTTATTGTTTCATCCTGGACATTGAATCGCTGGGACCAAAGGTACGTCAGTCTTAATTTCATTTGTTCATGCTTGTGCTAATCTGATTTGTAGCGAGTGGTTTTTCGCATCAAAACCCCTGCTGCAAGTGGCAATGGGACATCAGAGGAACATATGAGTGTCAAGGAGGAAGCCATCAATGTCAAGATCGAAGACCAGGACGTCGGCCTCAGTGAGCCAAGGTACGAGTATAATTTGTTTAATTCATTTATACACTTAATCTCATGAATTTTTAGCGCTCAGTGTGTTGTATCCCCATGCTGCCTACTTCCAAGGTGCGCAGATAACCCGCAAGACCCACAGGATACCAGCGAGGTATGGAGCTATTGGGTTTGACCATTCCCAAGCTCACGGATCCCTGAGGTCCTGGCTCGAAGATCATGATCAGGTTTGATCCATAGTGTTAAGCGGCAGCGCATGTTTTTTTATTCTTATTTGTTGTCATGCACTTGTACTTGGACTTGCTATGTTAGATCACTTCTCATGGACACTGTCTCTCGTCACCCTTGCACTTGTGTTACTGTATTGCTCACACTGATTGTAATTGTAGCATGAAAATTGTATTTCTTGTTCAGTCGCGCATATAGTCACTGACACTGAAATTGAACGTGTTAATAAGTCAACAGAACCAAACAAACAATGTGTCAACAACATTCCAGAATCATATTTACCCCTTAACCCTGAACTACATCATGCCCGAGAGCACAGACCAGCACAATCGATCCAAGGACTCATTCAAAGCTCTTCTCCGGAGCTTAGATGATACTTCATCAACCGGACGCAAGCAAAAGAAAGTGTAAGTCACTCATACGTGAAATTGAGAGACTGACTTACATTGATTACAGAAATCCACTTGATCCTTACCTAACTGCTGCCCGATTCTTCCGTCTCAACTATGACCTCTTTGCTAACATTTTCGTTATTCTGCGAGATGGCATACTTGCTGAATTCAAGCCCGAGGATGCTGATCATAACCAAGAGCAGAATGAAGAGTTTGTTTGTTTTTCACCTAGCGACTAACTTTAGCTAATGATTCGTCGGTTGCAGGATACAAGCCAACATCCACCTATTTACTGCATTTTCAAAGTTGATCCCCAACTTCAGCAACCTCATTATGAAACTCAAACGTGAACCAGACTCACTGACGAGTTTCCTCAAGTCGGTAAGTGCATATATGCACTATTTTAGCATATACTGATATTTTATAGATGGAAAGTGCAGCGAATGCAGCTCATTGCGACGATATGGGGTCCCTCAAGCATACTGGGCTTCAGTACATGCTCAATGACCCCACCAAGGATCGTTTCGACCCCCCAATACTCAAGTCTCACAGTCAGGCCTTGCGAGGGTGGAACCACCCACAGACTGCACGACTCTTATGTCCTGCACGGGATATCGCTGAGTTTGACGTGGATCCTCAGTATGTACTTTTGTTTGATTGAAACAAACACTAACCTGCTTCAGATCTTATATGGACAAGGTGAACGCAGGGGAGAAGAAGATTAGTGCCAAGCAGTGGCCATCGATGTTCTATGACATGAGCTTGTACGATCCGAAGAACAAGAAGAAGGGATTCCTCCAAAGTCGTGTTGTGATCCAGGTAACGTTTTTGAACTAACAGAATTGTGCTTTGACCTCCCTGGTTCTAGGCATGGCGCCATATCTTTACAGGTCCGATGTCGGCTCTATCTAAAGACAATATCGGTTGCTCGTCGAAGCCTGGGAAGGGCAAAATGCATCACCTTGCCGAACCAGGGATCAGAAACATAATGTATGCCACGTGTCAGGTGCGTGATTCTATTTCAATATCTACTACATCTTAATAATGTCCATCAGATGTATTTCACAGCCAGCAATGCAGAGTCGTGGACGCCTGTCATCAGGGCCATGGACCTTGGTGATCTATACTATAGAGCTGTCGACATCATCCAGGATAATGCTGACCAGCAGTGGGTCAAAGATTTGATGGAATTCTGGAAGGAGTAAGTGCGCTGTTTTTTTTTATTACCTTAGATGACGACCCACATGGTGAAACTCCTGGCCTGACCGACAACCGTCCCTCCAAGCGACGCAGAGTTGCTGCAACCGACGACTCTGGTACCAATGACAACATGGATAACTTTTTCGGAGATGACACAGCTGCTGCTGACCAGCATGATGAGGAAAACGAAACACGTGGCATGTGACCCCCTAACGACGGCGAATCGGCGGCAGGTGGTAACATTTCCCCCTTGTTTTCATTATTTCGTGTTAATGTACTCTACTACTAGGTTCTCCCACTCCGAATCAGAGCAATCCTGGCAGTCCTCAGAATGATGCCCCTCCTACACCTCCTCACAGCTCTCCAACATCTAGCAGTTCCCCAGCACCTCCTCATACTGGTTCCCGGCACCTCCTCATACTGGCTCCCCGGCACCTCCTCGTACTGGCTCCCCAGCACGCACTCAATGCGAACCTTCTCCTCTGAGTGACCCTCCAACGACTCCTACACCCGTTGGATGCAAAACCAAACAAGCAGCACCGGTGCCTCAAGGCAGTGGCCGCAGTCGTGGCAAGGCGAAATCACGACAGTGATGATCTGCAGTAACGAGCTCTCCCTTGTGTTTTTTTATCATATGTTGCTTGCCTCGTTGTTCTGTAGTAGTCGAACAATTATGATGTCATTTAAGTTCCATTCGAGTGTGATCTAAGACTGGTAGCTATAATAACAAGACTATATAATGCTGGCCCAGACCTCAGCAGTCCATGCAAGCTGCCCAATAAATATAAGCTGCCCAATGCATATATGGGTCACCAGGCACCACATGGTGGTACACGGACCACAAGACTGACTCGGGCTGACATGAATCTCATAAAGTATGTGTGCATAGCAGCGTCACACAACACTTGTGCTGCCTTGTGACAACTTGGGGAGCTTGTGGACCCTTATATGGGCAGGTGAAGTCATATACGGTATGTACTCTTTCATTGATGTGAGGCCCTATTTGATCACAAGTAGCACTGAATGTGCTACATATATGCTACTATAATACATCTTATTATCTAGCAAATGTCTAATAGGTACACTACAGACAGGATGGTATCTATCTAGTGCTGTCCAATTACGATTATAATACTCTGAGGGCCATAATATAATATATTCGTAATATTACAGGCCAGCGAGCGAGAGTATTTAATCATATAGGTATTGTATTGAAATGTAATGGTATTGTAATCATATCTAATTGTATTTAATGGATGTTCACACCATTGAGAAAATTGACGCTGTTCCCGAAATCACGTTTTAACCATTCCTTTGTGATGATAGTGATTGATGCAGACTCGACGCTCAGAGACGACCAGCTATCAGAGAGCGTGTGTTTGCTGCTTGAAAACAAATGTTCGACAGAGACACTAACAGCGGGGATCACGAGAACGTCGCGAGCGATGCGGGATAGCATGGGAAACATCGTCTGGTGTTTCATGCCTCGTTTTTCAACCAGCGAGTATGGAAGATCGTCTTCAACAATACCCTTCACCAGAGTTTCACACCAAGTCTTTCTCGTAAGCTGCTTGGCGGGATGTTCAATTCCTCACTGCACAAAATCTCGCATAATCTGCCTTTGAGGACCAGGACCAGGAGTTTCTGTGGTGACTTGCACTCCGTTTAACTTTTGTGCACACCATGAGTCGAAGGAATGTTCTGTTGACAACCTAGAACATTTTGGCAGATCTGAGATGAAATTACTTGAAGGGGGTGCCTTAATAGTTTCGGCATCATAAGATGTGCATCGTGGTGTACGAGGTGACGTTTGAAATGTGCTGGATAGGATATGAGTTCCTAGCAATGTGCTTGCAGTGAGGTAATTGACAACTTACTCGCACCAGTTACACTTCCATTTCTACACAGGGTCTCCTTTTTTATTGGTAGCAACTGACGGAGCGAACTGTAGCATTGCCCATTGTCCTTTCAAAGGATTCCGTCCAGCATGTACCTCAACCTCTTCTCCGTCAATCTCACTTTTGGACTTCTCACTTCCTGCAGGAGCCTCGATGACTGAGTTAGCACAGTGAAACAAGAATTTCATAAGAGTGAAGTCACCCGAGTCTTCTTCTTCTTCTTCTTCTTCTTCTTAGGCCTACCACTCTTGCCCTTTGGCACATCAGGCTGGGAAACCTCCTCGATGTCATTCGTACTAGTATCATTGTCAGAAACAGGGTCTTTGCATGGTGGAACATAGTCATGATCATCCGGATCGCTCTCAGCATCTTTGAATTATGTCAGTGACATACATGAGTATAACAGAATCTTCACCTTTATCCAATGTTCGTTTGATGCGGAGGACAAGGCCACTAGCAGCCTTTTTCGAAGAAACTGTAGGAGCACTGACAATGGACATTGAAACATAAGCAGCATTACATTTCATGACAGAGCATAGGGGAAATTACATACACATCATGAAGCAGTTTGATAAGCGCTTTGATGCATCCATTCATCAAGTTGAGTCCATCGTGCTGCTCAATGTTCAGTAATGCAGAAAAGTGTACAGCAAAATTGTGTGCGAGGATGATACCATGCTTTCCTCCCATAATGAGTTTTTGCCGTTCATCCTCGGAGCACTGAAAGACTTGTTCCCAGGCATGGTTAAATGAATAAAACGGACCTTCATCTTCATTAACACTGAAATCACGTAAGTGATGGCTAATCGGATCATCTTCGGCTGCTGCTGGCAACGATTCAGGAAGTCCAGCTATAATGGAATGAAGATCAGCAAGCGATTGGGCAAGCTGTTTTCGCTGCTCACCCACTTGAGCCATGGAGTTATGCTGCCCTGATCAGTGATAACAAGAACCACAAATTTTGCACTGAGCAATCGAACATTTGAGCACCGAGCACCACGATGTGTGGGAACTACTGCTTCAGCTGTACAGTTTTTACCTTAACTGCGTCATCCAAAGTCAAAATATTATTATGATTAAATACACAGGCCGTATTGTAATGTGATTGTACTATAATATAATGTACTCAATTGTATGGTGTATTCAGAGCCTCTCTGTGAGCCTGTATTATAATCAAGATAATGATTAATAATAATATTATATTAAAATATAACCTGTAATGTGGACAGCACTATATCTATCTGATAATGAGTCTGACAGATGGATGTTATGCTGACACACTAACATCGTTGGTGTATCTCACAATAGATGACTCATATCGCACGATGCACATGTAGTAAGATTTGCCACATATCATGTGGTATCTTAATTCAGCAATTTTGGTGATGTAAACTCTGTGCTCTGAACTCTGAATTCTAAACTCTGGGCTCGAAGGAAAAAACCAAATGGGAAGCTTGGTCGAGACAAACTCGCTCTGTTCACCAGTTGGAGTGGGCTATGCCCGAAGACTCTGCTATCGAATGACAACGAAGACCTGAAACCTGCTACTGCCTCCGGCTGCTCTAACAACGCTGCCTCGGCTAAACCCGGCCCAAACACCGCCAAACCTCTCTCTACCCTCACCCTCCTCCTAGGGGTCCCCTACTCCACTGCATTGCCCTGATTTCCATCAGTCTTCTGGTTGTCTTCTTTTTTGTCTTCGAAGTGAGTCGCATCGCCTTCATCAGTCTTCGTATCGTCATCTTTTCATCTTCGTAGTGAGTTGTGTCGCTTTCTTCGTCAGTCTGTGGATCGTCTTTTTTGTCTTCATAGTGACTCGACTCTTGTTCATCAGTCTTCGTGGTCAGTTATATCACCCTCATCTTCTTCAGTCTTTGTATTGTCCTTCTTTTCATCAGCTAACCCTTCCTCCTCCGAGTCTTCATTCACCGAATCCTCAGGCCCTAAGACCAAGTCGACACAGCAATTGTAATCCAGCTGATGGAGGCGCAACTCCTTCAAAAAGCCAATTACGAGTCAATGATGCGCACGTGGGATCACAAAAATTGGCGTGATCCATGAACTTCTTGATCTCATTCTCGAAGGCGAGAATGGAATCTTGGGTGATGCGATAACCGTAATGTTTGCAGTTTTCTCTAGGGGGGGGGGCACTCGATATCAATTTGAGACTCCTGGGTGGACGAGGAAATCTGTGGTGTTGAGGTGAGGTTTAGTATGCTATGTAACGCTGAGGAATGATGTAGGTTCAAACCTGGAGCTCGAGGCTTTGAACGAATTCTTTGAAATAGAATGATAATAGCTCAAACGACAAGGTCATTGTGCGTGAAATGATTGGCATGATGATTGAGTGCTCTGAATACTCTGAGTCTCAGCCAACTCATCGTGCACACCAGCCGCTCATTGGCACAATACTTCAGAACGTTTGGGATGAACCTGTATGGCTTGCAAAGGTGCAACCGATAATTTAAGTTGATCATGAGCATCGTATGGACCCCTTCTGCGGAAATTCAGAGATTTAGCTGGTTGTTGGGGCCAGTTTTTGATGCTAAATTCTCGTCACCCCTCTTCCGAAACAGCAGGCTGAACCTTATTCTAACTCTAACCCTCATTACCTCATGTCTTTTATCGTAGTCAGTCAATGACAATCATTAATCGTTGATGAGTCAATCTGAATTTTCAAATAGCACGCAAATCGATCCTGGCTGAAGCATAAACTTTGATTCGTACAAGGATACGAGACTCTTCTATGTACATACAGCGGTGATACAAAAGACGGATGGGAAGTGTTACACGCAAGAAGCTGAACGAGAAATTGAAACCACTAAGGACAAAGCAAGGAAGGCAAAATATCACGTATTATGCAACCGAAGGTGGCACCGGGGGCCCCCTAGACTAGATAGAATTGTCCTCCATAGAGTATTACTCTCCATAGGACATGAAAATTGAATTTTAAAAAAATGCAACCGAAGCAAGACTTTCAAGTCTGTGTGAGATGTTCTAATAAGTTAGTCGTAAGAATTGCGCAGTGCGTGAAAGAAGTAAACCCGATCTCACCTCCAGAAGCCATGCACTAGGTGTTAGGCTCCACAAGGGCTTTTTGGGAAGCAGCTTGACAATTCGGTCTGGCTTGACGGCATAGCGGGGAGTATTCAAGTGCCAGTGAAGTGAGCCGACCATCCAGTTCTGCAGCCCTTCGATGTGGATAGCCAGCTGCCTGTCGATCTCTTCTCCCCATGAGGGGAGTATAGAGCGGTTGGATTCAAAGTGCTGGATGGCATCTTTGCACATCTGGCCAGTGTAGTCCATGGCGCCTTGCAGGTCTAGTCCTCGATTGTGCATGAGCACAGCAACTATGTTTTCCCAGGGTGCGCTACCGCAAGATTGCTCTTTGTTGTATGAAAAAATATCCTGTTGCAGGTAATGTCAGCGGCGCCCCAGTGTTCAATGACAGAACAGACTTACATTACACCAAGAAACGTGATCGTTGGTCGCATCCTCTAAGGCCTGGAAAACTGGATGCAACACAACTTCGTCGGGAAGATCAATTCAACCTGCGAATTCAATCAAGGCACTGCAGATCTTCATCGCGACTAGATCTTTCCTCAGGGCAATGTAAGATGGCAGATCATACATATTTCCTTTCGCACGGTCGTCCAGATACTTAGCCACAGCAGCAAAGAACAATTCGCTTCCATGGATAAACCGCTCTGTACAGCCGGGGCCAGCAGTCTCCTTAAAGCGGCTGAAAAACCTGACCGCATAATGAGTTTTAGAAAAAGTGTTGTATGATGGACAAAGAGTCATACGATTTGCACATCTTTGCACCAAGTTGTTCCGTCTCAAAATTGATGGGATCGTGGAGTGCAAGAATACAGGATTCATGCGCTTCCCGTACATCGACAACACCACACTCCATCCAGTCATCTATAACAAATGCCCAGTTAAGGAATTCAGCGCAGACTTGGAGATGGAAAGCATCTGCATCAGGATGGCAAACGGCAGCACACCGCCTATGTCCGCATCAAGATACTTTCTGACCTCGGGCTCTACAAGTTGCGCCACATCAGTAAGCCATTGATCAGATGTGCGGGACACTGCATAACAGTGAGGGTTCTTTCGCAAGGGATAGTGGCAATCATTGACAAGGTCAGGTAAAATGAATTGTGAGGACTCAGAGTCAGGATGGGTCGTGTGGGTGACAATGGAAAACATAACAGGGGTCATCGGATTCATATTGTGAACGTTGAGATGAGGAAATACTATAGGTGTAAGATCGCCAGTCTTTATAGTGCCAGTGGATGTCTGTCTCGCTCAGATCCGTGTCATGGAAGATGATGTCGAACCTTTTTTTCAATCACCATTCAGCACAAGCATTCCGATTAGGCAAGACCAATTTTATACGAGAAAGAAGACTCATTGGACACCCAGGGTGGAGTTCACCGTTCCAGGGACCAGTGCTGCTTCTCAATAGTACATGTGACTTGAATGGTTCGTGATCCATATGGGAAGTTTGCCAATCAGACAGGTGGACCAACCGCTTTGTGTCTGCTTTTAGCGCCAGGTTAAAACATGGTATGCGTCTAAACAGATAGTAAGGACTTCGTAAGTCCCCAGTATGAACAGACAGGTGTCGTGAGCAGAGTTACCATATATAGTAAGTATGTCGAAGGTAACTGCTAGCGTAAAGTCCGAAACAAAAAATGTGAAACTATATGGTACTTAGTACGTTGTTGGTTGATTTCCAACACAGGTAGCATAACCAGAGCCTCCCCCTAGGCAGACCTTACGCGAAGGAAGACGGTCGTTTCTATTTCGATAGAACCTTTCAGGACCATAAACGATGTTGTGGCACTGGTTACGGTTCAACTATCTGGTTGGTCAGAAACCGTCACAGAGCAATAGAATTTGTGAGGAGTCTCACAGACAGGCTGTAAGTAAGTTTTTACCAGTGCTCAATTTGAAATGAATTGATTTCGGCGCGACTCACATCCTGGTGGTTCAATTTGTCTAAGCTTAACGAAACTGGTGGCCATAATGTTAGAATTGCATATAGGTCTGGACAGGTAATATATCATCATTGATATTACAGCTGATTGCAAAAATGTCGTGTTCGCCCTCACAAACCCCAAACATATCATTGAATCAAGGTTAGAAACTTGAGAATCCGCATTCATTATGAAGGTGGCCGTTATCCTGGAATCCCACCCACATTGAGGAGAGCATAGTACCAAAATGGATTATCAAGATAGGTGAGTCGCTGAGGAATTGCACAGGAGAAGATTAGTATCTCCTGTAGTGCCCAAATGGTGCAGGTTGTTCTGATGTTTGTAATTAAAGAGGCAATGATCATCTGACCTACCACCCAAAATTCCTCGGTCACCGAGATCGGTAGCTTGGTAAATGTAGCGAGCTTTTCTCATCTCGCGCATCACTTGACTTCATTTCCGTTGCCCCTGACATATCAAGATAGCAAGCCAACAAAAATTGAGCACAGGCTCACCCGTTAAAATCCCACAGTGACTGCTTTTTGGCAATAAGTGCGGAACCGGAACGGAAGTGTAGACGGCGAAATTGTTTCAAGTTATACGCCAGGAATCATGGAATGTCATGAGCTGGTGATTGGAAGAATGACACGGACGTACGTAGGGTCTTGACTGACGGGTCCAAGTGCGGTGCTTCGAAGAGCAAGGTACCTGGAGCTCCGTCCGCTGCGGAACATTATGCCACCACAGTGACATCTGCTAGCACTGAAAGTGCACTATTATCACTTTTTCCTGACAAATGCATCTGGCAGCCTGAACCAACCAATGCACCTCACAAGCCAGATGCATATCCAGGTCTCTGCAAAGCTGGGACTACTTCCCAACTACTCCCACCGTCCACGCCAGATGGTTTCTCATTAGAATGCATCCGCAATGATATTCTTGAATTTGCACCCCAGCCCTTGATGGTGATGAGTGAGTCTTCGACAACAACCATCACTAAGGTCCTTCAATGTAATCACGGTGTTATGAAATCACGGGTGCCGGTGAATCTTGACTTAGTGTGCATCCTTTCCTTCGTAGTACACATGTGCAATTTGATGTGGCGCGGTTGTATCCATATGATTCGATGTGCAGGAAGACTTTATTGGTGCCTTTCTGATTGGCACGAACCAAGATCCAATTAGAGAAAGTCTGCCAGTGCTCTTATAATAGTTTCATCTTACAACAATGGCATCAGGAATAGAAGATTGATCGATCCCAATAGAAGTTGATCAATGATAAGTGGCGTCCCATGCATCTTGCTCACCCGGGCCTTGAGCCAGGCTCGTGGGCCTGAACCCAGCTGGATTTGTTGAAATATTCGTCTAAAGCCGCTAAGTGTCACGGTCCCATCCATCTTATTCGCTAGGTTGATGCCATACTGCATACTGATAGGACGGCCACGAGTACTTGTACAAAGAGCTTAGTGTTCTCATTTCTGTAATAAGAGGGTTATAACGAACCTCTTATCATACATGATGACATCGATATCTGATCGGCGGATCGGATAGTTCCTCAAACAATGTTCCGACCTGATAATGTCGATCTCAGGAAGCGAAATGGCCCTTCACGTTTCGTACATGTCGCCATCAGGTATTGGCTCACATGAATTGTGGGCACTAGGCCTTCGGGAAGTTGCAAGGACTGCAAACTGCTGAGCAGACGAAGAAATCTGTGGTGTTGAGGTGAGGTTTTAGTATGTAACGCTGAAGAATGATGTTGTACCTTCGAACCTGGAACTTGAAGCTTTGGACAAATTTTTCAACGAATATAACAAGAGTCAAGACGGAAGCTATGCTTGTTCGACCACTTTGGGTGAGCATACGCGAGTTTAGATGACCTATACCTTACATGATGGGTGCCACACGTTGTTACGATACAAGTATCATATGTATGATTCTCAATAGAAGGAACAACTGGTACTATTATACACACAACAGCGAAAGTGAAAATCATTCTGAGTACTAGGAAGAAAGGCGAAACATAATGCGCATTCGGTAGGCAGCTTCACACATAGCAAGACATGAATAATGATGTAGCTTTAATTGCCAAACACACGCAAATACATTTCCTTCACCGTTGCTCGTTATTTCTCCATCTAAATTGATCTAATATACAGTCCTATGCACATGGCTGAGGCACAAATCAAAGAAGCTGAAATATTAAGTATTCACTTACCTTGATGTTCACTTGACACTCAGAAAGGAATGTTTCATGGAGGCCAACGCTGCTGCTGTCAGTGGCCTTGTGCCAGCTTGTTTTTTGCCAAGTTGCCTTTGACACCAAAGCTCAATTATCTTACCTTCCGTTTCAGTCTGTCACAAGTCAACTGCCAGAGGAGCAACCCATCATATCCTTACAGCAAGACCAAATAAACCACTCCGGCATCAGCCATTTCCCAGCTGCGTTCCTTCGTTCATGCCGAGTCATGTCGGAGCCTCATTATGGACAACGCCCTGACCAGATAACGTCGTGCGATCTCAGGAAGCGAAATGGCCCTTTTACGCGTGACGTTTCGTACATATCGTCATCAGGTATTGGCTCACATTACTTATGGGCGCTAGGCCTTCGGTAAGTGGACTGCGAACTCCTGGGCGGATGAGGAAATCTGTGGGATTGAGGTGAGGTTCAATATACTATGTAATGCTGAAGAATGATATTGTAGCTTCGAACCTGGAACTTGGGAATTATCAGGTCCACCGATTAGATCATCTCATCAGATGCTTGATCATGTATGATAAAAAGTTCGTAACCCCCTATTATGGAATTAACACTAAGGCGGCCATCCTATCAGTATGCATCATCGACCTAGCGAATAAGGTGCACGGGACCGTGACACTCATCGACTTCCTTGGCTTTGGACGAATATTTCAACAAATCCAACTGGGGTAGGGCCCATGAGTCTGGCTCAAGGCCCGGATAAGTAAGATGCATGGCACCGTGAAGCTTATCAACTTCTATCATGATTGATTGGTGTCCTGATGGTTGCTGTCAAAGACTGACTTATCGCCGCATCTGCATCAAGGGCTGGGATGCAAATTCAAGAATAACGTTGCAGATACATTCTGAAGAGAAACCTTCTGGTGTGGATGGTGGGAGTAGTTGGGAAGTAGTCTCAGCTATGTAGCGAAATGAATATGCATCTGGCTTGTGAGGTGGGTGAATTGACTGCTAGATGCATTTGTCTGGAAAAGGCGATAATAGTGCACGTGCAGTACTAGCAGACGTATTGGCATAATGTTCCGCAGTGGACGGAGCTCCATGTATCTTCGAAGAACCACACTTGGATCCGTCAGTCAAAAATCCTAAGTACATCCATGTCATTCTTCCAGTCCCCAGCTCATGGCATCCCCGTCGTGGATGTCTACGACTTGAAACGATTTCGCCTTCTGCGCCTCCATTCCGCACTTATTGCACAGTTGATTTAATCTCAACACACAGCTCGAAGAATCCGTATTCGTCATCACAGACGTCCCCCTTGCCTGTCAAATGGGATTGTAACGGGTGAGCCCATGCTCAATTTCTGTTGGCTCGCTATCTTGATATGTCAAGGGAAACGGAAATGAAAGGGAAAGATCAAGTGATGCACGAGATGCGAGGAACTTTTGGTGGTAGGTCGAAATGATCATCCAACATCAGAACAACCTGCACCATTTAGGTACTACAGGATATACTAATCCTGTCCTGTGCAATTCCTCGGCAACTCACCTATCCTGATAATTCATTCTCGTACTATGCTCTCCTCGATGCGGGTGGGATTCCAGGAGAAGGGTCACCTTCGTAATGAATGCAGATTCTTAAGCTTCTGGGGTTGGTGAGGACGAACATGATATTTTTGCAATCAGCTGTAATATTAATATACTACCTGTCCAGATACATCTGTGATTCTATGGGATTCGCTGGTTTCCGAACTGCATCAGATTATTGAGGTGCTTTACAGTCTCCAGTTTCGTTAAGTTTAGACGAATTGAACCACTGGGATGTGAGTCATGCTGGAATCAATTTATTTCGAATTGTGCAGAGCTGAGCTGGTATAAGCTCACTTACAGCTTGCTTGTGATGCTCCTCACGAGTTACATTGCTCTGTGACGGATTCTGACCGACAGAACTGACAACAGTGCCCGATATGTGGGGTCACAGGTGCACGGCGAATAGAAATGTTACCGCTGAATACTGTCTATAGTCCTGAAAGGCCTCATCGAAACAGAAACGACTGTCTTCCTTCACCCAAGGTTGGCCTTGGGGAAGACTCTAGCTATAGTACCTGGCCCTAAACGAAGACAAAGCGGTTGATCCACGAGTCTGCTGTACAACAATGACAGATATCAGAAATGGAAAATCGTAATAGAAGTTTATAAGTGTCATGGTACCGTTGGAGTGGTAGCTCCAGCCTTAGTGAATGTGCAAGGCACTCGAATGGGATAAAGTCTGTGTCTACTGCTGTGCTCTGGCTGGCACACCTAGGCTGACTAAGCTACTCGAACCTCCGGAAAACCCCTGCCTCTACAACCCCCTGACTAGGGGGTGCCCCACTCCAAGTGCCCCCCTTGAAAAAAAACTGGCGGCGTCCTCGTTGTTCGCTCACTGGTCTCTCCCACTCGTGCCTTCTCACCCCAAGTCTTGGTCTTCTGCGTCACTCTCCTGCTCTCTCTTTCTCTCTATGGCCGTCCTCTCTGTTTCCTGGTCTTCATCCTCTGCTTCTTCATCTTGGTTTTCTTCGTCTTCCTCAGTCGTTCTAGATTCTTTTCCCGAGTCTTCTTCACCTGGTTCGTCTTTGTCTTGATTTTCTCCTTGTTGTGCTAACCTTCGTTCTTCAAGCTTTTGTTGTTCCTCGTCTAACTTCATTCCTGCTCGTGGCGTGAATGCCCGTAATCGTCGAGCGTGCATCTCTCCTGCTACCGCTTTTCCGTTCAATGTTTCCAGTCTATAAGAGTTGCGGAATTGCGTGACAACGCGATGGGGTGGGGACCATTTCGGACGTAGTTTGCGTTTGGCTTCAAAGGTATAATCGAGGCTGCTACGATAGAACTGAACTAATTGTCCTGGATAGAAGATAACCTCACCTGGCGTTCGTTCGAGTACTCGTTTATCAAATGCAGCTTTCCGTTTGATCGCATGTTGGACTGCGGCATTGTATCCATCCAGTTGTTGTTGCGCTACATACGCCATCTGGGTGCTAATGTCTGATGTGCGTAATGTTGAGGTGCTGTTACTGAGATCCGTGCGTGGAGTATTGATAACCTGGCCTAGGAGTAGCTCTTTTGGTGAGAACTTGAGTGCTGGGAGTATGCGGTGATTGAGCGCTGTAACTGCGTCATCCAGATGGTCTGGCCAGTTCAGTGGTAGTTCATCCCATGAGAGCGATTCATAGTCGTCCTCTCCCAAGTTCGGTGCACATAATGTTACAGTCAAGTACGCCCCTATCCATTTTCTTTTTACTCTTCACTTGTATTACATCACGAGCCGCATGATGCCGCCGCTAGACTTATCTCTTTTCCATTCACTCACTGTATTACATCACGATCGCTATTCAAGCCGTCGCTAGGTGACCTATTCTTGCTATCTATGACTCGGTCTTATCTCTGACTCGTATATGACTCGGCCTTATCTCTGACTCGTATACACCTGCCCTAAAGCCGTCTCATTAGCTATATAAATTCGTCTTTGTACTATGTAGTTCTTTACTTTAATCTTACTAGGTTTTACCTGGAACTTCCTTCGCTTAAGACCTCCAATCTTAAGTCGTCTGAACTTGATTCAAGTCAAGGACACTCTCCTTGCCTTGTCTTATTGAACAACTGAACTTCGGTATACGCCGAAGCCTTGAACCGACTTTGGCTGATCATTCTTATCGAGTGGCCATATGTCAGAACTATCCTAGTTCGTAACAAAAGATTAAAGTCTCACTGATTCCTTGCGCCACCATCGCGTGCCGCATATCTGAAACCAAGAAGAAGACAAACCCTGGTCATCATGACAGATAGAACTCCAGGTCCAAACTGACGACCGCATTAACACCGCTGATCGGCGCACTAAACTTAGGCGCTTTACCACCACTACCACCCCTAAACCCCAAGATGTCTTCCAAGCCCGTTGAAATCAAAATCGGAACCCCTCCCATCTTTGATGGCGATAGAGACAAGTCCAGAGGCTTTCTCATGTCGTGTAACTCCTACCTCGACATCAATGAGAAGATCTATGTAGACGATAAGCAGAAAATCATCTTCGTCACCTCCTTCATGAATGAAGGGAATGCTCGCTATTGGAAAGAAGATTTCCTTTCCCACGCGCAGGATCCAACTTACAAAAGAACGGATGGAACCATTAAAGGTTATGGGACTTGGGCGGAATTCCTTGCCGATTTTAACAAAGTGTTTAAACCGCTTGATCCCGCAGGAACCACCTTAGCTAAACTCCGAAACCTGAAGCAAGGGCCAGAGCTCCAGGACTACATTTCAGAATTCCTCATGCTCGCCCAACGCTCTGGAATCCACAATGACGTCTCAAAGAAGCAATTCTTCTTAGACAGATTACACCCGGGACTAACCGCCCACCTCTTCGGCACGGGTGACGTCTCTGATGATTTTGAGGTAGTCCTCACCACCTGTATCAGCCTCGACAACTCCCGCCTCCAGTTGAACGCCATCAGGGCATGTAACCAACCCCAGAAGAAAAGGAACTTCGGATCCAGCCAGTACACACCTTCCAGAGACCCCAACGCTATGGTAGTCGATCGACTTACCGAGGAAGAACGCACCGAGCATTTCCGAACTGGGAAATGTTTCACCTGCCACGTGGTAGGACACCTGTCTAGAGCATGTCCCCAGAAGAAGAAGAATGGGAAAACCCCGGTCCGTCGCAAAGAAGTCGAAAGTAGCGATGAAGAAGAAGAAGAAGCGGAAGTTCGCCGCCTCAATGAGGATTTTTAATGTGGAAGACTGGATCAACGTCAGTATCTTCCAATGTACCCATTAGACTTGTACGAAAAGTTGGTGAACAAAAGGAACTTCGAGTTCCCATTTCTCTGATTTCGAAAACTCGTCTGAAAACCGTTGAAACAACCGCAGTCATCGACTCCGGAGCAGCCGGAACATTTATTTCCGAAGACTTCATAAAGAAGCACAAAATTCGAACCCACGCACTCAGTAAACCTTTCAAAGTTACTACTGCCGACGGAAGCTACTCCAAGAGTGGAGCCATTCGCCGCTACTGCGTCCTTACCATCAAAATCGATGAACGCACCATGATCAGGAAATTCAATGTCACCCGCTTAGGACGAAGAGATCAGATCCTTCTCGGCATTCCCTGGTTGAAAGCGATGAACCCGGTCATCGACTGGGCCACTGAAACCCTCGTTCTCTCACGAACAGCGAAGAGTAGCCAAGTCGAAGAAGAGGTTGACAAAGAAAGGAAGAGAGGCGCCCTTCCTCTTCTATTTCAACCTGAACTGATTGATCGAACGTGGAAGAACTCCAAGCTTCGTAAAGAAGAACCCATCGCACCAGAACCTGTCACGACAAGCCTTCCTTATCCAAAGGTGTCCATCGAAGAAATTATTGACGAAGAAGCTCCTATCCCTATCCCCGACCTACTCCCCATCCCAGAAGATGACGACGAAGCCTTCGATACCAAGGAAGACGTATGGACACAAGAGAACTTTGCCGCACCAGTGCGAGAAGTCTCTCTGTACAACCTTGATGACGATGAATTCCTAGTAGAATATTCCTCTGATGCATCCGAACTCCGGGTTATTACGAACGTTTCTATGGATACCCCTCTGACTTCTGACGGGACAAGCCGTTCGGAACAGAAACCTACGGTCACACCCTTGCCACGGTCTAACGAATACACGAAAGTTAGTAACAAAGCCCAGCAATTCGCTCTAGCTGCGGGGCTAGAACAGAAGAAGAAAACTTTCGAGGAACTCGTACCTTCCTACCTTCATGACTTCGCTGATATCTTTGCTAAGGACGGACTTAACAGTCTACCTCCTGAACGACCCGGTATTGACCACCGTATTGAAACAAAACCCGGATTCATCCTGAAAACGTCGAAAATCTATCCCCTGTCTGTTACAGAATGAACTGCTGTCAAAGCATTTATCGATGAAAACGTACAGAAAGGTTTTATCTCGGAATCAAAGTCGCCGCAAGCTAGCGGATTCTTCTTTGTTGGAAAGAAAAGCAGAGACCTGAGACCATGCCAAGATTATCAGTATATCAATGACTGGACGATCAAGAACGCTTATCCATTGCCACTTCCACTATCCCTAGTCGCACGGTTGCATGGAGCTAAGTATTTCACCAAGATGGATGTCCGATCTGGTTATAACAATATCCGTATTCACCCCGATGATCGTTGGAAAGCAGCGTTCACCACTGAATTTGGACTCTACGAGCCGAATGTCATGTTCTTCAGTCTCTGTAACTCCCCGGCTACATTCCAGGCCTACATGAACCGAACCTTCCAACAAGAAATCAACGAAGGATGGTTAGTGATCTACATGGACAATATCCTTATCTTTTCGAACAATCTTGATGAACACCATGAACGGACTTGCCGCATTCTGACCAAGATACGAGCTGAAAAGCTCTTCTTAAAACCGGAGAAATGTACCTTTGATGCGCAAGAAGTTGAGTACCTCGGAATGATAATCCGTCCCGGATGTGTTGCCATGGATACCGCTAAAACTGATGGAATCCACGACTGGCCGATTCCTACCACCGTCAAAGAAACGCAATCATTCCTCGGATTCTGCAACTTCTATCGGAACTTCATCCCCCATTATTCTGATATCGCACGACCGCTTATTGATTTGACGAAGAAAAACAATGTTTTTTCATGGTCAGCCCCGTGTCAAGATGCCTTCACTACGCTGAAAGAATGTTTCTTGAAACAACCGGTCCTCCGTAACCCTGATCCTTCGCGTCAATTTGCAGTCGCAACTGATGCATCGCTGGTAGCCACTGGAGCTGTCCTCCTTCAGACTGATGAAAACGGCGTTTACCACCCATGCGGATATCTTTCGCAATCCCTGAACCCAGCAGAAAGGAATTACCAGATCTTTGATCGAGAGCTGCTAGCAGTTATCCGGGCGCTGACAGAATGGCGCCACTATTTGGAAGGGAACCCTCACCCGGTTATCGTATTTATCGATCATATGAATCTTCTCTATTTCCGAACCGCACAGAAGCTCACCCGTCGCCAAGCTCGCTGGCAATTGATTCTTTCATGCTATGATCTGGAACTCCACCATGTTGCCGGAACCAAGCTTGTTGCCCCTGACACCTTATCTCGCCGTGCTGATCATATTCCTACTGAAAATGATAACGAAGACGTTACCCTCCTCCCCGACTCTCTCTTTATTCGCCTCCTTGATCAAGAATTGATGACAACCCTCGCAAACCCTGATCCCGATGACATCGACCCCATCTTCCAAGCCGCCTCTGATGCGCTGAACGGTCTCTGCCTTCCCCCTATGAAATCCGCCCTCTCTGACTGGACTATTAAGGACGACATCTTATTCTATAAAGATCGTGCCTATGTCCGTCCCGCCGGACGACACGCTATTTTAGAACGCACCCATGATCATGCAACCGCGGGACATCCCGGTCGCTTTAAAACCGAAGAACTGGTGAAACGTGACTTCTGGTGGCCTTCTATGGGTACCCACATACTTCAGTCAATTTCCCATGTAGAACCAGTGCCCCGGATGTGCCAAAACCCTGTAGAATCATGGCCAGCCAGTCCCCGGCCGGTCTATGTAGAATACATGCTGGCCAGCCTTGTATAGTAGTAGTCCACATGTATAATACACTACCATACTATTGTAAAAGCATGACCAGCCAGTAGATGTAAGACAACTGCCGGCCAGTAGGTATACCAATATCAAGGCTTGCTGGTGTATTAGGATGCTGACTGTTTCACATCTATATTTGTAACTGGCCAGCCTTTCTTCTACATAGGCAGACATGGGGTGGCCCAATATGTGGGATTAAGATTATACTGGCCAACCATATCTCTACCTCAGTAGAAACCAGGCTGGCCAGTATGTAGGTCTTAATCTAGCAAACCGGCCGCCCTGCATCTACCTATGTATGGGTAAGGCTAGCCAGTTTGTATGTTTTGAACTAGCATACTAGCCATCATGCATCCACCTAGGTAGCCATCAGGCTGGCCAGTTTGTAAGTTTAAAACAACATTTCAGCCACCCTGCATATACCTACGTACAGGCAAGGCTGGCCAGTTTGTAAGCTTGAACTAGCATACCAGCTGCCCTACATATACTTGGGTAGCCATGAAGCTGGCCAGTTTGTAGGTATGAAACCAGCATACTGGCCATCCTGCATTTACTTTGTAGATATTCAACTAGCATACCGGCCGTCCTGCATTTACTTATGTAGGGGCCAGGCTGGCCTGTTTGCAGGTATTAAACTAGCATACCGGCCATCCTGCATTTACTTATGTAGGAGCCAGGCTGGCCTGTTTGCAGGTATTAAACTAGCATACCGGCCGTCCTGCATTTACTTATGTAGGAGCCAGGCTGGCCTGTTTGCAGGTATTAAACTAGCATACCGGCCGTCCTGCATTTACTTATGTAGGAGCCAGGCTGGCCTGTTTGCAGGTATTAAACTAGCATACCGGCCATCCTGCATTTACTTATGTAGGAGCCAGGCTGGCCTGTTTGCAGGTATTAAACTAGCATACCGGCCATCCTGCATTTACCTATGTAGGAGCCAGGCTGGCCTGTTTGCAGGTATTAAACTAGCATACCGGCCGTCCTGCATTTACCTATGTAGGAGCCAGGCTGGCCTGTTTGCAGGTATTAAACTAGCATACCGGCCGTCCTGCATTTACCTATGTAGGAGCCAGGCTGGCCTGTTTGCAGGTATTAAACTAGCATACCGGCCATCCTGCATTTACCTATGTAGGAGCCAGGCTGGCCTGTTTGCAGGTATTAAACTAGCATACCGGCCATCCTGCATTTACTTATGTAGGAGCCAGGCTGGCCTGTTTGCAGGTATTAAACTAGCATACCGGCCGTCCTGCATTTACCTATGTAGGAGTCAGGCTGGTCAATATATATGTACATAGAGCGAGGAAAGCCAGTTTATACTCAAGTCATAACTTATCACCAGGCAGTGCGAGAGTCTAGACAAGCATATGTGATTACTGTACAAGATTGACTAGCAATGAAGACAATGGAGGATACAAGATCATATCTTCTGGGATCTCTTAGAGGGTTGCCTCGCCCTACCTGATCTACGAACCACAGGCTCAGTCCTAGGCTTCTTGGACTTACTTGATGAAGCATGGTTAATTTTTCTCTTCCTCCCTTTCTGCACCACCTCTTCAACCTCCTGCTCCTGCTGTTCTTCTCCCCCAACTACATTCTCCTCTGACTCAACATCCTTCTCCTCAACCTCATGCCTTTCCTTCTCTACCACCATCCTCATCTCCTCATCCTCAACCTCGTCACTGAGTCCCTCTTTGTTCAGCCTCTCAATCTGACCAACAACCGAGAATAAGACTTCCCGGACAGCCTCATCCAGAGCGACCAAGAACTGTAGATCAATAGCAGAATGAGGTAGGTAGAAAGGGGTATTGGGATCAGCCTCGTCTTCCTCATACTCTATCACACGCTTAGACTCCCTATAGAGGAGCCCAATTCCTAGTATTACTGGCATTGCCGATGATGGCCCTGAGATTGGACAGGTCTGTAGCTTGTTTAAGCTGGCCATCAATGTCGCATATGAGGTGTGAATGTCCTCGGAAAGATAATTTTCGCTCCAAGACCAGTCAGCCCAGGTAGGCAAATCTTGGTGTCGCTCTGAAATTGGCTGTTGGACACATAAGCCATAAAATTGAAAACAGCACCAAGTGACACTAACATTCTGTTTGGCTAATATTGCCAGGTCCCTAGTGGCGTCCACAAGCTCCAAGTAGTTTTCATTCTTGCTAAGGGTTTCTAAAAATGTGTATCGGTCATTGATGGCAACATCATCTGGTGTTGTCTCATGAGCGGCCGGCTGTGTTGTACGTTCTGTGAAATGAGAGGCAAATGGAGCCGGCCGGCCTTGATCTTCTTCATCGAAGTCTAGGGTGCTCACTACTTTCGTCTTGGACTTCCCAGTGACCCGAATATCAGCATCCTTGACCTTAATAAAGACAACTAGCTTCTGATTTGTAGCAGAACGTCGTTCCCAATGCATCCATAGACGATTTACCTCCTCTGTCTTCATATGAGAAGGGTCTTTGACCACAAATCCTGTGGGAACTGAACCAGGTTCCAAATAATTGGACGGGCTGGCAGTTATCACGCCCCAAGGTACAGGTCTAGAGCCACCTGTGCAGACTTCTACAAACCATTGAGTCAATCAAATGTCATGCACATATTGAAGATGTTAGATCTTACTGTATGAAGTATGAAAGATACTTCTAATCAATTCATGTTGGCCCTTGAGGCCAATACCATCACGAAGAGGAAGTTTTGCATACCCCTCATCATCTACTATGATTTCAGGTAAGACAGGTCCATCCTCACAGTCTGAAGCCGCATGGTCTGAATCCTCTGAAGGGTCTATCAATTTAATAGTCAGTGAGCATGATATTTAAAATCAAATGAAACACGTACAAAATTCAGTCTTAGACCATTCTCCAAAGGATTCAAATCCATTTGCAGCCCACTCCTTGATACCACTCGAGCTCACAGAAAATTTTTTCTTGGCATTCTGAGGCGTAGTTTCGTGTCTATAGTAGTTTAGTTAGTCTTGAGATTTCCATGTTGATTTGATGACTTACAGACTGACGGACAATGTCTGACTAGCTTTTTTCTTATGACTAACAAGCATTACTATGCGACAACCCATGGTACGCCGAATTTGCTCTGCAAAATCTTCCAGAGTTTTCTTGAGGTTATTCTTACGATATCTCAAGCCAAAGTGTTAGACTGGAATAACTGTAGATTTGAAGTAAAACTTACATTGCCTGAGTTTCTTCTGGCGCCCCCTCCTCATTCCATTTCTTCATGGCAAACTTGACCTCCTGCTGTTGTGAAGGTGTCATGTTGTTGAACCACTCCCTGGCATTCCCAGTGCGGTACTTGATTGAATACTCCAAGCCTTTACTCTGTTGTTGGGCCTTGTCATATGAGTCGATCTCCTGCTTAAATAATTTCTGTGCTACGTCCCACTCAGACAGGGGTTTCTTATAGAAAGATGGTTCTCTTGGGCGACTCGCTGCCTCACGTTCGTCTGCCTCTTCCTTGTCTTTGAGACTTTTGGCATAGTATTCTTTTATTGCCTGTAGGTAACATTTATGTATATCATCAGACAACTAAATACATGTACAGTATAAGAATTTTGTGACCTTTTTCAAGGAAGTAGGCAAGGCAATGGGTTCCTCTTGCTCGTCTTGAGCAGCTAGTATGGCCCTCCGAATCTTCCTCACCACAGGCTTTCCAACAGATGAGGAACCTGCAGCAAAAATGGCCTTAGAGTGAAGGTCGAGAATTGGCTTAAACGCAATAGACCAGTCGGTAGACATCGTAATTGATTCAAGATAAAAATTGCAGGTAGGCTGGTACAGGCGGTAGGAGGGTGGCTAGCCGAAATTAATTTGAACACCCATGTTTATCAACAATAACGTGTGACTTTTCATAAGTCACACGTTATTGTTGATAAACATGGGTGTTCAAATTAATTTCGGCTAGCCACCCTCCTACCGCCTGTACCAGCCTACCTGCAATTTTTATCTTGAATCAATTATCAAATTGGATATATTGAGACGGTCAAATTCACATCAAGTAACAAGATTAAAGGCACATTATACTTCCATTGAGTGGAGTTAGACAGTGTAGATAATAGACAAATTCACATCAGGTAAAAAGATCCAAAACACGTTATACTTCCATTGAGCGGTGAGGGTATCTAATCAAGTAAGATGAAGAAAAATGAAACATGAAGGGATGTACAAAAAAGCTAAGACAAAATAATTGTATCCTAATCCTCATCCTCATCAGGGACACTAGGCATGGGCCTCAAGACAACCGAAATCCAGCAGGAGCCAGGTCTTTTGCCTGGCAAAAGGATCCTGGAATGAGGTGGTTGTGAGAATACATACTTTTTCCTACATTGGCCATTCTTGCATTCAAAGATGTAATCTTTGTGCATGTTGACAGAACACCAGGCGTTACTCCACCCACACTGTGGGCACTGGACCGGCAGGTACTGACCCCAGGGGCGAAGTTGGGAATGTGTCCAGGCGAACTTGGTAACGGCCAACGAACCTGAGTTGTCAGGCATCAGCAAGAACACGTCAGTGTGGCGCCCAAGTTTGTAGGACTGGCCCAACATGTCAGGGAAGACGATGTGAATGGGCAAACGCTCGATGATGACCAGCTCCGCGAATGCGAGCAAAAGGTGGGTGGCGAAACTCGGCTGAAAACGAACAGCATTAAAGCCAATAGTGGCTGTGATGCGATGACTGTTAGGGTTAGTTAGTATTTGCAAAGATAAGATCAAATGGACTTACTCTATGACCGCCTGTTGCAAGCCTGAAAAGGAAGTGACGTTGTTGATGAGCGCGCCACACGAAAACAGCCATAAGTATGATTCCGCGGCACCATGAATCAGGGGATGCCAAGGTGAAAGCAGAACATCGAGAACCTTTGGTGTCAAATGAGCAAATACAATGTTAGTCAAAAAAATGCCACTTACAGAGTGAACGCGTGCCGAAACGTATGACTTCTTGTTGCCCTCGTACCCAATAAATGGATCCCCATGCTCGTTGTCGGTGTGGTTAGTGATGGCGACGACGACACGAGCCCAGTTGGAGCTCATCAGCGACTGGATGATGGCAGTCGCCTGCAACCGGTACTCGTCGATCTTTGAGGCATTGCCGATGTCGAACGCGATGGACCGAAATTCAAACCCTCCGCTGGGGAAGTATGGCCGAAGGAATTCGGAGGCCAGTTCGAAACAGCCGCCGGTGATGTCGTGGTCGACGAGGACGAGATGGAGCATGAGCGTGGGTGCCGAAGACAGTTGGGAATGGAGTGAAACCTCCAACGTAGCACGAATTTGGAGGAATGAAGGAAGGAGCGGTTGCCCCTTCCTGTAAAAACCCTATAAAATGAAGTGAATGTTAGTTAGCATGAAATAAACGAAAAAACTTACAAAATAGGGCGACTGAGATGCGCGCCCGTGTCGTTCCATGCCAACATGGCAAGATATGCAGACGAACGTGACAGTCATCGGCCTGCACCACGTGTGCACTGGCAGGCGGGATGTTCATGCAGTTTGAACACATCACCCGCGGACAGGTGCTGCAGAGGAAGAGGCAATCTTCCCCTACAGAACCGTCTCTGCAGATGAGACAAAACTGCAAATAAAGACGCGTGTTAGTGCAAATAGTAGGTAACTAATCACTTACCTCGTTGTGTTCAGACGGCTCTCTCACATTCAGCTCACCCGGCGCAGTGACCGCTCCAGTAGATGCCGGCAACGACAAGGCAATTCGTGGCGCGGTGCCACCGGTGGACTTCTTGCAGGTTTGTTTAGACTTCACCATGGTGAAGAGAGACTATTATAGATATATTCAAATTAGTAGATGACACGGCAAATAGCACTTACAGTTATGTAGTTCAAACAGATGCAAAGAGAGGAGAGCGCCGGCTGAATGTACTTAGAAAGAAATGAACAAGTTTGAACGTTGGTTGATTGTGACAAACAGATCCAAATAGTCACGTGATTATCAACAATGAACTCAACAGCGTCATAATATTGGCTAATCCACAATTCAACGCGTCGCGTGTCAAAAATCCACAAATTCAACACGTGCACGCCGGCACGTGTTGAATTTGTGGATTTTTGACACGCGACGCGTTGAATTGTGGATTAGCCAATATTATGACGCTGTTGAGTTCATTGTTGATAATCACGTGACTATTTACAAACAATAACAAACTGACACGTGAATATGAACAACAACAATCAGTTCTCACGGTTCAATCTCTTCTTTCGTCTTACCTTCATCATTCTCCTTCATCCTTTATTTCTGCCAGTGCCGTTACTTCAGGGCGACTTCCGGTGTACTCCTTTGGGTTCTTGCAGACTGCAGCTGCAAGAATTCAAAGGTACTACCCTACAGTCGCCCTTCAAACATAGTAAGTTCAACTTTGGTGGTGCGCCTACTTACTAACTGTTTTCATTTACATATACTCTCTTTCCCTTGAGGTTTCTCAAGGTAAGTACTTAATTGCTCACACCCGCTTGCTAATGTCTGTTGTACTTAGGATTTTGGAGACTTTGGATGGCACAGTGACAGCCACTCCTCCCTTTGAGCGCCCTCCTGGCAGTTCCCTAACGTAAGTCCTTCTTTTCCCGCGTCTGCTTGCTAACGTTTGTTCTATTTAGGATTATACTTACGAATTTCGGGACTTTGGATGGCAGTTAGAGCCACTCCTCCCTTTGAGCGCCCTCCAGTTCCCAACGTAAGTCCTTCTTTTCCCGCGTCCGCTTGCTAACGTTTGTTCTATTTAGGATTATACTTACGAATTTCAGGACTTTGGATGGCAGTTAGAGCCACTCCTCCCTTTGAGCGCCCTCCAGTTCCCAACGTAAGTCCTTCCTCTCTCATGTCCGTTTGCTCACGTTTGTTCTATTTAGTATTATACTTACGAATTTCGGGACTTTGGATGGCGCAGTTAGAGCCACTCCTCCCTTTGAGCGCCTTCCAGTTCCTTAAACGTAAGTCCTTCTTCTCTCGCGTCCGTTTGCTAATGTCTGTTCTATTTAGTATTCTGCTTATTGGAACTGGGGGTTGCGCAGTGCATGCCACTTGTCAGTGGCTCCTGCTTATAGGAACTGGGGGTTGCGCAGTGCATGCCACTTGTCAGTGGCTCCTGCTTCTTGAAATTGGCGGTAGCGCAGTGCATGCCACTTGTTAGTGGCTCCTGCTTATAGGAACTGGGGGTTGCGCAGTGCATGCCACTTGTCAGTGGCTCCTGCTTCTTGAAATTGGCGGTAGCGCAGTGCATGCCACTTGTTAGTGGCTCCTGCTTATTGGGACTGGGGCTCAGCGCAGTGCATGCCACTTGTCAGTGGCTCCTGCTTCTTGGAATTGGCGGTAGTGCAGTGCATGCCACTTGTTAGTGGCTCCTGCTTATTGGGACTGGGGCTCAGCGCAGTGCATGCCACTTGTCAGTGGCTCCTGCTTCTTGGAATTGGCGGTATCGCAGTGCATGCCACTTGTCAGTGGCTCCTGCTCCGACTTTTTAATAGCCTGCTCCAACTTTTTAATGGTGGTAAGCGCTCAATTCCTGATGACCTTAACTGATCTGTTTTGTTCTCTAGACTGCTGAACCTGCCGGTACTTTTGTGTGGCAAGTGCTCTCTAGTTAAGTGTTAATCTTGTCTTAAATTTCGGTCTAACGTTTCTACAGGACAAATTTGTATTGTATTATATATATATTTGCTACATACATTTTCACCTGGAGTGTTGAGGCTTTGGTGAGGAGGGCCCCCTCATTGAAGTCTCGCCTCCCCTTTTGTATTTGTTACTTTATTTGTTTGCTTACTTGTAGTAAAATTTATTGTCACTCGTACTTTGTATTTGAAAATGTATGTTGATGGATGCACTTTATTTGCTGCTGGCTGAAAAGGTCACGTGACCGTGTGTATATTAGCAAAGAGCCTTATTAAGAAAGCAAGCGCAAAAGCACAGTAGTGTATAATAATCAAATGCTGCACAGACCAAAGCAACTATTATCTACTACATGTCTTAGATAGATAATGTGTTATGTAGATCTCAATTCTGCCTTGATGCGGCTCACCATTGACATGCTGAAGGACGCTATCATTGATTATTGTCTGCCAGTCAAAATATACTATTGGCATAGGCAGATGGTGGCAGAACACTAGGACAAGTAGCCATGACACCATATGATACAAACTTCCCTTCCCGGTCAGAAGGTTGATTCTTCTTTGAAATTGCCTTCTGACCACAGAGGGGAGTCATCATATGGCGTCATTGTCACCATCTGCCTGGGCTGCTAGCATATTTTGGACTGACGGACATTCTCAATACCCTACAGGCCGCTTAGAGGCTAGCCCGCCCTCAAAACTGTTCGTGTTAAGAGTTCTGCCTCAGAGGTAATACTTAGTTAGCTACACCTATACTGTAGGGTATTGAGAATGTTTTCTTCGGTTAACAAAGAAAACATTTTCAATACCCTACAGTATAGGTGTAGCTAACTAAGTATTACCTCTGAGGCAAAACTCTTAACACGAACAGTTTTGAGGGCAGGCTAGCCAGTATATGCCTCAGAGGTAACCTCAGAGGTATCTCCCCTCCATGGTCAGAAGGGAAGAGTCAGCCTTCTGATGGTGCAGGGCAGTTTGTATCATATGGCGTCATTGCTACTTGTCCTGGTGTCCTCCGGATGCCAATTTACTATTATACACTACTGTTTTTGTGATTGCATTCTTAATAAGTGAGTCCTTGCTGTCTCTCAAGGCGTTGAACTCCAGCTGGAAGTGTCTCCTGTTATTTGAGACAGGGATCCCACAGTGTAGTCCCAGATTCAGAATATCATTCATTCTTCTGTGGTAGTCTGCCAATATTAGTCTTCACTCTTCCAGCATCTGAGCGAGTTATTACAGTACTAATTATGTCACAATCTGGGCAAGACTTCATTTAATCAGTCTTCCATCAGTAGATTCCATTCATATATCCAAATTTGATCGCGGGACAATTTTTTCGGAATCATTTCATATAAGTTAAATTGAGTCTTGATCCGAACGAGCTGGTTGAAAATTTTCCTTGCTCACCATGGACCAACAAATGAGTCAATCAATCAAGCTGAGAGCAGCTCTGACCACAAGGATCAAGGAAATTATGGGAAAATCATCAGCAACAGGGATCTTCAGAGGGGGGATATTGCAAACTCACCTTCTACACAAAGCAAGGTGAGAGGTTATATTTAGGGCCTTATTTGATCCGCTCTATTAAATGGTCTCACTTAAGATTAAGAATTGGACATGAGCTAGACAGTTGCTTAGCAACACGTGATGTCAACTTCCATGCTTCTGTGTCAATCTCAGAATATGAGATCAATCGAGCTGCACTGACAGTTGCCCATGCAATGGTAAATCCTTGTGAGTTGTTTCACTCTGCAAGATATCACCTGGTTTTAAATTCACATCATTTGCAGATTATGTGGATTGGGATGTTGACAGATTTGCCGAAATGGCCAAAGTCTCTACACCTAAATCTGATGGTCCCCTCGCTAATACCAATCAGCTACCAAAGTACTTTTCTGCAGCTATGATCGGTAAAATTTCAGTACCAGCTACTATTGTGGACAGGCAAGGTAAAATTTTAACAATTTACTTGCCAAATATTCTGTCTTCTTCTCGGGTTGTATGTTCATTCTTCCTTGGGAATTCCCCTCATCAATTGATAAATTAAATTAGGAATATGTGAACTCAGCCACTAAGGGTTTACGGACTTTACTTCTTGAAACAATTACATCCTCCACCCAACAGTCTTGGCGATCTCAAGGCTTTGTTGTCCCAGAGGGGGGTGGAGAATTTGGAGCAGGCAGAGTCACAGTATCACCAGCATATTTTATGCAAAGACACGAGGTATAGGCCAAATTTAGTGGTTGTTTAGCTACTTTTGACTTTGTTTGATTTCATTTGCAGAGACTGGAAGACCCAATGGTTACCTCGGCTTCCTATAAGTCTGTGGAAGTCCAAGAGTGGCTAGCTGCTTTATCAGCTACTGAATCTTTCTGGAATGCCATTACGGCTGTATCGGCTCCAGATCTATTCGAAGCAGGCACCTTGGCAATCACTCGTATTATTGAGGAACTTCAAGGTTCTGATAGAACATCACCACCCATCTGTGATTGGCCCTCAATCTTCTCAGGATTGGAAATAATTGCAAATCGTACAACTTTATCACACAGAGATTCTGGTGGCGCACCTTCTCTTTTTGATCTTCTGATTAGTTTAGGCAGTGGCCATGAGGCTAAGTTGACATTAGCAGATGTTGGGGCCGAACTGGATTATTACCCTGGGACAATTGTCTTCATTTCCGGGAAGGTTTTACAACATTCTATTGGTCCATGGGGTCCAGGAGAAAGGCTCGTTATTGCCCATTTTATGAGGGATAAAATCCACTCTAGATGCGGGGTATCCAGACCCCCCTTTCCAACACAGGCCTATTTTTTGCAGATGGTGGGGCAGCAGGATAGTTATTTGTTGTGACAAGTAGATGATAAGAAAGGAGTGGTTCTTGGAGGAGGAGGGGTGGAATGGGACAAATCAAGTGTTTGACAGTATACCTACTAGATTAGTTGATGTGATCTAGTGATTCCTATGAATGGTTTCAACTATCAAAAATAGAATGTTGATAATATCAATTTTTCCCCCCACACGTAACCCTATGTCTCCCAAGAAAAAAACTCGACTCAAGGCAGCTACATTTTCCTTCCAAGGAAGAGGTCGTTTGTCTAAAGGCAAGGACCTTGATGTTGCCTATGTGTCTCATAAACAAGTCATTGGAAAGAGAAGGAAGCCAACCTGGGTGGAATCATGCGCTGATAGCCTTTATGACACTGCCCCAACACCATCTCCATCCTCCAGCCCTCGTAAACGTATTAGAGAAGACACTCAAGGGTTGCAAAACAGTCATGAAGATTTTGATAGACAAACCCTTGGTGACTTTGTTTCCTATGTAGAGAACTCACAAAGAAAAACCAAGGCAAGCATAGTGATTCAGTGTCTTTTAATGATGTACTAAATAGAGATTATTACGACCAGACACAAAATGACTTCATCCAAGAATATCTGCCTTTCCGAGACTTGTACTTGGATATTCTCCTTGACTTGGAGAAACCCTCCGATGTATCCCAGTGCCAGTCTTGTCAGATTGGTGAAGGGAAATTCCGCTGTTTGACTTGCAGTGGAGATCAGACATTCTGTCGTTCTTGCATTGTCAATGCTCACCAGTTTTTGCCCTTCCACAAGGTTCAAGAGTGGACTGGGAAATGCTTCAACGACACATCACTTGAAGAATTGGGTTTTATCTGGTATATGGGCCATGGGGGACAACCATGTCCATTTTCTGACGACATGCATGCATGGGAGAATATTCCGATGGACGCAGAGGCCGATTTTTCACCAATGGAGACAGTTCATGGTTCAACTATACCAACCAAGTTGACCATTGTACATTCCACTGGAGTGTTTTTGCACAACGTTGTCTGGTGCAGCTGTCCTGGGGTCGATTGTCAGCAGCATTTGCAATTGCTGAAAGCTAAATTATTTCCAGCCAGTACCACTCGACCACAGACTGCCTTTACTTTTGATGTCCTCAATCATTTTCTAATTGACGCACTGGAGTGCAAGACTTCAGCATCCAGCTTCTTTGAAAAAATCCGTCGAATGACCAATAACTGTTTCCCAGATACTGTTCCTGTAAGTCTTATAAGTCTTCTTGGTGAAAGTTAAACTAACAGTACCAATTTGTTTTTGTAGAATCGATATCGAGAACTTATGAGAGTGTCTCGACTGTGGAGAGACTTGATGAGTCGAAAATGGTTTGGCTTTGCCCATAATGATGAGCAGAAACCGGACAAGGGTGATCTGGCTTGGTTTTGCCCTGCTTGTCCACAGCCTGGGATTAACCTACCTCCTGACTGGCAAGCCAGATATGAAAGGCAAGTCATTTATCCATCTCATTCTAAGGAGAGGCGACTCAATTTCTCTACCACACTTGAGAATATCATACTCACTGGCTAGCCCTACACTGCATAGTGTACGAGAGCTCCGGCCGGACTGACTTATGTTCTAATCAAGCTGGCCAGCATGGCATAGACTGGATGTAAAACCAGGCCGGCCGGCACATTAAATTGGCTTGCTAGCTTGACACAGATAGCATGCATAACCATGCTGGCCGGTTAAACTGAGGTGCATAGATGTCACTCAAAGACATGCCAGCCAGAGAGTTGGTCCAGAGAGAGACTTCTACTTTTCTTTTTTGCACATTTTTAACCTTATGCTTACCTGTTTGTACAGTTGGCTTGTTTCACAAAGATATGTGGTAGACGGGAACTTCACTGCTCAACATATGGTAATGAGAAAACCACAGTTGGACATTAGTTTGTCAGACGGGCTTGGGTATATGGTGAAAGATCAAGAATACCAGACTCATCTGTCATCGGCTGTAGAAAGTAAAGAGGTGAGTTGGCTCATGACAACCACTTTTCGTTCATGCTTCACTATCTTTGTAGCGGTCTTCTTGCAGCAATCATCGTGCAGTAAATGCAGCCAATATCAGCAGGAGCAATCTTCGAGCTACAGGTGTAGGAGCAACTGCTTGTGCTCGACATGGATGCTTTGTTCCTCATAGTATAGTTGATTTTCAGAAGGGCGAAAGGTCTGTGTATGTCCTCCAAATCAACATGTTATGCAAGCTCAGGTAATTTTTAGACACATGAATATCGACTACTCAATATGCAATGCATTGAATTATCATTCAGCTGGTATAGACTCTTCCCTCATCATTTATGATGTGGGGTGTCAGTGGAGCATTAATTTTCTACAGAGAGTAGCCCAGAGCAAGGGCTTGTCTGTACCTGAAAATATGCACATCGTTCCAGCAGTTGGAAAATTCCATCTTAGCGCTCACAAATTGGCTTGCTTTGCAAGGTACAGCCTCAACTTTATTCAAGGGGCTGGACATGTTGATGGGGAGATTTTGGAGACTCTGTGGGCACCATTCAATAAGATCTCCCCAACTGCTCGGTCAATGAGTCAGGCTCACCGTCAAGAAGTTCTTGATGATCATATGCGAGACTCAAACTGGAAAAAAATAGTGGGAATAAGTAAGCCCTCCAAATTTTGCATTTGAACAAGCTTGACGATTGAGCTTCCAGTGAAGACTCTCTTGAAAAAGTACAAACGAGCTCTCAAAGGTGTTGATGACACAAAGTCTCCCTTTGACGAGCTCACTCTGTCTCTGGACCCTGAGAAGATTTCGATATGGAAGATCGATGAGAAAAAGGCCATGGAACAACGTGGAGAGTATCTTGACATCTATCAGTTGCAGATGAACAAAGGTAAGTGAACTCTGTCTAGTTGTGAGGCTGCTATTCTTGTATAGACATCTGATCAGTATTTGTATCTAGCTCCAACTATGGCAGAGATTAGACTCAAATTAACTGAGTCTGAGAATACTGACACTAGCAAACCTGGGACAGTCTCTTGGCTCATTACTGGCATCAATCTGGAGGATTTACAGTATGTAACCAATAAAAATAGAGAAACCGTTTGACATAGTACTATTTTAGGGATGGACTAAGGGCAGATATTCGACAACTTCCTACTGATGCAACCCCAGGACAGAAAGTTTCTATAGAAGAGAAGCGACAGAGATTGACAGCTAGGATAGCTAAATTTCATGAAACAGCCGATGCCATGACTGCTGGTATGGATCTTGGAACTGCAACAGTGCATTCCGACGATCCTAGATTCTGCTATGCAGGTCATGATGAAAATGGTTGGGGAGAGGTCTCAGATGAAGAGATCTCAGAGTATATTGACGAAGAAATCTTGGCTGAAGAGATGGGTATCTGGATGCCATCATCAGTGCCCTACCAGGATGCATTGGCTCTCGGACTGGGTCCCCTCCAAGCTGAAGAATTAGAACTTCGAAAGGGCCAAGCCAATGACTGCCTCGAAAAGCTTCGAATGGCCCTTGGTCATAAGGCCATCATCTATCGTCAGTATTTTCGAAGTGCTAATTCTACATGGGCTGGGACTAGGTCAAAGCAAGAAGCTCAACGCTGTCAGCTCAAAATTGACAAGTGTGTAAGAAGCTATCAGAGGGCAAGGTCAGCAATGGAAGGTCTAGGCATGGACAAAGCCACCTTGGGGAGTCTTTATCAGCCAATATCGCCTACAGAGCTCAGTATAGACAAAGAGGTGACAGAAGAAAATAGATTTGGACAAGGGTCAGACAGGCTGGCTTGGTTTTGGAGGGGAAATAATGCAAGCCAAGGTCAAGACGATGCCTGGATAGATGAATGTAAGAAAAAATCTTTATCTCTATGATATGTCACTAAAGCTCCAACCGATCTAGTCTACAGGGTGAACTGGTTGAAGGCTAAGGCTAGATGGAATAGATGGCAAGAGGAATTAAGGCTGGTAAGACATGAAATGGGTTGGACCATAAACTGGTTCAAGTACCACCAGAATGAATGGGAGAGAAGGGGTGGCCAAGCCACCAGACCTGGTCATCAAGCCTATGCTTATCAGCAGGTCTTGATGTGGGGAAGATTTGTTGAGGAGGCAGAGAAAAATTTCAATGGATGTCAATTTATACTTTGATCTGGTATACTGTCTTTGCTAGGAAAAATATGACAGGATAATTCTCAATGCTAATGAATGACAAGGTAGCTTAGCTAGCACTAGCTCCACTCTATGTAGTCCACAGCTGGCCGAGATAATTGTATTTAAGATATGGACTGGCCAGATGGTTCCTACAGCATGTATGTACATGGCTGGCCCTTATAAGAGTATATAACTAGCTTATATCTACCCTATGCAGTCCATGTAATTCTGATACCAATAACTGGTTAGCCTTGATTCTACTATTGTACAATTAAACCGAGCAATATTAAAACTAATAACTGGCCAGTCTTGATTCTACATGTTGTAGAATTAAACCGGCCGGGATGCAATGTTGGAATTGAAAACCAGCCAGTCTTGATTCTACTGTTGTAAAATCAAACCGGCCGGAATGCAATGTTGTGATTGAAAACCGGCCAGTCTTGATTCTACTATTGTACAATTAAACCGGCCGGGATGCAATGTTGTGATTGAAAACCGGCCAGTCTTGATTCTACTATTGTACAATTAAACCGGCCAGGATGCAATGTTGTGATTGAAAACCGGCCAGTCTTGATTCTACTATTGTACAATTAAACCGGCCAGGATGCAATATTAAAACTGATGACTGGCCAGTCTTGATTCTACATGTTGTACAAGCTATCTGGCCAGTATGAAATTCTGTAACTAATGACTAGTATAGAAATTACAAAACAATAATTAGCTAGTCTTGATTCTACTATTGTACAATTAAACCGAGCAATATTAAAACTAATAACTGGCCAGTCTTGATTCTACATGTTGTAGAATTAAACCAGCCGGGATGCAATGTTGGAACTGATAACTGGCCAGCCTTGATTCTACTGGTGTAAAATCAAACCGGCCAGGATGCAATGTTGGAACTGATAACTGGCCAGCCTTGATTCTACTGGTGTAAAATCAAACTGGCCAGGATGCAATGTTGGAACTGATAACTGGCCAGCCTTGTTTCTACTGGTGTAAAATCAAACTGGCCAGGATGCAATGTTGGAACTGATAACTGGCCAGCCTTGATTCTACTGGTGTAAAATTAAACCGGCCAGGATGCAATGTTGGAACTGATAACTGGCCAGCCTTGTTTCTACTGGTGTAAAATCAAACTGGCCAGGATGCAATGTTGGAACTGATAACTGGCCAGCCTTGTTTCTACTGGTGTAAAATCAAACTGGCCAGGATGCAATGTTGGAACTGATAACTGGCCAGCCTTGTTTCTACTGGTGTAAAATCAAACTGGCCAGGATGCAATATTAAAACTGACAACTGGCCAGCCTTGATTCTACTATTGTACAATCAAACTGGCCAGGATGCAATATTAAAACTGATAACTGGCCAGTATGACATTCTGTAACTAATGACTAGTACTCGTATAGAAATCCCAAACCAATAATTAGCCAGGCTTGATTCTTCTATAGGATTAAACCGGCCAGCTTTAATTCTACGGTTGTAGAATTAAACTGGCCAGGATGCAATGTTGGAACTGATAACTGGCCAGTCTTGATTCTACATGTTGTACAGGCTATCTGGCCAGTATGCAACTTAATAACAAGTGACTGGCTGACTTGATTTTACAACATGTAGAACCAAGACTGGCCAGTTATCAGTTTCAACATTGTGTCCTGGCCAGTTTGATTCTTGATTCTACAACAGTGGAGTCAAGGCTGGTCAGTCATTGGTTACAGAATTGCATACTGGCAAGCTTGATTCTACCTGCAGTGAAATCAGGCCAGCCAACTAGCTAGCTGAATTCTATATCTTGCAGGCATAAAGCTAGCCACTACCACTGATGGTAATCATTTATATATATATTAACACTAAACACTAATTCTACATACTCCGGCCAGCTGTATTATACATTTTGTAGGCATAAGGCTAGTTATTGTGTTTACAGTAATTCTAATATGTATATATCTACACCAGTCAACACTGATTCCACATACTCCGGCCAGCTGGAGTTTGCATACTCCGGCCAGTGACTGGCTGGCCATGATTCTACAGACTTTTGGCACATCCGGAGCCAGGGTTCTACATGGAAAGTGACTGAAGGGTCTGGTCTCCCTTCGCCAGTAGCATATGGGTCCACGAGGGGCTTGACGTGAGTGTCGGCCAATTCCTGCAACCTGCCCTGCCAACCGGTCTTCTTCATGATTGTAGCTAGGCTCTTGAGCGCCATCCATGCTGACCGATAACGTTTCACGCAGGCCGTACGCCTTCGGTGGATGCGGGCAAGGGCATTCTGAGCACACGTGTTTGCGCCTTGCCCGCGCACCCATTCCCTTTTGAATGTCAGTAAGGAGCAGTGAATGCGTAGACACTGCCGCAATTCTTCTAGCGCATCGTGAGCCTGCGCGTAGCGCAATTCCCATTCGTCCTCTCGTAGGCGTGGATCGCACGGCTTGGTTTTCAGTTCTGAAGGTAACCAGAGGTGTATACATTCGGCGTTCTCGTGGCCTTCACGTGCGGCTGCCTGATCAATAAGGGCTTGAACGGCCGGGAGGTAAAGAACCTGTGTGCGTCGCCACATATCGATCCTACGACGAAGCGAGTTCCGCATCTGCGTGAGACTGCCTTTCTGCGTGTCGGTAGCATGTTGACCCATCGACTCGGCGATATTGGCCAGACGATGCCTTCGAAAGTATGTCAGCTTGTTTGTGGCCGTCAAAGGGCAAATGCTCACTGTTCCTGCTCCAGGTCTATGCCTGAAGCAATAAGCACACTAGGCGAGATTTGTGGGTGCAACGAGGAGTCTATACCTCGCTGAAGGTCCTCGGCCTCCAGCTCCGCGAGCTTTAGCCTCACTCCTGCTTGCGTTATAGCTAGACAAAATCATTAGTCCAAGGTCACTTTAATAGCAGAAAATACTCGCCCATGGCTTTGGCCTCGAGCGGATTAGAGATCGATGTATCATTCGGATTATCTTCCCAAGCTTGCATTTCTTCTAACCACGCAGAGCGGTGCTCGGGAGTGATGACAGCGTCAAATTCCTCGAATGCGAGTGCATGCGCAGCCTTCTCAGCTAGAGCATCCTTCATCTTGTACAGGAGAGACGCGCCCAACCCGACGGTCTTTTTCCAGTTCCAGTCTCCAAAGTGGTCGTCCAGCGTGTCACGACGACAACCAGGACCCATCGCTTTCGTACTTGATGCCACAGGGTTGATATTCGACCAGCCCCTCTCCGGGGCTTCACCATCCGTCCGGCCAACGAAACGCGTGAAGTTAAACGAGAAGATTGTCTGACATTTTGAGACATGTGCGGGGAGGTGGAATTTTGGTACGAAGAAGCGTATATACTTGGTGAGATGGTCCAAGCGATGGGATTGAGGAAAGGACTTCATGCGGGCCCAGAGCTTTTTGTGCCATTGGCACGCAATATCGTACGACACGTTGAGCATTTCGAGCTGCGTACCACGCAAAGTCGAGAAGAATAAATAATCCATATTGATGTACCTGTCAAGCGCATGATAAGACATAGTAAATACAAACGCAACGAGACCGTGACTTACTTCTCCCCCTTCTGCAAATCGCCGACACCATTTGGCCGTTTAAAATTATGACGGGCACAATCTACTGTGCCGACGCCAGTAGCAGCAAGCCCTTGCGACTGCTTTGTATCTGCCGTGTTGACGGCGTTATGGCTCGAACAAGTACTTTTCTGTAAGATAGTGTGAGTACACGTCAATTGATTAACCAATCAGTCACATACCTCCTGCGTCTCAGTGAGATGTTCGGCCAGGAAGGCCTTGTACTCTTTCTCCTCGACGAAGTATGACCAGCCTCTCGAAAGACTTGGGTCTGCGTGATCGCTCGATACGTTCCGTCTTTTCAATCGAAAATTTGCGTCGATCGCTAAAAATACTGCATACAACCACCTAAAAACATCAGCCTTACATAGTGGATCAATATCTGTGGTGCAACGCACCGTTTTGCTTTCGAAGCAGTTTGCCAACCCTCAGGTAAATTCTTGCCTGGCTGCGGACATGCTGGACATAGCACTACGCATTCACCCTGCGATGTACCATTTACACCACTGGGATCGTGCCCACGTCCGAAACGTTTCAGCATTGTGAGATGGCGCCACATACGCACCATCCGCATGAATCCGTCATAGCGATCCTAAGGTAGACAGTAAGAGACTGAAGGAACAAAGGTAGATATAAGCGTACCGGCATGCGTTTCATCATCCCTGTATTATCCGTGAGTCGAACAAGAGAATGATAGAATTCGTAGGCTGATGCCTTCGACTCGAAGGATAAGATTTGGTAGTAATGCAGAAGTCGAAACGTGGCCGCTGTCCTAGGGTCAGTTGGCGTGGAAGGGAACCATCCGTGACGGAGGAGTTGTTTAACATGTGTCTCGGATGTCTCACAACCGCAGAAGTCCAGTCCTAGTTCGTGTAGTCCGTTCGTGTCTATAAGCACAAAGTCGTTGTTAAACGCCGGCTGCGGGAGGATGCATGGTTGACCGATGGGATGCCCGAGTTGTACTCGAAGGCCTAGCGTCTTCAAGGAAGAGCTCTCGAAGAATACACCATTCCATTGCTGCAAATTAATCAATATATTTCATCTTTCTCGTAAGAGATCACATACCTGTATGCGATGGGTGGGAGACCGGGCATGATTTGCCAGTAAGCATGTACCACAGTACAGTTGCATGTCGTCGCAATCCTGACATCGGAATTCTGCAGGATTGGCGCAACAGCCTGCACATGAATCCCTTGCATTTTCACCGCGCCCATCCAACCGAATGATCTCCGAGAGATATGTATCACGTTCCTTTGTCCAAACATGCAGAGGATTGACCTGACGAAGACAGTGAGTAAGGAATGATGCGACGGAAATAAAGATAACTCACGCCAGCTGGGCGCTTGTGTTTCTGACTTTGAGTGATTGTTCCGTCTTCGCCAGCATCCATGGAAGGTTCATCAATCATCGCAAAATCAAACTCGGTGCTTCCGTCCTCAGGCCCTGCAAATTGGGAAGACTGCTGTGTGGACGAAGGTGACGGGCGACAAATCAGATGGGCAGCAGACACCTGCATATTGCCATCTCGACGTCCTGAAAACCTGAAGGCGGTATGGACCGTCTCTCGCAACTGTGAGGTAGGTGGTGCATAGTGATTGAGCTTGGGTCGTTTTCGATTGTTGACTTGTCGAAAGGTGATATTTAAAGGGGCACATTGGATAGTTTGATGACTGGTTGGGGCGACACGCTCGGTGACACCATCAATTCGGGTGGAGCCTGCATTTGAAGAATTTCTAGCAGGTAACATCGCTCGGGCAATGGGCTCAGGCAATGGGCTTGTGCATGAGAAGGTGTGACACAATGTGACATGTTAGCGTGACAGAAGCTTGCAACTCATCGAAGTCCAACTCATCGAAGTCGAACTCATCGAACTACTCACTTACTCACTGCCAGTGCAATGCAAGAACTACGACTGCAGCGGCCAAGGCTACTGCATCACCCAATATGGATGGCTTTCCCTGTACAAAAAGCCCGAGGTCAGTTCCCTTTTCAACATCAATTCTCCTCCCATACTTACTACACCCAATGATGATCTCCCCCAGCACGATAATAGCTGCCGTGCCTGCGGCGCTCATCGCTGATGGTAATGATGGTAATGGCACTGGTAAGCAGCGATATCTCCGAGCGCGCTCTGGTACTTACTAGCAGGATAGATGACCACTCTGCGGCACCCATCACTGACGGTACTGGTGATCTTACTAGCAGGATAGATGACCTCCCTGCGGCGCCCATCGCTGACGATACTGGTGACAATGGCACTGGTAAGCAACGATATTCCTAAGCACGCTCTGCTTCTTACTAATGTTCCACAGATAATCTCATTGCGCTCTTGGCCCAGATGAATATCACTGGGCAGGAGGCGTCTGACGTGACGTCCAAGATCCATGATGCGGTCCAGAACGCGCTGGTCGCCGCCGTTTCTGCTATCAGTGCTGTTTCGACCACTTCGGCATCAACTCCACTCATCCCAGCGTTGACTCCTTCGACCACTTCGACATCAGCTCCACTCATCCCAACGTTGACTCCTGTTGTGAACTACAATGTGCCAGCGGCTGACGCTACGGGTCCCTTCTACTGGGTGACCCGTGGCCGCCGTATTGGCGTATTCTCTACTTGGTAAGTGATTCGCGTTATTTAGATTAACGGCAGCTGATTTGTGATCCGCCAACAGGCAGCAGACCTCGTCCCATGTCATTGGCGTGAGCAGGGCGTCTTTTTCGAAGGTCCGCTCAGTTGCCGAAGGAATTCAGCTGATGGAAGAGGCCATTGGCCGCGGCAAAACGGAGGTGTTGACGTAACGAATGTATACCTGAAGCTTTTACATAGTAGTGCAGCGTGAATCTCAATAAGAAATATGCAATTCAAAGTGACATTAGTGCGCAAGCCTCGCGAGCCTATTCAAAATTCGTTGTAGTTCTGGTACAAGAATCCCTTGAGTAAATGAACTACGGCCAACTCGGCGTCTCCATCGCTGAGCGCATGACAATAAATATCTTCCACCATAGCAATGGTGTCCCTCATGCTCGTGCACACTTGTTCTGCGGCACGCCACTCGTCACAAACCCCGCACAATTGGAGGATACCGTCTTGTCCTCGACTAGCCCTGTCAAGGAAGTCTTCGATGCTCGACATCGCGCGCTTGAGAATCTCTCTATCCCCGTGAGTTCCGGGAGCATCTGGGATAGACTTCGTGTATTCGGCAAAGACGCCCAAGGTGAATTTTTGCGGAGATTTGATGTGCGCCATGAAGTCGTCTTTAGCATACTTCACCACGGCAATACATTCAGCTAATGTCCCTCTGATATTTATATTAAAAACACAGCGACAATAATAATATTCAGCACGTACATTGATTCATCGGCATCGCTCGCACACTCGTCACTGCCGTCGTTGCCCTTATCCAAGTTGTCACCCACACCCTTGTCACCCGCACCCTTGTTGTCGCTGCCGTCATCGTCCTTTCGACGGTTTTTGTTGAGGTGATATTTCTCTCTTCTTTTTGCAAGGATCTCCTCACGGCACCTGCATCTGTAATCAGGGCATCGTAGGCTGAACGAAATAGATGATACTTACTTAGCATAGTACCGGGAACGCTTGGCTCTCATAGCCTGAAGCTTGGCCGCGTCGGTTTTATATTTAGTTGGGGGGGCCATAGCGAGCAACGGTGTCGTTTGGTGTGGAGGAGAGAAAAAAGAGGATGAGCTTCGGATGCTTCGATTCGTCGTCGGACTGTATTGAGTTAAGAGCCTCCATTGGTTCGTCGGACCGTATAGATTACGAGCCTCCGTTCAAATGTCGATGGCCCATGCATGTGCTGAGTACACGCTGTAGATAAAACGAACTGTAAGTGCGGTGCATGGCATGGATGATAATCAGCACATCTACTCATTGTGAGACAATGTGCACACACCTGCTAAATCATCACTGCCAGTGCAGCGCAAGTGGAGCGTTATCGGATGGACCTTAATCCGCAATTCAATATTGAAGTTTCAAGTGGAGTGAACTGACCTTGCCGAGTCGTTATTCAGTGACTTACTATTGTGATACGAGTAGTCGTTAATCATCACCGGAGTAGGTTGGACATGTAGGTCAGACCTTAATAGCTTTACCTGTAAAGTAGTACTACTGAATCCTGATCTAATCATGGTAGGACCGCAATGAGTTTGAAGTTAAGTTTGTCCGGTTCAGAATGAACTATGCTCACTCACAATTTGATGCTGAACATGCAGCAGACATGACCGAGCTACTAGGACACATCATACCTCAACCGATTCCTTGGGCGATGATACGTCTGGAGGAGATATCACTGCATACTAGTAGCATGGTAGGACCGTATTGACTGCAATTCAATGTACCGATCACTTTAATTCCTCACATAAGCAAGCGCTCTCACAAGCCGACTCAGATCCGTAAGTGAATGATGTTGTTCAAATGTTCAAACACTGGCGCTCACAGAATATTTACAGGTAAGTATCATACGAACTAACTACTGGTATGCACTGACACTCACTAGGTTGAAGCACTGTTACCTTCCGGTCCAGGCCCTGCTTCGATGATCAAGTGCTTCCGAGTCTGCTTCGGTGGCGCTTCCTACAGCATCTATGTCCCTTAGGCCTCAGGTCCGCCTTGTGGCTTAACCGTATTTGTTGCTATGGGTCGGGCTGATCTTTTTCAGAACATTACATGTGAAGGTACGGACTATACATTTTTTCACCCAGTGATCACTGGTGGTCATTATGTTTCACCCAGTGATCACTGGTGGTCATCACGAGTTTTATATATTTCACGACGAACACTATGTACAGAGAGATTGTAGATATCAAGGTTGAAAATATCATGGTACTACATAGCATCGTTTTGCGAGTCTCCCGGAGATGGTAATGTAGATGTCGCATCTGAGAAATGAGGATTCTCTGAATTAAATTAGATTCAAAACATCAAAAAAGAGTGACTGGTAGTGAAGGCGGTGATTCAGTCTAGCGATTCGGTCCAGCGATTCGGTCCATCGAAATGGGCTCTATGATATTCAAAGGACGAAGACGAAGACGAAGGAAAATATCCCTCCCTAACTCACTACGTACTGAAATTATCACCCCATCCCTCAGGTCTGACCGCTGTATGTGCCAGGATGCTGTCCCTCTGCTCCTACTGATCTCAGTAATAGATGCCTCGGAAATGGACAAGCAAGGAGCAAGAGGAATTTCTCACCTCCATGTTGGGAGAATTTCGCATGCGCGCCGCAGAGAAGAAATACGAGGAGTTCTGGAAAAAAGTCAACAAATTGTTTTTTGAGAAATGGCCAGAGCGAAGGGCCTGCTTTGGTGACTTGCCTGCTGACCACGTCCTTACGCCAGATCAAGTGAAAGATTTGGCAAGCGCTGTGGAAAGTTGTGAAGAGGTAAGCACTACCATCTGTGAGCATGCGAAACACACGTACCAACTCATTTTGATTAGCAACTAGCTACATGGTACCGTTGGCGGAAAAACCCTGCTCGCCTGGGCCGCACGAGTGGTGTTAAAGGAGCTTTGAAGTTCGACGCTGTGTTAGCTGGTGGTGTGGAACTTAAGGGGACCCGCGCACCGCAAAAAATGGACATTTACTCCTACAAATACTATGGAGAAAAAGTCAAGGACACTGCAGATGCCGAAATCAGAGCACAGAATGTTACTGACCGCGGGCCAAAGCTAAATAAGCGCCGCGAGGTCACGCGCCGTTTGTACTCTGAAGAATGCGAGGACGTCAAGAATAAGGTTGAAAGGAGATACCAAAAGGCAAAGGCAAAGTATGCAAAAGCACGTCTACGCCAGAAGTCGGGGAAGATGCCAAGAAATGACGACGCAACCAAGATTAAGTACGTACTTCTGTCGTTGATCACATGGTTGTATCTCAAGCGCATTTAAAAACTGCAGGGCTATCCGTGAGCTTGGTCCTATGCTTGATCGGATCCTGAAGTACCTTGCACATGCCACGGGTGGGTGGAAGTTCACGATCCTTATGGGAGGGAAGGATCCTAGCACTGGAGAGGTGTCTGTGTTCAAGTGAGTGATGCGTGTTCAAGTTGATGAGGAAGTGCGCTTACCTAATATTATGAAGCTATCATATTGGCGAACTTGAGAGTGGGGCACAGTTTGATCAGACTTACGCCAATTTTGATGCGGTGCAGGGTGCATTCCTAGCCTTCGTCAAAGACGCTCTCGGTACGTCAATATAAGTGTCAGTTCGAAAGCATGCACTCACCTTTTCACTAGCATTTGAGTCGACACTGCCCCAAGACTCAGATGCTGAGGAAGCAGAAGATTCATCATCAGACTCGCATGACGGTTCAGATGAGGAGTGGGCGACAACGAGTGGCAGTGAGCATGGTGGTTGTCATGTGGAAGAAGAGGACTTGGATGATCTCCTACCAAACAGCGCCCATCGAATCAACACTGCGGGCATGTACCGGATGACTCCTCAGTCTGAGTCATCCATCGAAGACGATTTTGGCGCCGCCATAGCATCAACTGATGCATCACTTCCATGTGCGCGGGTCTTAGGTGATGCATCATCTGGTTCTCAGCTCCCGAGTGATTCCCACTTGGCTTCGTTCAACAACCCTCCCAACCTACCCGTGTTTGACCACGAAGTGTTTACTGCTCTCATCAATGACCCGAATTTTAACATCAGCATTTTGGACGCTCTCCCCGAAGCCCCCCCCCCTTCAATTCAATCCATATCCTGAAGTCTTTATCCCTCCAGCTCCTCGCACTGATGATGCATCATCTACACAATATCCTGAAGTTTTTATCCCTCCGGCTCCTCGCGCTGATGATACATCATCCATCCAACATCCCCAAGTCTTCATCCCTCCAGCTCCTCGCGCTGATGATGCATCATCTAACCAACATCCCCAAGTCTTTATCCCTCCGGCTCCTCACGCCCATGATGCATCATCTACTCAATATCCCGAAGTCTTTATCCCTCCAGCTCCGGCTCCTCACGCCCATGATGCATCATCTACTCAATATCCCGAAGTCTTTATCCCTCCAGCTCCTCCGGCTCCTCCCGCTGATGATGCATCATCTGCCCAATATTCGCAAGTCGTTATCCCTCCGGCCCCTCCCGCTGATGATGCATCATCTGCCCAATATTCTCAAGTCGTTATCCCTCCGGCTCCTCGTGCCGATGTTGAAAATATGGGAACACCCAATGAATCTGATGGTGCTGGCGCGGCACCAACTTCAGCAGTCCAAGCTGGAGCTCAGCGTCGTCGTGGAAGGCGCACACCACAATGTTCACAACTGACCGTGCCCACTTCCTCGGCAGATGAGATCCAACCACTCCCAGATGGGCATCGCCGAGTGCGCAAACCCTTCAATGCAAGAGAACGTGACAACGATATTGGCGGGCCAACAAAGTAAGTCGGTCCTTTATGTGCTTCAAGTTGCATCGCACTGATATGACTACATCCTAGGCGTGCTCGGCATACATAATCAGTAAATAGTGTCTTATCTACATATCTTGTTGCGAGATCCATGTCAGTAATAGTGATTAAATTGAATGTTTCTTGTTGTACGAACGAAATGTAAATGTCCGCTATCATATTGTTCCGCATGCCCGGTGCAAGCAGACGTACAGGAAGACGCTCAGTTCGAAGTTCATACATTCAAGGCGCAGCGGTGTTTCAGTTCTGCGGGATAAATTCATCCTTGCATACATATTTTACAAAGGGAGCTGGACTTAGTGGTAAAATTTTGAAAAATGATGTCATGCACGTATTTGACTTGAGCGCAAGCCTTCAGTGAAGACTGTGGAAAGGTAAGAGGCCTCCCAAAAACGAGTTAGATAGCCGGATGGCCAGACGGATGCCTGGATCTAGTGTAAGTAAGCAAGGTACAGCATAGGTAAGCAAGGTACAGACAAGGGAAGCAAGGTACAGACAAGGGAAGCAAGGTACCAGGGTATAATGCCAGCGAACGGATGCTGGGTGCAGCCCAATTTGGTGCGGGAGGATGATGCATCACTGATGCATCACTATGCATCACATTCCCAATAGGGATGAGGTTGATGCACCACTGCTCGCTATCATAGTTGATGCATCATCAAAATATGCTAGTTAGCCTGTTTTGATGCATCATTATGACAGTATAGCCTGGACTTCTGAAGCTGGAAAATGATCCCAGGGAGTCTGGTGTCCTATGGCGCAGGCACGAACTTGCACCCTGGTCGAGGACGTTCAATCAATGATGCGAGTCCCATTGCTGGGGATGGACGACCACTGTCTAGGTTGGTGCGATCACTGTCTAGGTTGGTGCCTACCCTTCCGTTTTCAATCATTGTCTGAACTATCTACAATAGACTTAGTGGTCCTGCAAATATCCTACCTTTGTCCTTTGTCCAATGATTCATGCTCTCGAGCTGCTACTGGTCGATTAGGTACGTACGCACCCTGGCACGCACCCTCTTACTTACTTAGTGTGAACGGGTTTTTAAACTGACTGTGGCTGATTAAATTTAGATGCACAGGTGAGAATGATTGTCCTCGGTTAACTAAGGGAGTCGGTTTCAATAATTGGGACATTTATGTCCCACAACGTTTCGACAGAGAGCAGCCAAGGCCATATCTCCAAGGTGAATTGAACTTGGTTATCTTTTCTATTTGCGGTACATACTGACACAATTCTCAACAAACAGCGTATTGAATAGTTACCAATAACTTTACAATCGCCGCTTCAAGTAGAACCAGTATCGCACAGCGCATGTTTTACTCGCCAATTCAATCATTTTCTTCCTCTTTGGGTTCCATCTTGGCCTTGGCCTTCTCTGGCCTCTCGTACAAGTCCTCTGAGTCTGAATCTTCTTCCTCTTTGGGTTCCATCTTGGCCTTGGCCTTCTCTGGCCTCTCGTACAAGTCCTCCGAGTCTGAATCTTCTCGCAGCCTCTGATTCCTCAGTTGTTGGATCTCAACTTTAGCCGACTCCATGGCAGCAATGCGCATGGCCCTCACCACCTTCTGTGTGTCTTTGTAGCTGCTCACATTTTTGTAGATGTCTTGAATAACGGCTGCCTGAAAGCCCGAGCGGGTCGCAAAAGAGTTGATTTGTTCATTGAATCCGACTTGCATGAAGCATGCAATGTCTGCGGATGAATCTGGATGTCGGGCCGAACTCTGACAGTGTCGTTGCTGCCAGTGAACACATCAAGCACTTTCTCTGCATTTGTATGTGTGCTAGTATGTGTGTTAGCTCTCCCTGCAGTAGACTTGCAGGAGGGAATATGGATGTGCGGGGCCATTGAGTATTGAACTACTGTGTACTAGTAATTAGTATTTCCCTGAATTTACGTGATCGGTGTGCACTCCAATAACGATGTGGTGAATTCGGAATTTCAACCCACCAATCAGAAGTTCAGACAATATTCTTTCAATGGCAGTAGCTCGCATGCAGAAAATATATGTATAGCGGGGATCACGTCAAGATGCTATAGTGTGGTAGTTGTCAAAGGTTAAAGAGGACTCAGAACCCCCTAAAACACGTCTGTGGCTCCACCTCCACCAGTACTACACCTTCACAGGACATGTCAGTATTTGAAGCCTAAAGTAGTCCTCAACCTCCTCAAAAACTCGGCGGCCATCTCACCTATTGATAAAAATGCCTTTGAGAAAAGCTGGACTGTAAACGTAAGTTTTTCTTTTGGCCGTCAGAGACGTCATCATCAACTCGTCGAATGACGGATTAAACACAGGTTGAAAAATGAGTCAGCATATGGAAAGAGTCCCGTAACCATAAGAACCACCCACATCCAGAGTTTCAGTTGAGGTGGGAGGCCGAGGTCGTCGAATACGTGCAGTGCCTATGGGAGAAGAATCGACCTCGATCAAAGAAGATCGAGCCTACATATAAGTTAGGCCTCAATATCCCATTGCTCAGGCCTCGATTTGTGCCCCCGTCTTACATACATATTCAAAAGTGCTTGGGACTTGGACATCAAGACATTGAGCCAGTAACACAGTACATCAAACCCTTCAATGTCATTCACCCTGTTCTACTACCCACAGCTTGCCACCTGTCCTCGATGCGGCTCTGACAAGGAGACCACCTGGGAAGGGTGGACAAGCATGGGGCTGCGCGAACTCCACGGTCTTATCTGTGAAGAGACAGCACTCAGGCGCCCAACTCCGATGCAATACATGCAAGGAATCAACGAAGATGAAGAAGGCAACCGACAAGAACATACCTGGAGATGTTGAAGATGTCCGAGCGCACATGAATCAACCAGCCAACTTGGAGGGCTACTGTTTTGCAATGATGAGCGCTGCATACTGGAGTTCATGGGAGCACTGGCGGATTCCTCGTGAGTTTCGTGCATTAGATGTCTGGAGCATCCACTCACCAAACGAACAGGCAACATCCCAATCTTTTTCTATCGCTGTGCCCTAACGCATGATCTCTTCGACTTGCTGGTGGAGATGCGCCCGTCAACAACCTCTGCAGGGCTGGAAGAAAGAGTCAGACAGTGAGTGCATGCAGTCTTTCTTTTTAGAAAGACACTCTTACCATATTCGGTGTGCCGCAAAGAGCTCCACCTGTTGGAACACAAGCGGTGAATGCTTGAATACCTTGAAGTGTTTCAGATACAGCCCACCTGCAATGCAAATAGCAGACTTACCGACTATTTCTCTGGTAGTAAGAGCGCTGTGGAGACACTCCAGGCATTCTTGAGCGCCAGCGACCCGCTTGCATATGCTGACAAATCGATTTCGGGTGAGATTATCACAGAAGTCTTCCTAGACTTCTGCACACGCACAAGGCAAAAGGAGAGTGGAGGATACCTGAAGACTTTATCAGGTTAGTTTACAGAAAGACTTGTGTGACCAACGCACCTTTAATTCTCCAACCTGGCAGCCATATGTGGCTCACTCGACAACACATTCAAAGCAGCAAGTAAGGCCACACTTACCGACAAGGATTGCCAGAAGTCTAGGGAGCTGAAAGGCGGGATATTGAGTGTTTTGAATGAGGACAATCAGATCATTTCATGGGTAAGTTTTGACAATGACTCACCTAAGCTTTTCACTGACATATTCGTTCCATATGTAGCGCTTTTGCCAGACGTGCACATGAATGCAGAGATAACTGAACTCCTTCAAGGTCTTAAGCACCGCCACGACATTCTAAACGTCCCCCAGCCAAAGATGATGGTTGCCGATAATTGCTGCCAAGTCCGAAATGCAGTGACCTCTGCAATGCCGGAGACGGATTCAAAACTCGATGTTTGGCACTTTAGTGCGAGGTGAGTGCCATGCAACTACTTCTACTTAGTTTCTACTTACTCAATGTGCACTTGAAGATACATCGCTGTCATGCTCCAGTTGAGCAATCGAGGCGCTGTTGCTGCTGACATCACAGGTGCCATTCTCAAGATGCATGCCGAAGAAAGGTCAGCCTGCGCAATACTGGGACCGAGCAGAGCAGGAATGGAGGCTTATAGTGGCATTCAGCAAATGGGCAGACAAAGGTGTTTGGTCAGCTGCAGCGCAGAAAGTAAGTTTCATTTTTCGCTAAGTACCACTGTAATCGCTACTGACAATAATGACTCAGGTTCACCAAGAACAGTTGAAACATGTCCGCAAAGGGTGCCTTGAGTGCAGCAGTCCAAGGCATCAGAGCTGATGGGAGTCGCATTGAGGGATCCCACAAAGGGTGGAATTCCCTTCAGCGAGCACAGCCAAGCGGTGTGACAATGCTCGCTGCCCTCGGCCATGATTTTGTCCTCCATCGCAACGTGCGAGTGGCTTTCAGCAGGCCCGAACTCACTGCCATTCCTCAAGTTCGCCAACAGGTTCACATCACCTCCTGACTCTGTGACTACACTAGCGAGGCTTCACAACACGCTCCAGCAAAAAACTACCAACTCTCAGCTGCAGCTTCTTCCTGAGCTTGGTGACATCGACTCAGGTGAGACTTTTGGGTTAGTTATGTCAGATCATGTAGCGACATTCAGGTGGTCTTTTGATCAAGGAGGAGAACGTCAAGAAGGGCCTACTTGACTCCTTTGATTCGTCTGTTGACCCCACCACCGGTGAGGAAGTCGACCTTGCGTTTCTTGCCAGTCGAAATGTCATCATCAATGAGTGGCAAATCGACCCCGCCCTTCTTATGCTCCCAGCTGAAACTTCAAGACCAATGGTAAGTAAGAACACTTTCATTCAACCCCCCCATATCTCTTTTTTTTTCGCGCAGAGAACCTCCAGTGCCAAAGAGAAAGGCTGTCTGCATCTCGTTGGACTTGGATGATGAAGGGGATGCCAGCAGTGGCACCATCAAAAAACTACGAACCTTAGCATTGCCCAGCACAGAAGTTCCTAGCATGGCCCCAGGTACTGGACGACTCGATGTGTACTTTCCTTCTGTGCAAGACAATCAACGGTGCAGCACATGAAAGCTTCCTCCCGAATTCTCGCAGGATCGCCCAGTGCTGACCAGCGCTGCTACAGAGGTACATTGAATCAGCTCCCAATCAATGATACACACGGAAAGCTTCCTCCCGAATTCTCGCAGGATCGCCCAGTGGTTGCCAGCGCTGCTATCACTCCCGATCAATGATACATTCGAAAGTTCCCTCCTGAATTCTCGCAGGATCACTCAGTGCTTGCTAGCACTACCATAGAGGTACGTCGAATCAGCTCCCAATCAATGATACACGTGAAAGTTCCCTCCTGAATTCTTGTAGGATTGCCCAGTGGTTGCTAGCGCTGCTATCACTCCCGATCAATGTTACACTGATCGCCCAGTGCTGACCAGCACTACCACAGAGGTACGTCGAATCACTCCCGATCAACGTTACACGCGGAAGCTTCCTCCCGAATTCTTGCAGGATTGCCCAGTGGTTGCTAGCGCTGCTATCACTCCCAATCAACATTACACTGATCGCCCAGTGCTGACCAGCAATACCACAGAGGTACATCGCGAATCACTCCCGATCAACGATACACACAAAAGCTTCCTCCCGAATTCTTGCAGGATCGCCCAGTGGTTGCCAGCGCTGCTATCACTCCCGATCAATGTTACACTCCCGATCAATGTTACACTGATTGCCCAGTGCTTGCCAGTGCTGCCACAGAGGTATGTCGAATCACTCCCGATCAATGTTACACGCGGAAGCTTCCTCCCGAATTCTTCACAGGATTGCCCAGTGCTTGCCAGCACTGGCATCAATAACTCAATGGCTATTGCGGCAGGCCAGACCCGGTCTCAGCGCCTGTTCTCCATTTCCACAGGTATTGATCCTCGCTTGCTCACCTTCCAAAATTCGGACAAGTTCTACTTATTTATGGAAATGCGGGCTGAGTTCAAATGGCTGCCATATCAAATGACTTCGAAGCGCTGGGTGCTGGCGACAGAAGAGTACAACCACCATCTCATCAAGAAAAAGGGCCAGTCAGTCGTCCAGAAGAACCCACAAGCCCTCCTACGTGCGCTGGGTGACATCGAGCCAAAGCTGATGAGCAAAATCACCAAGAATGACTATACCTGTGAGTCCGTTTTGCAAACACCATCTCTCAACTGCTTTTCTGACATTGGGCAAACAGCACGCAAAAACAGCGAGTCATTTTGGCGCCATCATTGTTCCATCATCCCACTTGTGAAGGAAGAACCAGGCAGAAAGGTCAGTCACTTGTGTCTGGTCGTTTGCACATTGTTCGTGCTGACCCATCAACCATTGTTTTAATTTCCAAGGCTCGAAAGGCACAGACATGCTCCTGGTGTCAAACAATCATGTATCCAGGACCCGAGAACTCGCCCCTCAACCACAAGAAGGGGTATTGCGCAGATGGTGTCAAGCAGTCCTCCAAGGCTGCTGGCGAGGAACTGCCTCCCTGGCCTCAGCCACGAGGAATCTTCTCTGAGGGCCGAACATTCCACCCTCATGTGTTCCTGTCGATGGTCCAGCGTGTCTACGAGCATGTCTTCATGCAGGGACCAGGAGAGATAGACCTGCTTGAGACCGAAGCATTCTCGAAGCTGCTGATTTCACACACTGAGGTTCATGAGTCGGATAACATGGTGCTTTTTCGACTGTTCAAGGGTTTCGTCACTGACCCAACCACTCCCCGCGACTGGATTGTCTCTTGCGACGGTGAGGAGTGGCTGAGGATTAACTACCTGCAGCAGTAAAGTTTTTTTTTTCGGTGAGTTGTGCACAGAATCTCTTGTCTCTCACCTTTTGACTGGCTCCCCTCCCAGCTCCCAATTCTTGCACTAATGAATTCCAAATATTCGCGGCCCTAATACTTTTCACAGACTCGGACTGACCTATGATTCCCCCCCCCTTTAATTACCCAGTTCCATTTGTCCCATTTGTTCAATCCGTTCAATCCATTTGATCCGTTTGTTCTGTTTGTCTGTTTGTTCTGTCTGTTCCGTTTGTCCACACAATGCCATTGTGGTCTCGTTTGTTCATCGTCTCGTTTGTTCGTCGACTCATCATGTTCCTCCTATTCATGCAGCAGGCCCTCCAACTTAAAGATATTGCCGAACACACAAGATAGGTAGGAGAGAACAAGATCAACGATATATTCCGCCAAAGACAAGATCATAGGAGAACAGGATCAATGATATTATTCTGCCGAAGACAAGATTGTAGAGAACAAGATCAATGATTCCTGTTCGGAATGGGAACAGACACGGGGGCAACGCACGCTGCTTTGAGCTTTGAGCGCGTCTACAATGTCGCCCCCCCGCGCCATGTTCTGACTGAGACTGTAAGTGCGGCAAATTCCGGCGTCACGTGACCTTCGACCTCACGTGCTTTTGAAACGGTCCAAACGGTCGTTCGGTCTTTGAAAAAACGGTCGACCGTTTGCGTGAGAATCCTTGCCATGTCGAAGCTGCCAAATGCATGTCGTCTACCTTACGATCAATCACATGCACAAGTCATGTCCGTGACCAGAGTCCAGACGTTTCCTTATAATACTATAACAACGTTAACGACGGATCAGCGAAGTCAAGAAGTGCAAAGCATGCGCAACCATAAGTTCAAGTTGTCGGAGGCGTTTGATCAATTGAGTACTAGTCTTGAGAAAACGACCTTGCAGCCTTGAACTATTGGCAATGAGATCTCAGATGCCTCAATGAACCGAACTTGATCCCGAAGTTGGACATAAACCGGAAGAGTGACCAGGCCTCTCTTAGCGTCTAGCGCTATATGAAGAAAAGAACTTGAAGAGATTAAGTCAAGAGATCTGATAACTGCAGGTAGTTGTCAGTTATCCTACTGTTGCGCCTCGGAGATACCGAGGAATGGAAGCGAGCTAAACATGCCCAGGGTTAGCACTAGCAAGCCCATTGCACGACTTGCGATGAGTTCAGGTATCTATCAAAGAACGAACACATTCAGGCTGCAGACGAATGCGAAAGACTATGTTGGGCTGGTTCAGAGCGCGAAGGGCACGGGACAAATCAGCCAAAGGCGAGGTTAGCTACGGCATATCCAAAGAAATAGAAGCTTCATATATCGTGGCCTCTACATCGAGAAAAGCGGTAAGAGACGGTGGTCGACGTAGAGCAGAGGCAACCTGTTCACCATACACGTGACAGAAATGTGCAGCGATGAGTGGCCCGCGATGGGATACAACTAATAGGCAATGAGACAATGACTAAATGCATAGCTTGCCTGACATCAATTTGTGGAGCACTCCATCAACTTGTCTCAGTCCTACTCACAAAGAATTTTAAAGGATGAAGGGTGGTACATAGGGAAGCGGTGAGCTTAGAGCATAAATTGGTGGTATTGGACGGAGAAGTGGTACAGATAGCTCTTCATGATCTGCTTTGAAAGGAAACTACAGTCCAATACACATGCATGCAGTATCACAGATACGAAGTACCAATGAAAACCACTCAGATCCCTGATCTCCATACAGCTACAGTATTTCTATCGTCCTGATGTCCATCAGGTCTCGAACAGAAGTTGCATCTTTGACCTGTACAATGATATCACGATCCGACGCGACCCTCTTGTATTCTCCGCCGCGCTGCCGCGCTAGCAAAAATACCCCTAAAGGCTGCCCAAGGCGAACAAGCAACTGCAATGCTCGTGATTCTAGATCATCCACCTCCTGTTTTACAAGAGAACGGCTAGGTGAGTCATCTGACGGAGAAGAAGGCGGTGTCCAATAATCCCCCTCGCTCTCTGTATCGTCCCCGATGCCGGGCAAATCTACAAAATCAGGTAGCTCGAAGAGAGACCGATCCCAGGGATGGACAAGCACGAAGGTTTGCTGAGTGGACCTTGTCCGCGAGAACTGAACAATCGGCTCCTTGGTTGTGATCAGCAGGTCATGAAGCCCGTCTGCCTGGACTTTATATCGAGTCTCCTGAGATGGACCGTAGCTCAGACTGACATCTGTGACATGGAATGCGATGCAAGGCAGATGCAGTCTGCAGTTCGCGAAACGAGCAGCGGCCGTGTTATCAAGCTGGTCGTAAAGTTTCAAAGCCAAATCCACAGCCACGGTATTTTTTCGCAGCGAAGAGATGGATGTCTGAATTTGGTCTTCGGACAGAGATGGAAGGGTGCGTGGAAGAGTGGCGTAAGAGGTAATATAGGCTGGAAGACAGCTGTTGAACTCCGAAGGTTGTCCGATCCAGTCAAGGACAGTGACGTCTCCCGACCGAGCCACGATCTCCTGCAGAAGCCGCCCGAGCGCGTTCTGCTTCTTCTCGCCATAGATTACAGGTAGGTGGACACCGAAGATACCAAATAACGAGTATGCGATGTCTTCTTGCAATGTAGTGACACGTGATGATGCCCATTGAAGTCTCTGTCGGGCGTCGCTCATCCCTGGACGGAAGGAAATCAGGGCGCGTGCATCTATGCCCATCGCATCTTCCAACTCCTTCATGATTGCTCGGGACTCTTTGTGGTTGGGAGAGCGATCGCCGAGATATAACGACCAATCCTTCTGATAAAAGATTACAACTTTGGGAGCGACAAATTCTTGAAAGGTCCATCCTCGCTCATTCCAAACACTCCTCGCCAGTGCACCGGGCTGGGACGAAGGAGGGACATCGCATAGGTAGACGATGGTAAGCGCTGAGTGGCGGTACCAGACGAACATGGAGTTGACCGATTCTTGAAGCTCGGTGTTGCTCCTCTTGTCGATGCAGCATGTGTCCATCCATGCCCAGCAATACCCAGCATCACGAGCGATTTTGCAGAACGACTGCAGTTTTACAATGCCACCAAGTCCATTCAACTCGTATACGACTTTGTCCTGGATATCGTGCAGCAGCGCCTCCGTCTCTTCCCACCTGTGTGATAGCAAGACGCAGCGGAAGTACGTTGTCACTACGTCTTTGATGCGCTCCGTTCGGAGGTTCGACTCCTTCGTTGGGAATAAGATGAGCTCCATGTACTCTGGACTCATTTTGAAGGCGTTTATTTGTGCCGTTCTATCGCACAAAAGACCCGTAGAGGTGTTGAGCAGACGAAGAGGGGCATATTCAAGTTCAACCCAAACAGCTCTTTGAATAGCGTCTTCTACTTCGGATAGACAGCCATACTGCTGACGCAGATCTGCAGAACGAGATAGACATTTCGAGACGATGCAGGAGTGTTCCTAGGCTTACCTCGTATCCGCGTTTCGGGAGCATCGTCCAATTTGGACAACATGATTGTGAAAGCCTTGATGGCTTCGTCGTAACGTCGCGCGCCAGACAGCGCTTTATGTGTCAACTGGTATCCAACGTGAGACGAAGGATTGAGTTCGGTGACCTATGCATTGCCGAAGTAAACATAGGCTACGAAAACGTAGACACCATCGCACCTTTTGCGCGTCGAGGAGCGCATCCCCCCATAGCATTTTACCTAACTTTGCCTCGCTGCGATGTGCAAAGAGGACATCGGATGCAGAATCCAGGTCGATCGCTGCCGAGTATAAGTCAATAGCCCTGTCATACTTGCTTGTAGCGAGGGCGGCATCTCCGTTGACAGCGCAGAGTACGCTGCATTTTTGCTTGAAATCTAAGAGAAATGTAGGTGAGGATTGTAGCCAGCATGACATTGCGGACTCTAGACTTGCCATTGGACCAGTCGAGGTAGTCGGCCTTGGTATTTTCGTTACTCGAAACCATCATGTACCGGTATGATTCGACGGCATCTTGAAGTTGACCTGCCCGAAGGAGTGCATCACACCGTTTCTGGTGTGCAGTCGACCACAAAGATTTGAGATCCCAGCCGAAGAGCTGGACAAGGGACTCAGTTATGAAAAGTATTTCGAATGTGTATTAACGTACTACCACCAAGTCCTCATATATTTCATGAATGGGCCATTTCAATGATAAATTTCTGGGGTTGATAGCGGCAGTGAAATGGTCAGTGTCCTCGGTGCGACGTGCACCATCTAAGGCTTTCACCCCGAGTTGAACACGTAAATATGCCTAATGTGTGGAGTTGCAAAGGTTAGTGTTGTTGACCAAATGTGACTGCATCATACTTACTTCTACGATATAACATGCGCGAATATCGGCATTTGGACAACCGGCAGCAAGTTCTTTGATGAGCAGCATTGCCTCGTCATATTGATCTGCATTGAAGAAGGCAATGGCCTGAAATATGGAATGAAGTAGAGAGTGTGCGAGACAAATGTAACCCACCTTGATCAAGAGCAGAAAATGAATGGTTTGTGAGTCTTGGTCCGCGTACACGGATGCAACATCAAATGCTGCCCTCGCGTCTCGGATGCGGCCTTTTCCGCAGAGGGCAATACCCTTGGAGATATAGCCTATTAATGAGGGCCGAATGCTGATGGACTATGTCATCATCGATTAGTCTTTCGTAAGGGGGCATGATCAGTGTGTATATCTCACCTTGATTGCGTCCTGAAGGGCGCGGTCCCATTCGTGTTTTCGCGCCATCACGAATGAGCGATTGGCGTAGGAAATATAGTTGTTCGCATCGGTGTTGATCTCTTGCGTGAGTAGTTCTTCGGCGGTAGACAAGTCTCCATCTATGCACGCAATGCGGGCTGTTGTGATGGGCAGGATCTGTACAAAACATGATTGGTTTGTGGTATATGAGTCAAGGACGCAAACGTGCCTTTAAATTGATGTCGTTGGGTACTGCCCACTCTGAGATCATATGATCGTCACCACCGCTGAGGATGTATTTGCCGTCCACTGAAAAAGTGCCGCAAAATGTCCCAGATGAGTGCTTGAAGATGGCAATGGTTTGACCGTCTGAGAGCCGCCAGAGACGGATACAGTTGTCAGGAGATACGGAGGCGACGAGTGTGCCAACAGGAGTAATAGTGATATCGATGGCATGGACAGTGAGTGTGTGACCTGTCCATGGATCACCAACCTGCCGCCAGGTCAATGCATCCCATTGGCGTATGGTAGGATCGGTATCACCGCCGCCTGTGAGAAGGCATGCGTCATCGGGCGTCCACGCAAGTGAGAAGTTCCATGATGCGTGACTCTCGAAGGATGCGACACAAACCCTCGTGCCTGGACTATAAATTTGGATATTGTTGTATGTTGCAACGGCAAGAAGTTCTCCAGACCGCGAATACCGAACGCAGTAAACATCACTACCACACTGTATTGGATTTCCTTCTAGCTCCCAGGTTTTGGTGTTCCATAGCTTCGTCGTTTTGTCCCTTGAACAACTGGCAGTGGCCAGCACTGTTCCATCAGGAGAAAAATCCAGCGACATGATCCTATTGGAGTGGGCTTTGATGGGTTGGGTGAGTGATTGGCCAGTTTCTCCGTGCCAAACGATGGCCTCTCCTCCTGTATCACCGCTTGCTATCAATTGCCCATCTCGTGATACAGCCAATGCCCACACCCCTTCGCTATGCCCCTCCATCTTCTTCAACACGGCACCTGTCTTCAAGTCCCACAGACGAAGCGTCTTGTCCTCTGAGCACGTAATCATCCGTCGTTTATCGGGGAATACTGCGACACCATCCATGCGTGCTTCATGGCCTTTGAACTTTCGCAGGGGTATAGTGATTGGAATGAGCTTTGACATTTTACTGAAGGTTGATGGTGTTGAGCACAGACGGAGTGATATTTAGAGGGAATGTGGGTGCATGCAGAGGTGCGTGTTTTGGACTCGAAGTGGACTTTGGAGGGATTGTAGGTGTGTGTTTTGTGCTGTTTCACTGCCTCAACCTGTCTCCTTTCCATCAGTGAATTCATGAATCCGAGATATTTGTAACTTAGCTAAGAGCTAGTACGGTAACTGAAGTTCAGCCGCCGTAGCCAACTTCAGATGAGTCTCGGCTCGCATCGAGCCGAGACGGAGCTTGAACCTTCTTGATCTCTTGCAATGACCTCGCTCCAGTGGCATGTGCCTTATAACCTCAATCTGCGGGAGCAGCGCAGGCAAATCATACCAATTATAATCGGAATTATCATTACTATCCACTACCAACTATTTCTCATGTCTCAAGAGTCAAAGGCCAAGAAGGCTCCAAAGGCGATCTGGAATGATGCAGAGACAGATGCCCTTGTCACATACCTCCACACAGAACGTTCGAAAATAGGAGACAGTGGGATGTTCAAACCACAGGTTCACAATGATGCTGCAACTGCCATCGCAGCGCACTTGACCCTTGGCCCAATAAAGACTGGAGGCCATTGTAAGACCAAATGGCAATCGGTATGTTATTGATCTATCTAGTAACAGCTACTGATCTTGAGATCCCTAGTTGAAGACCATTTACCACGTTATTGAAAACTACCGCCTTTGCACATCTGGCACTCACTGGGATAATCAGATCGGAGCTGGTATTGAGGGGAAGGCTGCGAGTGACGTATGGGATGCGTATATGGAGAAGAAGGTCAGTTGGTATCACCGTCTACAGCTGTTACTCATGCTTGAGTCACTGTAGGCCAACCATGTCATGCGTCCTTACAGAAATGCTGGGTGGACCTATTACACTCAAATGCAAGAGATTATGCCAAGTGGCAGCGGCGCTCGAGGTTGTGCTGCCTATCGCCCGTCTAGGGCTGCAGCACCTGCCATTGTGGACGACTCATCCGACCAGGGTTCTGCAGCTCACATGGATGCCAATGTTGTTGCTGGGCCTGCAGTGGATAGTCACATGGGCGAACTTGAGGCTGAAGAAGAGGTTGGTTGGGGCCATGTGCCGTATGATAATGCTGTGATTGCTGGAAGTTCAGAGGTCGCTGCTGCTCCGCTTTCTCTACCTTCTCTCTCTACTAGGACATTGAGCGCTGGGAAACGGACCCATTCAGACATGACTGGCACAGACGCACAATCTCTTGCACCTCCTCCATCCACAACATTCACATCAGTATCACAGCAAGAGTCGGAGTCGAAGAAAGCCAAGGTCTCCAGCCGCAGTGGTGTCGCACACATCAAACCTCAACCTGAGGCTAGCACTAGTAAGGTCATCAAGCCTACAAATGCCGTCGCAATGATAGGCATGCAAGGCGCCCTCAATCGACTCACTGATACGTTAGTGACGCAGATGGTTGCCACTGACGAGAGCCGGACAACTGATGAATGAAAGCTCGCCATTCGTATCCTGCAGGAACAAGATGCTGACCTGTCACTGGAGGATAAAGTGGCACTGATGAATATATTTGTGAGAAGCAATGGAGTTACTAGCTTTTACATCGAAACCACAGATCCCACTTTGCGATGTGCTTTCGTTCACTCCGTCATCCAGCAATTTGCCAGCATGTAGTTCAAGTCTTTCCGAGCATCACATCACGTACAATAAGTGCAGTTCTCATTTGTAGTCACTACATGTACAGTACTACAATTCGTCGTCGTCGTCAAGAATGTCATCGTCAATGTCAAGTACGGAAAAGTCATCTAAAACGCCTCGTTCAGCTAAAATTAACTGGTAATCATCCCACATTTTCTGCGCGATATGGTCCCATAGTACGTTCACATCGTTGATGACCTCAAGCTGCCCTGCCACTGGCATGTCAGCAGGCTGCTCTTGATATTCTGGGTTGTCATTGTCAAAATCGATGCGTCTCTCAGGAAGAAGGCCTTCCTTGAGATCGTGAGTGCGAATGAAGTTGTGGATAGTGCATAGCGCAGTGGGAATGCGTGCTTGAACCTCCATCTTGTACTCAGGCGACAAGAGGAGGATATGAAAGCGCCATTTTAGTATGCTGAATATTCTTTCAATAATGTTCCGTGCGGAGGCATGGCGAAGGTTATATAGTTCCTGTTTATTGGCAGGTCTATTGACCATTAGAATTGAAAACACTACAAAGAAAAAGAAAAAGGCACCTTATGCTGGCATGGCCCCATTCTGCAAGATGATATCGGACACCACAGTAAGGGACGAGGAGCTCCTTGCAGGATGGGAACCCAGCATCACCAAGGAGATACTTTTGATGGGGAATGTCTAAGTCATCCGAATGAGCCTCCTCCCATAGACGTGCATCTGTCACCGAACCCTCCCAGCCAGTCTCTGCGTGAATAAACTTGAGGTCCCAGTCACAGGCAAACAGACAATTTTGAGATATGAAGCCCTTTCGATTGTGGTAGAATGTACGATCACATGAAGGCGGGGACACATGAATATGGCTGCCATCTATGGCACCAATAGCACCTTTGAAGTAGGGCCAGAACTTCGGGTCGTTGCGAATCTTGTTGGGGATGACACTGCCATCCGGAAAGCGTACATGTGTTGAATAAAATGGAGGGGATGTGAAAATGAACAATATTTTGCGAAAGTACCTGATACAATGTCAAGGCCAACTGTTATTGATAGATCCAAGACTTACTTTGAAATTGTATCACTGGATCTTTGGAACCGCTCTCCAACGTGTCTGATTGTCAGACCAGTGACACAAGTATATAGAAAAATGGCCAATTGTTCTTCCAGTGAGACATAGTGAGAGTTACCATGACCGAGACCACGAAGCTCCTCAATCAGCTTCTCGAAGACATGTGTATGTACGCTGAGTTCACAGCGGATGCGCTGAGGATGGCCAACGATCAATTCCATCAGCCATTCTTCACCCTTGAGTGCCAATGTGTGATATGGTTCAGGGTCTTTTGGTAATCCGGTTTGTATAAACGATTCAGTTGTAGCGATAATGATACTGATCATGAGGATCACATATTGAGTGAGTCGTTCACGGACCACTGATGCAGCGGATTTTGCCCGATCCAATGGTAGAATGAATCGACTGAGTAACGGGTCAGAAATCAACGGTCTATTGAATGAATGGTCGAGGGGTAATGGAACCATGTTGCAAGACACAGTGAGCTCATCACAATCAGTCAATGATGCCAACTGGCACATTGAAACTCAGTCACCAGCTTGCGCCGAGCAAACATCTGAAGTTGGCTATGGCAGCTGAACTTCAGTTACCGTACTAGTGTTAAGACCGTACTCAAGGGGTATCGGATCCGAAGGGCTTGGCCTCAGCTCATGCGCTGTGCCCCTTACCCGAGTATGTGCCCTTAATTTCAGAATGAAGTCCGGATAGAATCCAATGAAGTCCGAAGGACTTCCGGAGGCTGGCTACTCTGGTTGAGTGCCGGAGGACTTCCGGATGAGCGCGGGAAACTTCCGGAGGAGTGCAGGAAACTCCGGAGGAGTTTCATCCGCTGCATTGGGTCCGAAGGTGAGACTTCCCAAGATAAGTTCCCTAGGTAGAAACAGATAGGAGAGACTGCAAAGGACAGAGTCCAAAGCAGGATAGGATAGGAGGAGTGGTCCGAAGGACAGGACGTCCGGAGGTCCGAAGGTCCGAAGGTTACGACGTCCGAAGGTTACGACGTCCGAAGGTTACGACGTCCGAAGGTTACGACGTCCGAAGGTTACGACGTCCGAAGGTTACGACGTCCGAAGGTCAGGAGGACCGGAGGAGTGGACAGGATTCTAGGACAAGAGAAGGATGGCTACAACAGACAAGGTCCGGAGTAGAAACAGACAGAGGTAGACTACACTTAAGTAGAGACGGAGTTGACAGGAAGTAGACAGAAGTCTCGGAAAGACAGGAAGTGCCGGAAAGGCAAAAGTCCAGCTTAGGGAATCAATCCCTAAGCATGGATGGGGACGGAAGACAAATCCGGAGGACCGGAAAGTCGGCCTAGGGAAGGATTCCCTAGGCCTAAGGAAAGTCAATACTAAGATGGACCGAAGTCCGAGAACAGATGCGAGAGAGAGCAGAATCTAAGATGAGTGCAATCTAAGATGAGTGCAATCCAAGATGAGTGGAATCTAAGATGATATTCGAACTGAGGAAACTTTACAGGAGTTGTACAGAGGTTTATATACTGGAAGGGATCCGAGAGGATCAGTAAGCTGAAGACTAATGCTATGTACGAGCATGTGGAAACAGATTGGTAAGTATGAACGGAACATAAGTAAATGAACTCGGAGATGAACAAAGTACAAGGATCAATAAGCAAGACGGAAACACAGATAACCGAAGTCCGGAGTCAAGGGGATTACCATAAGGAGATAGACGCTGATTTAAGGTTTGAGCTTCGGATATGAGTATAGGTCGGATCCGGAGGTCTGGAGATATTGGATGAGGCATCTGGATATTGGATGAGTGGATCCGGAGATCTAGGTGAAGATGGGACTAGGATGTGAATCATGGATATAGTCCGATAGTCTAGGGAAGGTAAAGTCCCAGGTGGAATGAGCTTGGATCCGAGTGGACCAAGGGTGGATGAAGCAGGCTAAGCTGCGGAGGTCCGGAGGTATGGACATATGGATGTACGAAGGTGTACGGATCCAAACCGATAGTGGACTGGAGGTCTAGAGTCATGGATAAGGGTATGGAGGCATGGATAAGGGTCTGGAGGTCCGGATGTGCATCCGGAAGGCGTCCGGAAAGCGTGGGAACATCATCGGATGTAGGTCCGGAATACGGGATATGACAACTAGCTCTAAGACTGTTGTCCCTTAAGGTAGGCCTCATTCAAATCCTCGAGGTCACATGAATGTGACCTGCTGTGACATGTTTCAAGCCGAGGTGCCGGAAGCCAAATAATGACATGTTAAGTACCTGGTAAGTACGCTGTGAATACTAGTAAGTAGTAAGTAGTAGGAAAACTAGGAGATATTATTGTCAAAATCAAGCATAATATTTTGGGGAAGAACTCGGTGGCCACAATATTTTCTAATAGCCCATGCTGCCTGTGTTCCATTCAGTCCTTTTTGATAAGCATCAACAAAGTGGCGAGATCTGATTGCAAATCCGATAGACAAGAAATCAGGCTTAAAAAAAACCTTGGTTAAGAACTCACTCACTTTCGCATTGTTGCAAGAGGGATAGAGGTCAATGCCAAGATAACATTGCGTTCAAGATCATCTTCTTTTGAAGATGGTGGAAACTGTCGGTAAATCCTCTTTGCAAAACCCCAGCACATCTCAATAAAGTTGAGTTCACAATGGAACTTGGGTAAGAATAAGACTCAGAAACCTTGTTCCTCACAAACAATCTCAAGAAAAGATTTTACCTGGGCAAAGTCAGGTTGGTTGTATAGAAAGCAACGACAGCAGCAATGTGGCATCTTGTCTGCTGGACATTTGAAGCCTGGACATTCAGCTCTGAGGCCTGCTTCATGATCAAAGCCTCGCTCCCGCAAGATTTGAGCCATCCCCTTGAACCAGCCAGCCTTCTCGTGTCCCTCCTGAAAGTAAAAAAATTGCCGTGTTCCATCCACCAGCTGTGTATCTGCCAGTTGGACTTTTTTCTTTAGGGGCTTCCCATCTGGACCACACATGACATTGCCACATGCATCTTTGATGTTGACGACAACCCCCCATGTTTTGGAGGGGTTTTTTGTCATGTTGACAGCTGCGGGAGCATCATCAGCACATTTTCGGTGAGTAGTCGCATTGTCAAAGACAAAGATATGGTCGTCATGGGGGAAGTGTTTTTTAAGAATATCCATTGCCTTGTTGACATGGGCAATAATATTATCGGTCGTGAAATAACCATCGCATCCCTTGCCTGCCTTGAAGAGGATGCGAGCAGTCTCTGATCCATCTTTTGACTCCAACCATCCATAGTCGGCTGAGACAAAGTGGGCAACCATGATGGATGCCCCTTCCCCTTTCGGTTTCGGGACTGCACTCTCAGTGGAATGGACCCAATGGACATCTCAGCAGTCATGTGCATAAAATGTCGACTCATCGTGAAACCAGAGAATGACTTTGTGAGGACACAGAACCTTATCCAACTCACTCTCCTCCACCATTACATCGTCCTCTTTCCAGTTTCGAAGGCAATGTTGGAAGCTTTCCCATAAAGGCAGGAACACTGTCTGATGGTACTCAACAACATCCTCACGCTCATGTCCATCAACATATTGACCCTTCTTCTCTTCCCTCCATCGATAACCTAGTTTCACCATCCAGCGTTGAGCTGTTGCGAGCGAGACAGTTTTTGTCAGTCCATGGCGCCTCTGGACCTCTGGATTCTTGAGGTAATCCACAATATCTTGTCCCCTGATGTACTTTACAATGCTCTGCAGATGGAGCTTGATGTCCATTGCTAATTGGTCATCTTCGATGCGAGAGGCTCGATGATTGCCATACTGGTGCGTTGGCAACTTTGTTCGGTCCTCAATATAGGCCTTTGACCATGCCCGCAGATTTCGACTCAGCCAGTCCCCTTGACACAGAAAAGATGCAGTCTCATCAGCCGCTTGTCCCCATTTGCCTCCTGCGCTATTCTTGGCCTGAGAATTGCCGCCATCATTATTGACATCAACATATCTCCATAAAAACTTTTCCATGGACTCGAGTCTTTCTGTAAGGATTGGGTTGAATGGTGGCTGTTTGCCATGGTGTGAGCCGGTTTTCTGTGGATGTAGGAGCTTCTCGAGATCTCCCAGTGCTTTCCTTGCATCATTTAGTGTAGGGGGGGAGCACAAGCTGCCAAGATTACCCTGTCTTCTTCCTGCACTATCTCTGGTGAGCTGATCCTCATCATTCTCTGAGTCTGTTGCATCAGGATCATTGTCCACGGACATTTCAGGCTCGCTGACTAACACTTCTTCCAGAAGTCCATCACCGGTGAGCGGCTGGATTGGTTCTCTCCACCAAATGCCTCGAATGGCAACCATATCCTCATCATCTTCAACATCTTCACAGGTGACTCGTGGATAAGATCTCTGTGGGGTTGAAACCTCATGATGATGAGGCAGGGTCAAAGGTAAGTCCAGTTGTATGCTGGGAATGCTGCTGCTGCTGACAGTTTGGATGATGGGACTCGGAGAAGGTGGGTAGTGATCTGGCAATAGAGGGAATCAAACATCTCGATTCTCGTGCCGATTCTGACACCGATTTTCGACTTGATTCTCCGACCTGAATCAAACGTGAATCGATGTCAGCTTTGAATACCCCCGATTCTCCTAGCAACCTTACCTATGAACCACACACGATTCTTGTCATAACATGTGCTTACTAATTGGTAGATATAACTTCAATTAAACATATGCATCATATTCTACAGACAGAAGTTATGGCCCGCTACACCCCATGGCAGCAACGTGCCCAACAGCTGTTGCGTGGCTTTCTACGTTACAGCAGGATTCATCAGCGTTTAGCCCGCCGACGTGCTCGTTTCACTGCCAAACAACTGTCCACTGCACTGCGGTGTTTAGACTTTGCTTTCGTCATGATTGCGATGTTGGCATCAGCGGCTGGTACGGTGACAGTAGTTAGGCTACTAGTAGACTTCGAGTTGTGTGCAGGGGACCACTGGTAGTGTACACTGTACTCTCTATACTATGTTTTTGATTTAAATTTAAATTCATATGAAAAATTACAAAATAGGGCATAGCAATGATGGTGGTGGTGAATCGACAGTGAAACGAATCATTGAAGCGGCTCTGGAGCCGCTTCAACGATTCTGGTTGATTCTCGATTCTACCCGATTCTGCCATCCGAAAATCGACGACAGAATCGGTGTGAGAATTGAGATGTTTGATTCCCTCTAATGGATCCATGCCCACTGTTGCAAAGTTGTTGTTCATGAGTTGAAAAGCCTTCTACTGTGTCAGTGATTTGATGAACAGACAGTATTGATGCAATACTCACATTCTCGGCTGTGAGTTTTTGCTTCTTGCTTTGTCAAGCCTTTTCCAGATTGCTACTCCACACTTTCCGGAGCTGCTTGAGTTTCTGTGGGTTTTTGTAGGCCATGGATATCCTCACTCAAGGAACTGCTGATAGCGTGCCGCACCTCGGAAGATCAGCAGCTGACTGTTTGTGTTTTCTTTGCCGCTTCTGCTCTAAGTGACTCACTATTAATTCAAGAACTTATTCGTTTTTGCACGTATTTTCAAACGGACAAAGCAGAAAATTTTCTTTTTGCATTTCAAGATTTTCCGTGTAGCTAAATTTTCTCTAACTATGCTGTAGTAGACATGGTGAAGCAATCGGAAATGTCACACTTTGGTCATGTGACCTCGAGGATTTGAATGAGGTCTACCTTACTAAGAGCCAGTTTGGCAATGAGATGTTGACCAACATTTGGCTGAACCCGTGTGAGATGTTCTCGGCTTCAAGCATCCCAAACGTCGGACTTTGAACCTTACTGCTCCTACCTGTACATCTACCATGAATCCCTATCTTATTGACTGTCATCATTGCCAAAGAATCTGTACTAGTGTTCTCGCCCTTACCGCCATCTGCGCAAACTTCACAACGGTACTCATGGCTCAACCTGAGATCACACAAACGGCTGCCAACAACTTGAAGCCAAAGGCACAATGGCAAGACTCAGAGGTGGATATCCTCCTTCAACATTTCATCTGGAATCATGCAGCGATTGGTGATAGTGGGAACTTCTCAGGGCCTACCTTCAACAGCGCAGCTACTGTATAATTTTGACCTTAGGTTCGTGGGAATTTTAGCACTGCATTACCTAATGGTTTTGTGACATGTTCGTCTCTTGAGGACAGCTGTGACAAACTTACAATAGGTTCATATATGTTCATGTATACATGCTCAGTAGGATAATGTATATACCCTCTACATAGAGTATGGCCACAAATAACAATAATGGAAAAAAATTAGTGGTTGGGTGAATGTTTTCATAAAAAAACATATCTTAAAATAAACATATCATATGTTATGTCACAAAATTAGGTTCGCCAACCCAAAACAGCTGTGACTGTCACAAATAATAGGTTTGGTTCGTCAAGCTAGCTACAGTGTGACAAACCTAAGGTTGAAATTATACAGTACTGCTATCAATTCCAACAAGACAATTCAAACAATGGGCCCACCAAAGACAGGCAATATGGTTGAGACCAAATGGACCGAAGTACGTGATCTTATCTTGATTGAGATTGATCATGATCTGATCAGACTATTAGCTCAAAAAATATTCAATCAAATCGAGGCCTACCGCAACATATCCGGCTTTCATTGGGACAATGTGCGGGGAGCTGGGATTGAGGGCCCTGCTGCTGACAGTGTTTGGAATATATATGTTGCGACACTCACTAACATCGAAATAGTCACGATCTGCAATGCGCCCCTTTCGCAACAAAGGGTGGCCGCTATATGATGATATGTATACCATCTTGGGAGAAAACAGTGGTGCTCGTGAAAGGCATGCCTTCCACCCCGCTACCACAGCCCCTGCCTCCATTGATGTTGATATAGACGATGTGCTTGATGGGGGGCTTGCCCTTCTTGATGTAGATGGGGGAAGCACGTCTGCTGGAGCCGCTGGCCCTAGCGATGTGCCAGACATGAGCGCCGACCTGATGATGCCACCTAGCGCCCTGTTCCTTGCAGCCTCCACTGCTACTGGCTCCCAGTCCAGCAAATGTGTGTGCACCAACACTTTGCTCAACTCCATGGAGACATCATCTTACAATTCCGGTGGCACCCCCATGTCCAGCTATGCCGACAGTCCCCAGTCATCATCTCTCCCCCTTTCGTCAACATTGGCGCCATCATCCCAGCCATCATCCCAGCCACCAGCCTTGAAGAAGGCTTGAGTGTCGACGCATGGTAGCTCGCAGACAGGGGTGAGCAGCACTGCTAAAGTCACTGCCAAGATCACACCAGCGGCCGCTGTCATGAACATGCAAGGCACTATCAATCGCCTCACTGACATTATCGAGAGGAATACGATGGCTCCATCTGACCTACCTGTTGTTGTTGTGCCAACCATGATATCCCGTGGCCTGTCGATTTTGTGTGGTGCAGATGGAGATCTGACTGTTTCTCAGAGAGCCAACCTCTTGCAGATACTTTCGCGCTCTGGAGGCGAGAACAATCTCACTGTATATGTTGGGCTGGAGGATGACTTTGAGATGCGCCATGCATTTATCTTGAGGCTCCTGGGGTCCATACAGTAGAACTATCTTACCATTTGTATCGCCGCTCCTTACTTTTTTCGTACCAACATGTAGTATCTACCTCATGTATCGCATATCACATTCTTCGCAATGCCAATGGATTCTCCATGTCTTCGCTGGTGGGAACGGATCAGGAGTAGATGGCTGTGGTTGCTGCTGGTTGGAACGGATCAGGAGTAGATGGCTGTGGTTGCTGCCGGTTGGGAACGGATCAGGAGTAGATGGCTGTGGTTGCTGCTGGTTGGGAACAGATCAGGAGTAGATGGCTGTGGTTGCTGTTGCTGATGAGAACTGCTCATCAGGATGAATACATTGTACAAGTTAACTACATACTACTAGTACATATTAACCCAGTCCATCCTTGTCAGCGTCTGAGACACCTTGGTCTGATAGGTCGTCGTCGTCGTCTCCAAGAGTGCGTTTCTCTTGCAAAACACGTTGGTAATCTGCCCACATTGCTGAAGCAATGTGGTCGTGCATCAAATGGAGGTCGTCTTGCACAGCTGGGCAACCTTCTACTAGCCCCTGCTCCCAGTTTGCAGCAGGTTCATCGCCAAGGGAATAGTCTGCGTCAGGTAGCCTACCTTCTGCAGGATTGTGAAGGTGGATAAAATTGTGCAGGCTGCACAATGCCGCTGGGATCTGGGCTTGTATGCCCATAGTGTATGGTGGGGTTAGAAGGAGGATCTGGAAACATCGTTTCAGGATGCCAAAAATCCGCTCGATAACGTTTCAAGTGGATGCATGACGAAGGTTAAACAACTCTTCTTTGGTAGCTGGCCTGTAGAGTATTAGTATGTAGTGGGAAGTATAATGCTCGTAACACGCACCTTATACTTGCATGGCCCCATTCTGTGAGGTGGTAGCATACATTACGGTAGGGGATGAGTAGTTTGGGCCGCTGAGGGCGAGGAATGATAGCTGCGTGCTAGGGGGGAAGAGTGGGAAGTGGGCTCTCAAGTACTCCTCTGGATATGAGTGGAAAGTTGTCCCAAGAGGATTGCTACTGAGAAAGATTCCTCTAGTGAAAGGTGAGGGAGATCTATAATCAGTGGTTCAGTCTCGAGGCCTGAGTGGGACACTGGTGCAATTAATGCACTCAAAAGCAGAGAGTGCTGACTAAAGGCGCCTAAATGCGCTAATAGGGTAGAAAGTGCGGAAAAGCGCACTTCATGCGATCACAATGGAGTGCTTCGAGTAGAGGTGGCAAACAATGGGGGAATCAGGACTCTGATAGATGTGGAAGCAGACACTTAAGGGTGTCAAAGTGCCAATTGGAGAGAAATTGGTGTAATCTGATAGAAACTCGAGCTATACACTTGGATGGTAGTGGAATGGAAGTAAGTGACAGGAAAATGAACATGGTGACATGTAGGTATGCTAAGCGAGTTCCCAGGGCTTGGAACTGAATAGGGAGTACTAAGGTAAGTGATGAGGCAAGTCAGGGTCCATAACGAAATATAATGATAAATACTAGTGCCTGCATGATGGAGTATGAGTTCTGATGGAGGAAAAACGCACCAATGGACCTTGGAGGACTAGGACAGGACATGCGGAGGACAGGCGATGGATCCTAAGGAAGTGTGATGGAGTGCACCGTAATGTGCCCAAACGCGCCGGTACGCGCCAAAGCGCGCGTTGCAAGGATATCGAGTGCATTGTGAAAAGGTGCGAATTAGGCCTTTCTGCATGTGCTCAAACGCGAGTCTCTACATCTCCTGGGGACTTTGAATACTGAGTGTCCCCACTCAGTCCATTGTAGCGCAAATGGACTTGGAAAAGTTGTGGACGCAAAATCATGTGATCACGGGAGTTTGACAAAATTTGGAAGAGTGGTTGATTTGATGAAAAACGTGTCGCGCTTCTCTTCTTCTGTCTTATCCATCTCATCAGTGATCTGCCTCTCAACAAGATGGCACCTTTCAGCTCCTCTTTGCTTGCCCTTTCTCCTACTCCTGAGCCTGTCATGCGCCCTACCTCCCCAGCCAAGGGAGCCGGCTCACCAGTCCAAGAGGTGCCAGAGACTGAGCAGCAAAAGTTACTCCGTTCTTGGGTCGCGCTATTGCAGGCGCTGGACACCCAGGTCAAGATCATCCCTGGTGATGGTCCCAAGTTGTTTGAGGATAGAGAGACCTGGATGCGCGGATGGAGTCAGCTGTCTGTGAGTAGCCTTTATTGGGTCCTCCTGAGTGCTAAGTGGCCTTCTTGCAGGTGCAACTCACGGAGTCTGCCACCATAGCGGAGCACTTGAAGATGGAACTTGAATTCGACAATGTGGGAAGGACAATATTGGAGGAAGGTAAATGCACCTATAGGATTTTCTCCAAGGAGATTCGCGAGATCAAGGAGAGAGCTGTCATGGTGTCATGCATGGTATGCAACTCATACCATGACAGATACACAAGAGGTGTGATAAGGAAGGTATAATAGACCCTACTGTATCCTATCACCAAGTTACCCCATCATTTCCCCCTAGTTATTAGCCAGTATTTTCACTTTCAATCTTCACTTCCATTTTTCCATGTATTTCTATTTTGTTCCATAACATTCCATCTCTTTCTATTTTCCTCAGGCATATTCAGCCAACAGACTTTCTTTTCAGCCACCAAGCATGTTTGTAAGCATGTCATGTGACTGGTAGATATCATGATTTGTCATGCTTTGTAAGATTTCTAACTGTATTTATAAGCTACTTAGTAAGAAGGCTGATTCAGCACACCAAATGGCATTGTTAGTAAGCACATCCTTATCAATCCATGTGATGACTCATGCCATGATTCATCATGCTTTGTAAACTACACTGTATTTATAATGTAAATTAGTAAACAGGCTGACTCAACACACCAAATGGCATTGTTAGTAAGCACATTCTTACCAATCCATGTGATGATTCATGCTTTGTAATCAGGGCCTCCAAAAGGTATATAAGGAGCCCAATTTTGCCATGTAATAAATGGAGCACTTCCCACCTTCACTCATCTCAAACAGTGTGAGATTAAGTAAGAACCTAAGTACAGGCAAATCATTAGCCTCAAAAGTAAGACTAAGAAACATTTATTCAAGTTATATACTACCTTACAGGGGTTGATTATATAATCTATCAGCTAATCTAACTAAGTTTAACCCATATTCCTCTCTCTTTTACAGGAAGGGAGACATGATTCATGCTACACAATTCACGCTACATGACTAATGAACAAGCTAAACTCTCAGATTTCATACCGTAGACTCAGTATACAGAATTCAATTGTTTTAAACTAACCAAGGAACAAGGAAGAAGGTATATTGAAATAAATCCTCCCATGAACTCACACATTATCTACCATGAAAACTAGAAAAGTTGTAGACCGTGTACTTAAGGACTGGCAATAAGTCTTATCCTGTATAGTTGTGTTGTCACTATACAAGCGGCGTACATAAGACCCTTAAGTAAGAGGACACCGGACAAAACCTGGGGTAAAACAGAGGATATTGTATGGAGGTGTTTTGTTTTTGTTGTTTTTGTTGTTATATGATGTTTTTGTTATTTTTGTTGTTATATGTTTTCTGGAGGGAGTCATGTATGGGGTCGAGGATATTTATGGGTAGTGTGTCGGGAGATGTGCGGGAAGTGGTAGTATGCGCTATTCGTCGAACGCGCTCTTGGGATCTTCTTTGTTTGGTTCTATGCCATCATCTTGTGTGATGTGATCTAGGCTTTCGTCATTCATCCCCATGATGCTAGTTACCGCAATGCGCTCTTCGCTGCATGGATAATAGGGAATGATGCGAAATACTGTGTATCGTAGCTTTGAGACTGCGCCATCCAACTCTGCCAACAGATATGAGCCTCCTTTCATGCAACGCACGACAATCATCAGTCCCAGATACCACGGTTTCGTCTTCTTGCTCAGCTTGTACTTGACCTTTGAGCTACGCACTAGCACTAATGCGCCTGGCTTAAAATCGTAGTCTTTGATTGAGGCGCAAAAATGCTTCTCGAAATCACGAACAGAATTGAAACGCGCTTTCATTACCTTGTCTTTGATAGTGTCAAGATCCTCTATGTGCTTCTGCAATTGGCATGCTCGCCATGCTATGAGGTCAATGGTGGTAAATGCGCCACACTCTGGTAGGGGCACCAAGAACGTTGCTTCTGCTAGATCAAAAGGAAAAATGGGTTCAACGCCATGGACCATGAAATAAGGTGATAAGCCTGTCGCCTTATGCACAGTAACGCGCTTTGCCCAAAATACCAAGGGTGTGACCTGATACCAGTGGGAATCATCCCCTTCACAAGTTTTCATGATGGCCTCCCAGACATCAAGATGCTGGTGCTCGACTATACCATTGGCCTGAGAATTATATGGCGAAATGCGGATCGGGTGGATTCCATATTTCTCCGCAAGTGCATCTGCAGTGAGTCTATAGGCAGGTGTGTTATCAGTAACCAGTTCAGTAATGGGACCCCATCTGCATAGGAGATCCTTGAATATGAACGCTTGCAGCATTTTGGTGTTCTCTCTGCATACCATGCGCCATTCAGGGTATGACGTGAGTGCGCATTGTGCTTGCACAATGTTTTTGAATCCGCCCACTTTTGGCATCTTCATCGTGTCAATACGCACTTTGTGAAACAAGCCTCCTAGAATGGGTACCATTGGCGGTATATGAAGTCTGCGCATCTGGTGCACTTGGCACTCGCGGCATGTGTGTGTGTACCACTTGACGTCATTGGTGATGAATGGCCACCAGAACTGCAGGAGCAAACGCGCGTGTACGGCGTATATACCCTTGTGTCCTAGGTTGTCATGCGCCTCTTTCAGAATGCGATAGCATTTCTGGGGCTCAAGCACCAATTGGTGTTTCCCTTGACGATCCCTACACCATAGATTATCTTCCATAATAAAGAAGCATGCTGCGTATTTGACAAATGCTTCAAATTCATCATCTGAAAGATCAGTGGGTCTTTCACGTGAGAGAAGAAAAAGTTTGGTTGCGGCTACTTTCTCATCTAGAGCTTGCGCTGCTGGAGACCGGGGAATGTCTGGTTCCTCCGAATCAGGTTTGACAATGTCTAGAAAAATGCGCATGTCTGGTAACCGCATAAGCTGTCGCACATATGGTGTGTTATGCACTGTGCATGCCGCATTGACTTGGTGCGTCCTTTCATTCAGGAGCGCAATCCCAAATGAGTAAGCGTGATCTATCCAATCCTCATGGTTATCATCTTCAACGGGATCCTCGTCTATTGGGGGTCTCCTTGAGAGGCCATCAATGCCTGCGTGTTTCACGGCGGGAACATGAACAAGAATGAATTGGAACAAGAGAATACCCACGATCCATTGGTTGATGGTCGCATTGGGCTGCAAATCAGGAGATGACTCTCGACTTTGGTGAGTGCGATTGATCCGAAACAGTTTGGATAATGCTTCCCATCTTCGCCTATCTGCAGGAGAATAAATCCCACTGCAACGACCGATGTGTCAACTGCTAGAATAACTTCGCGACTGCATTCATAATCCAGCCGTTGCAGTACAGGGGACTCTAATACAGAGTCCTTCAGCATTTGCATTGCTTCCCGATGCTCAGGTCCAAACTCGAAGGGCACATCTTTCCTGGTAAGGTTGATCAATGGGCGCGCGATGCGTGAAAAGTTATGGATGAAAATGCGCAAAACTCCACATGTGCCCAGAAACCCGCACACATGTGTTGCATTCTTGGGTTCTGGCCAATCGCAAATCTTTTGGACTTTGGAGTCCTCTGGCACTCGGCCCTCAAATGTGCACAAGTGCCCAACGATGATTGCACTGGGTGTGGCTAAAACAAACTTAGTAGCGGATATTGTGGCACCTACGTTCTCTAAGTGCTGAAGGATGTGATTGAGCACAATGCAGTGCTCCCATATGAAGCGACGGATGCCTGGATTGGCAGGTATAGTCTCGTAAGAGCCATCCACACACTGGTAGTGCATTTTCACTGATTTGACGGGCACATCATCTACAAAGGGCGATGTATAATCCAGGATCTCATGCTAAAAAATAAAGGCAGTATTGCCTTGATAAACTTGTACAGCGTCAGCATGCCCTTGTGGCAACATTGTTAGCCGACGAGGGCCTAATGGCATTCCAAAGGTAGTCAAATCACGTGACTCCTTGTGAAGGGCGCGTTGGTTGTATCCTGAATATAAATCCATCATACCATATATGGCGTATCCTGCGAATGACTCTGCTAAGTGCTCGACAAAGGGGGGCACTGAGGCGTCATGAATCATAACTGCATTGAGTGGCTGTAAGTCGTGGACTAAGCGCAGTGATTTACCATCCTTCTTGACGACACAAAACCAGCGCGAGTGATATGCAGCAGTGGACGGCTTGTATACTCCTGATGTGATCTTCTCCTTGATAATGTGTATAACTTTACCAAGCATTGAGGGAGGGATAGGAATATTGTGCTGGGACCAGGGGGTGTGTGGTACAGTTGGAATCTTGTAAGGCGGAAAATATGTCTCATTGAGGTGACCTCGTTCTGAGGCACCCCATGCAAATGCGAGCTCCTGAGTGCGAACGAGCCAGCGGATAAGCTTTAGCTCTTCTGGCCATAGCCATTTCGTGGGATCTAGATTGAGCTTACCAGCGCGCTCACATGTGAAGTGGACACCTGGAATAAATTCGGGAGGATGAGTTGGCAGTTCTGGCACGCCAGCCAATGGGTCTGCAGGTAACTGGCGCACTACCCTATACTCTGGTGGCATAGCGGTAGGCACTGTGCGCACTTTCTTCACCACCATCAGGAAAAAGTGTTAATGCTATATAGCTGTATAGCCACATAGCCAAGTACCCTATTATATGGACTCACTATAGTGTAAGATAGCACTATATAGAGAACACTTCAGTCACCCCTCTTAAAGTACCTCTTAGGTACATATATTCTGGCTTATAATCTCACCTAAGAGGCATGATCTTAGGCGGTATTCCCATGCAATGCAGGTTGTATCCTGGGCCAATTCAACACTTTCCCCACGAAGCCTGGGCCTGCTGGGCCAATGTATTTGATCTGTCCCATGACCCATCTGGGTCATCCTAAATACTTTATTATATGAATACACAGGGGGTGTCAGGGGTCATTTCTCATAAAAAATTACCCACACATTCAGACACTTAGAGTATAATGTAAGCTGGATAAGGTCCTTGACCTACGAAATTCAAAGCAGCTGGAGGAGGGGGGTTATCTTTGGAGATGAGGGAAGAATGTAAGTCAGATAAGGTCTTGACCTACGAAATTCAAAGCAGCTGGAGGAGGCAGGAAGAAATTTGTGGTAGGAGGGGGGGTTGTCTTGAAAGATGAGGGAAGAATGTAAGTCAGGTAAGGTCCTATTTGTGGTAGATGGGGGGGTTGTCTTTGAAGATGAGGGAAGAATGTAAGTTGGGTAAGGTTCTTGACCTACAAAATTCAAAGCAGCTGGAGGAGGCAGGAAGAAATTTGTGGTAGGAGGGGGGGTTGTCTTGAAAGATGAGGGAAGAATGTAAGTTGGGTAAGGTCCTTGACCTAGAAATCCTTCTTGACTCTGCCCTCACTCCAGATACTGACATATTTTACACTCCACCTGGTTAATTCGCACAATTGGAACATGCCCTGCACCACAATACTCCAGGTTTTATTGGAGTAAGTGTCATCACATATTACTTTGGATGCAAGCATGAAAGTGGAAACAAAAAGACAGTGACTGGTCAATGTGGGATAGCCCACCACTGGTTTATAAGGTGACTGGGCCAGCCCGGCACTCTCCTACGCATGATGTGGGATAGCCCACCGCTGGTTTATAAGGTGACTGGGCCAGCCTGGCACTCTCCTATGCATGATGTGGGATAGCCCACAGCTGGTTTATATGGTGACTGGGCTGGCCCGGCACTCTCATACGCATGATGCGGGATAGCCCACCACTGGTTTATAAGGTGACTGGGCCAGCCCGGCACTCTCCTATGCATGATGTGGGATAGCCCACCGCTGGTTTATAAGGTGACTGGGCCAGCCTGGCACTCTCCTATGCATGATGTGGGATAGCCCACCGCTGGTTTATATGGTGACTGGGCTGGCCCAGCACTCTCCTACACATGATGCGGGATAGCCCACTGCTGGTTTATAAGGTAACTGGGCCAGCCCGGCACTCTCCTACACATGATGCGGGCTAGCCCACCGCTGGTTTATATAGTGACTGGGCTGGCCCGGCACTCTCCTATGCATGATGCGGGCTAGCCCACCGCTGACTGGGCTGGCCCAGTCCAAAGGTTATTACTTGTTTGTCACTATTTTTCCACATTCTATAAAAGTTCTGTACAGTTTTTCTTCACTCTTTCTTCTGCATTCTATTTTGCAACATCCACATCCAGTATTAGGCCTTCAATTGTTCTCTCTCCTTTCTTTACTATTTCACTAGGTTGCTCATCTGGGTCAGTACTTACTCCTAAGCCTCTCTACTTTAACTAACTCATTTTTTATTGTAATATTCCCAGTGGTGGCTTGCTCTTGCAAATCTGACACTAGTTTAGCAGCACATTCCATGGTTCACCAACGATCTCTCAATTTCCTGACCTATGATTTCATCAATCGCTGGTTCTTAATTGTCCTCATCCTCCTTATCATCATGGTCATTCTCTATGGAAGCTACATTCTTTATCTTCAATGCACAACTACCAATAGGTTAAATGCCCTTGGGCTTCAACCCATCACCACTCCTCTTCCACGGACCAGATCACCAAGCCCTCCTGTTCTTGTCGCCTAACCTCATATAATATCCAAGTGCAGGACTTTTATGTTAGTACTCCACTATCCCTTCTTACCCAACTGCCTGATAGGTGTGATATGGGTTAGCTTCTTACTTGTTCAATATTCAAGGGACAGTCTATTATACACAGTGGGATAGCCCATCACTAATTTCATATGCATGGGTCAGCCCAATACAAGCCCTTATACACAGCGGGGTAGCCCATCGGTATTCATACATAGTACGGGTCAGCCCAATATGAGCCCTGGGCTGGCCCACCGCATATTACATAGACACTGGGCTGACCCACTGCATATATATATATCTTCAACATACCACCAGGGATAGCCCATCACTACTTACATATGTATGGGTCAGCCCAATACGAGCCCTGGGATGGCCCACCGCATATTACATAGACACTGGGCTGGCCCACTGCATATATATATAGCTTCAACATACCACCAGGGATAGCCCACTTACCATCAATTGATCCTTGGGATGACCCAGCAACCCAATCTATATATAAGTGGGATAGCCATGATGACCTAAATTTACACATATGAAAACTCCTCGATGCTGACATTATCTTTCGAGTGCCCATTGTGCACCACAGTTTGGGACCACAAAACACATAGTCATTCAAGCTATCATACACAAGTACATACGCAATAGTTCGAGTGATACACAATAGTTCGAGTGATATGAAACATTAGTCACGGTAAATGAAATCACGATCATATGAATCATACCCAGGAGCTGGAGTGTTCCTGCCATAATCGGATCTCTCACGTGGCCTTGCAACCACTCTCGAAGGGCCTGCAGCTGAAAAATCATGGCGATGATGATGGGCAACATTATGCCCATAGGAATGAAGATGATGCAGAGACACCTGCTGTACCTCATCATCCCAGTGCTGACATGGTTCGTAGTCAGGTGTAGGTGCACGAGGGGGAGGGCGAGGTTGAAGTTGAAGTCAAGGATGAGCAGGGACAAAGTGCGGAGGTGGCAATTCAACATGCGGCGCAGCATCACGATGATGTACGACCTGAAAATTAACTTGAATGAGATAATGATAGAAGATATTAGTCTTCAGCTCACCTTTGACTTCTTCCTGATACGAGAGTCTGATGCATCCAAGCTATCAGCCTCAGATTCAAGTTGTTGATCTGCTGGACGCTCGATTAGAAGAGAATCTGCAAGTAATTAATGGACTTGCCAAAATCCTCTGCATGTGGTCACTTGTGAGACTTCTGCAGCTGAAACGCCGATGGGCGGTGTTCTGGACGGGGCAGACCATCATCAGTGTAGTGGTCCTCATGAACAATAGAATATTCATGAGCAGCGGAGGTCTGTTGTTGAGACCGGCGATCCCGAGTAGTATCTCCAAGCTGCCTCCCTCCTGAAGGAGCGCCGACATTCGAACCACGTATTGATGTTGCTTCCTTGTACTTTTGAAGCAACCCTCTGGGGATGGACTGCTTGAATTTCTCGGAGTCTGCGAGTTTCTGGAGAACGATGTGGGAAGCGCTGGTGACCAAAGGAATGTCAAACATTTTAGTGTCGTCCTTTTCACATTGCTCGATGTGATCTGCAGCAACAACATTAGACATGAAAATGAACAGGGCAATAAGTACCTTTTGGCCAAGGAACAATATCAATCTCGGACACAGCGACATCCAACTTGTCAATGATATCATCAAGAGTTTTATCGCTGCGTCCTTGCTTGCGCCGAAGTTCAAGTAAGTTCTCAGCTTCTGTCTTCAGTTCCACACCTTTCAGTCTTATAGTACTGCATAACCTGTTGATAGGACATGTACATTGGCCTGCAAAACCAGGTGTACAGGACACTGGCTGGTATATGCACTTCCTGTGTAGGCCGGTCATGCAGAACCCTTACAGGCCGATGCCCCAGACAGAAAATGATATCTCTGCACACCCTGTGCAGGCCGATGCCCCAGACAGAAAATAATATCTATGATATTTCTGCACTAACCCTTGCAGGCCAATGCCCCATATAGAAAATATATCTTTTGCTGATGAAGTAGGACCCCTACAGGCTCATGCCTCATATAGAGAATGATATTTCTATGCAACTTATATAGGTGAAACCAGCATATTGAAGTAGATCTTGCCAACCTTGCACCCTTGATATTTATGCAGGCTGTTGTAAATGCCCTACTATGAAATGAGATTCCATACAGGAGTAGGTCTAACCAACCTCATTTATATAATAAAAGATATATCTCAGATGGGATAATATAAATGGTGAATGAATAAAAAATAAAAATACAGTCTACCAACACTCCTTACTGAAGGGTGGCCCACTGATATCAGTGGCTGGCTGCCCATGTACAGACTGGCTGGCCCACTGGGCAGATATAATATCAGTAGGTCGGCCGCCCATGTCCTGCATACATAGTGTTTGAAAGTCCAGTTGCGCAACCCGAAAAAGACTGCAACTGGACTGGACTTTTGGCAGGTTGCAACCAGGCACAGGTTGCGGGTTGCCTTCGTTGGAACACATGGACCGGACCGCTAAAAACCGGTTGCCCTAGGAATGTAGAGCTCGATTGGGCGATAATTTCGGTCTCTTACATGTCTCAAACAGATAAAAACTGAGGGAGATATGATTATTACAAGAAAATGCCGCCTAATTCACTTAACAATGTATCAAAAGGCTTATATCTTAACCAAATGGTAACATTATGACATGATATGACCTACAATTACCTACTATACACTAGTACTACAACTTTTATTGACACTCGCAAGCATAAAAATGACTTTTTTGAAGGTTTCATATTTTACCAACCTGGTCTGAGTTGGTTGGGCGGCATTATTTTGTAATGCTCATAACTCACTCAGTTTTCATTGGATTGGGATGTATAAGAGATGAAAATTATCGGGTGATCAAGCTCTACATTCCTAGCGCAACCGGTCGCGGGTAAAACTGGTTGCAACCGGTTTTTAGCGGTCTGGTCCGGTTTTTTTCGGTTGCTTGAAGTAAAAAGACCGGTTGCGTCCAAATATGGTAAAAAACCAGACCAGACCGGACTTTCAATCACTATGCATACAGCATGGGGTGGCTGGCCCACTGGGCCAATATGATATCAATGGCCGGCCACCCATGTCCTGCAACCCATACAGATTGGCTGGCCCACTGGGCCAATATAATATCAGTGGGCCAGCCGCCCATATTCTACATACAGCATAGGGTGGGTGGCCCACTGGGACAATATAATATCAATGGCCGGCTGCCCATGTCCTGCAAACCGTACAGATTGGCTGGCCCACTGGGCCAATATAATATCAGTGGGCCGGCTGCCCATGCCCTGCATACTGTATGGACTGGCTGGCCCACTGGGCCAATAGAGGACCTTTGTCAATTATATTCACCATACAATACACAGGGTATTGTCTATGGCCTAACATCAATGTTACTCAAAATTGATGTGAAAATTGAAATATATATGACACCAAACTGCAAGAAGGAAATTCTATGGTATTGTGCTAATAACAGTGTCTCAGTCCTTATACTTCTTTGAAGCTACTCTCTCTCGGGTAGAGTGACGAGGAGGATCAGGAGGAGCAGATGTCCTCACCTTTTTCATGACTGAATTATTCACATCTGTTGCTGGTCGCTTACCCTTCCCTTTTCCCCCAGTGTTAGTATTGCTTGCCTTCTTTGAGGTGGCAGCCCTCTCCTCAGCCATCCTAGACGCCTCAACAATCTGAGCCTCCTCAGCAATCCTCTTCTCCTCAGCCACCCAAGACACCTCAGCAACTCTCTTTTCCTCCACTACCTTCTTCTCCTCAGCAACCCGAGCCTCCTCAATATCCACCCTCTTTTCTTCTGCCACCCTGGCCTGCTCTGCCTCCCTCCTCGCTTTCACCTGCCTTTTGTTCTCCAGACGCCTCATATGAACTTCTTCCCTCACTGTCATCTGCTTCTCATTATCACCTGGCAGCATTGTGTCCACCTTCACCTGGATTCTAGTAATTGCCTCCTCAATCTTCTCCCCTGCCTGGATACCAAGGACGGAGTTACCCAAATATTCAGGTACATCATCTCCAGCCTCATCTGCTTCATACTCCTGAGCACGGCTACACTCACGAAGGAGGAGTCCAAGTCCCAGGACAACAATCATACCCCAACCACGAGATTTGATGGTATAGTTCTCTAGCTCCTCCAAAGCCAGAAAGGACAACTGAAAATTATTGTGCATATTTTGAGGTAGATATGCCTCAGACCACGTCCAAGATGCCCAGACAGGCAGATGTTGCTTCCTAGCCTTGCCCTTAGGATCTGGAGTTTGCTTTCAAAAAGAGTCAAATTTAATGTTGTATCACAGAGTAGTGAATTATACACACTGTCTCGGAAAGTTTTTGAACTGTGGCCAAGAGATGACGATATGATGGGAGGATAGAGAGGGACTGAAGATAACTGACTATGTCACCGCCAATATGGAATTTTGGGCAGGAATTGGAAAGAGATGGAGTATGGCTAGCATGTATTGCCAAGTCTTCCTCTTCGTCAGAAGAAAGATTGGCTTGGGGGGCCTTCTTCAGTACCTCGTCCTCATCAGATGATACTTCAACATATTTTTGACTCTTCCTTGATTTTTGACTTACATCCCCCTTCTTAGCCAGTGAATCATAGAAGTCACCTTCCTTATACCCAACAAATCATACAACTGGTTCATTACGGTTAGCACAATATTTCCAAAGTGTAAAGATCATGCTAATGGCTTCCTTCTGCAGGTGAGAAGGATCCTTGATGACGACATTCTAAGGGATACAGTCCATGTCAAGGTAATGGTCTGGATCTTGGGTAATATGACCCCAGGGGACCGCAGCCCGAGGGTTGTTTGAGATGACCGCTGTTGAATGTAATCTGTCAGAAAAATACAGTACTTTGAAAATAGAAATGAATCACCATAAACCTTTTGAAATACCTTTCACACAACCTTCTGCTGGTTCTTGAGTATGAGAGATTCAAAGCCTGTTGGTAGGCAAGGATAGCCCTCATCGTCTACATGCACCGTTAAATCGGGCACCTTCTCATCGTCCTCATCAGATTCATCCTCAGGGTCTATAGCTGCTACTAGATCATTAGCAATTAAATAAATTGCAATATCCAAAACTTACCGTACTCTGCTTCATTCAGCCAGTCAGCAAGTCAATCTTGTGAGTCTCCTGCCCATTTCTTGTTGTCTTTGGAAGCCAGAGTAAAAGTTTTCTTTGCCTTCCAGGGACAGGATTCCCAGCTAAACCAATAATTTATCAATAGTAATGTCAATGGTAAAACATAACACTGACATGGTCATTCCAGGCATTTTTCCCTCCCCTCTATCATGAGCTGCAAGAATCACATATGTAAGCCCATAGTTCTTCCTGCCATCTTTATGAAGTCCTCCATGATTTTCTTCTGGTGTCGGCTGCGGTATCTGTAGATCCACATGAGTTTTTCTTAAATATATCAATGTAGTATTAAAAAATACCTGTCCTTTGCGTCAGAATGAGGACCTTCCTGGTTCCTTTTTTCTGCCACAAGTCTGAGCTCCTCAAGCACAGCTGGTGACAGGGCATTGTACCAGGACTGAACCAGCTTTGTCCTTGTCTCCATGGACCTTAGGTCAGAGGTGTCATGATGCTTCTTGTCATACTCCCCAATTTCTTCTTTGAACAATTTCTGAGCGACATCAAAAGGTGAGAATTCGGTCCTGAAAGCTGCAGCATCCAGAGGCTTATCATTCTTATGGTCTTTGACCATGTCTACAGTGACAATGCCTGGACCAGACATGAGTTTATGACCTCCCTGTATGATTTTTTCCTCAAGGTCGCAATCCTCGTCATCCTCCAGGAACCGCAAGTAATATGTACGAATAGCCTATAAAATTAGATTAATGTAAACACAACCATACTAGAAACTCACTTTACGAAGATTATTATCCAGAAGCATGGTAGAAGGATCCTTCGCCGGATCAGTTTGAACTATAGTATCCTTGATGCTTTTGAGGATTGTAGCTCTCTTGGTTGTGTTTCCTTTTGCGGAAACATAGGCTATCTTGTGCTCATCCAAAACAGCCTTGAATACATGTGTCCAGTCAGCCATGATATGCAAAAATCTTTGAGAATGCAGGCCGGTATGAGTTTGCGGAAAGCGCAACCAGTACTTGACAACAGATCAACAAACCATGTCACATGATCAAAACACGGTCACGTGCTCATCAAGTGACTATCTTGAGGTCACATTATTCAAATCACAAGTACACAATCACCTAAGTATACATCTGACCGACTCATAAATTTAATGACATTAGCTTGTATACCAAATCTCAAGATTCAGACACCAAACAAATGATTACTCAAACTCTGAACAATGATAACATAAGTGGAGTACAATGTAAGACAAATAGCACTGAAAAACATGTAAATCAAGCAAACTGTGTCTCTAATGGAATAACCAACCAAGTACTACCATTCTTCCTACCAGAATACAGTACTGTGGACCCTGGTGGCTGAGAGAATGTATGGCTTACACTGCAAGAGTCATTTTTGCACTCAAAAATGTAAGTCTTGTCCTTGCTGCCTTTGACATAGGCGGACCTCCAAGAATTAGCCCAACCACACCCACTGCATTGGATAGGCAGGCGGTTGCCCCAAGGACAGACCTCCAAATTAGCCCATGCAAACCTAGAGCAAGTGAGGGCGCCCTCCTCAACAGTCAACAGAAATACGTCAGAGTGTCGACCAAGGTCACAGGACTGTGCGAGCATATCCTTGAATGCTAAACAAAGTGGGCACCGTCCAATGAGAACCCTCTCTGTGAACGAAATGAGCAAGTGCGAAGTGAAAGACGGTTGAAAACGAGGAGCATTGAATGTGATGGTACCGGTTAACTTGTGCCTGTGGGAACATTAATATAAGGCATGTCAAATAAAGGTGAAAAATTTTACCGGACAACAGCCTCTTGCAAGCCATGGAATGAGTCTGAGTTGTTGACAAGGGAGCCGCAACATAACATCCAGAGGTAAGATTCCTGGGCGTGGTCAATGATAGTTTGCCAGGGTTGGAGAATTATTTCCAAGAACTGCAACAAGCATCACTATTGGCCAACTTTGAAAGACAAAAACTCACATCATCAACCGAAGTGCTGAGATAGTTGTTGGTATCACCATCCTCATACCCAATAAAAGGGTTGCCGAAATCCTCATCAGTATGAGTGGAAATGCCAATGACTACACGTTCCCAGACGAACGAGTTCTTCAAACCTTTAATAATATTCCGGACTTTGCTGCGGTAGGGGGCAGCCTTGGCATCAGACCCAATGTCATAGTAGACATCAAGATATTTGATGCTGTCGCCAGTGTAGTAGGGCTTGAGAAAGGAATGAGCGAACTCCAAAGGGCTACCAGCCACTGACAAGTCGACGAGAATAAGGTGTTTAAAAATCACCGGTGCCGCCGATATTTTGGCTAGCTCGGACAACTCAAGCGCACCGTTGATGGGCAAGAACCTATCCAAGGCCGGAAGGCCATTGGCGTTATAGAAACCCTGTTATCAATGAGGCGCGAACAAATAAAATAAATAAGATAAAAAAAACTCACGAAGTAGGCGCCGCCTTGTTCCATCTTGATATGGCAACAAATGCACCTGAACGAGACGTCCTCTTGCAGGACTTTGGTCTCCAGTTCGGGCGGCAGCTGCAGGCAGAGTCAGCACACCACTCTGGGGCACAGAGCGCACATGAAGAGGGTATTGTCTTCATAGCGCTCTGCACCATCCCTGCAGAGTATGCAGAACTAAAAGCAAGATGAAACAAATTAGTAACTAGAGTACTGAGAAAATAGACGCACCTCGTTGTGACCACCTAGTTTGTCCAAGTCCCCACCTCCCATAGGCAAGGTAGCCTTGGCGGCGGTCAAAGCCTTATAAGAAAGATATAGTGAATCAGCAAATACAAGACAGAAAAGATAGACGCACCTTATGATGAGCATTTCTCTTTTCAAGGTCCCCACCTCCCACAGTTGTGACCTTGGAGGCAGTCAAAGCCTTCCTTCTCTGGGCGTCTACTCCAGAAGTACCGGTTTTACCAGTTCTTGAAGTAGTGAGGAGGACGCGTGGTGCTGAACCACCATTGGATTTTTTGGCGGTGTTCTTGGTGCAGGCCATGGTGGATGAGCGTTCAAAGCTGAGATTGTAGTTAGTATTAGCATAGTTGACAAAAATAAAACAAAAAGATAAACTTACATGACTGAAGAGACGCGTTGGAAAGAGAGAGAGAACCAAAAGGAGACGTGTCATCAAAAGAGAGTGATCAAAAGACAGAGGCACTCACATGACCAAATATATGCGTTGAAAAAAGAGACGCGTTGACAAGAGAGAGAGAGAACTAAAAGGAGACGTGTCATCAAAAGAGACACATCAAAAGACATAGACACTCACAAATAGACGCGTCAACAAAAGAGACACCAGCAAAAGAGACGCATCAAAAGACATATCCAAAACTAGTCAGTATATCATACAAAAACAAACAAAAGACACTCACATGACCAAATAGACGCATTAGCAAAAGAGACGCGTTGACAAGAGAGAGAGAAGAGACTTTGAGAAAAGAAACAAGTCCAAAAATCAACCAAACATACACGTGACATCCACCGGCAAAGTCCGACAACCAGTGGACTGAGCGCAGGAATGGCCTGTACAAACATCAACAAATTAACAAACAATACTTCAACTCTCAATATTGTTCCCACAGTTCATCTTTCTCAACCGTCAACCATGACTCCACTTCCTTCTCAATACATCTTAACTCTTACTTACTCTACATATATTTTGTATGTGGCTGTCCTTTGGCTACTTGCAGACTGCAGCTGCAAGTAGTCAAAGGCAGTGTCACATTAATTTTCAGCTGCTCTCAGTAAGTAATTCTCAAGTGTTATGGTTTGTAGTACTAACTTTGTTTATTTACACCTATAATTTGACAGCTGGCGTGCTATCAAGCTTTTGCTTGATAGTGCGCCTTAAGGTCAGTCTTTGATATTGATTCCTTACTGATTCTTTTGATTTTAGTTCTACTTGGCTATCCATGTCCCCAGGGACTGGCGCCTCTAACTTTGGGATCTGGGGGCCATGTTCTTGGCTATCCATGTCCCCAGGGACTGGTGCCTTGAATGTTGGCATCTGGGGGACTGAGTCTTGGCTATCCATGTCCCCAGGGACTGGCGCCTTTGACTTTGGAATCTGGGGGCTATGTTCTTGGCTATCCATGTCCCCAGGGACTGGCGCCTTGAATGTTGAAATCTGGGGGACTGAGTCTTGGCTATCCATGTCCCCAGGGACTGGCGCCTTTGACTTTGGAATCTGGGGGCTATGTTCTTGGCTATCCATGTCCCCAGGGACTGGCGCCTTGAATGTTGAAATCTGGGGGACTGAGTCTTGGCTATCCATGTCCCCAGGGACTGGCGCCTTTGACTTTGGGATCTGGGGGCTCAATTTTGGCTATCCATGTCTCTAGGGACTGGCGCCTTTACTTGGGATCTGGGTGATACAGTTTGTGTTTCTCATTTTCCAGCTTTTGTGCTTATTGACCTCTTTTGCAGCATTTGCGCCTGCTTTTTATTGTTGAGCTGGTCTTTTCTTGCTTCAAGTATACTCCAATACTAACCGCATTTTATTCTGTAGCTTTCTATAATATTTTCATGCTTTGCACCTGCCTGGTTGGTGGAGGTAGTGTTTTTGTTTCAAATATACTCTAAAGCTAACCGCATTTCTTTCTCTAGCTTTCTATATCATTTCTCATTTCATCACTCCTTTGTTATTTTAAACTGGTAAGTGCCAATTTAATATTCAATATCATACTGACTTGCACTACACCAGATTATTAATTACTGCGCATTTTACCTATATTTTTGTACTGTAGGGTGCAAGGCTTGGATGGAGAGGGCCCCTCCATCCTTGTCTTGCACCGCTTACCTTAGTTTTTTGTCTTTGTTTGTTTTGCCAACCTTGTACACTTTAGATTAGATGAAGCCACTGTAGCGCAAATGTATTGCCCTTTGTGGGTATTTTGATGTCATGTGATTTCTCAATTTTGCCCAAAAAATAAGTCATGTGATCGTGAGAGCATGCCTTAAAGGGCAATAATGTCAAAATGTTATATCTGTTGAATTTACAATGGAATAGTGCACATTGCTTGAAATCTCAGTCTGCACAAGAGAACATGGTGTATTAAGTATCTAACATTCAGGGCCTGGATCTGAAGAGCGCTGGTCCTCCCCATCAAACCAGTTCATTTCAAAAAGGTACATGCTCCCTTGAGATCCGCCTCACTGCCGATCCCTAAACCCTCAAATGTGGGAAAGAAGTGGCTAAGGTCTGGGTTGACCCTGGTTGCTCATTTTTTTTGTAACCTATATACTAGAGTCCAGTGCTCCCTGCCTCTCCATTTCCACCTAGTGCAGAGGAGGGATCAGCAGTGAGGCGGATCTCGTTGTCGTGAAGTCATGAGCACCTGCAGTAAGAAAGGACTTCTTCAAGAGAGAGTTGATGGGGAGGACCAGCGCTCTTCATATCCAGGCCCTGAATGTTAGTTAGTAGTGTGGCTACGTCTTTGTACCCTTCCATGCTAAGGAAGGGAGCATGTACCTTTTTGAAACGAACTGGTTTGATGGGGAGGACAAGCGCTCTTCAGATCCAGGCCCTGAATGTTAGTTAGTAAGTAGTGTGGCCATGTCTAACTCTCTCGAAGAAGTCCTTTCTTACTGCAGGTGCCCCATGACTTCACGACAACGAGATCCGCCTCACTGCTGATCCCTCCTCTGCGCTAGGTGGAAATGGAGAGGCAGGGAGCACTGGACTCTGGTATATAGGTTGCAAAAAAAAACCACCCAGCGCTGCTGGCAGAACACTTACCCAATGAAGTTCAGTTCTCACTTGATGGGGCCAAGTTCAGTAAGGTGAATTCCCAAAGTGCTGAGCCAATTTTATCATAGGTAAGGTTACCTGGCACATGGACTTGGAGGATGAGCCGGTCTATGCTGCTGCGCCACTGCTACATGTCCGAATTTACTTGATATTAAGAATTCCCGAAGTGCTGGGCTGCTCATGTACATACTTACTACCTTCCCCTGTCATTGGCGCTTGATGAAAACTCCTTAACCAAGATGGGACTTAGATCAAGGGTCTGATGTTATTTGATCATATTAGGCTATTATCTCACAACAGATTTGCCTTCAGATATAGTCTGATTGTCTAATTACATCATGATTAATTGGACAAAGGTGGAGTGCGGGAACTTTGGTTCATTTTGCATCATGATTAATTGGACAAGGGCTGAGTGCGAGAACTTTGGTTCATTTTGCATCATGATTAATTGGACAAGGGTGGAGCGCGAGATCTTTGGTTCATTTTTTCTTGTTCCCAATGGACAACCTCAAAAGCAGGACCACCGAGCTATTAGCAACTCTGGGAAGAAGGGTTGCTGAGATAATGGGCAATTCATCTGAACTAGGTGTCCTTAAAGAGGGCAGCATTGAAACCGAATTACTGCATAAGGCTAGGTAACTATGGTTTTTTTTTTTTGTAGCCGACTATTAATTACTAAGGGAATCAAGGATGAGAATAGCAGTACAGCTCCGACAGTGCTTGGAATCATCGGGTGATAATTTGACCTTTGATGATGGGTCAATTTCAGAATATGAAATCGACCGGGCCACCCTGACCATTGCGCATGCCATGGTCAATCCCAGTGAGTGAGGAGATATTTGTGACTGTACATGAATTTAATGCACAACTACAGTCAATATTGATTGGGATGTGGACAGGTATGCTGATAAGGCCAAGTTGTCACCACCTAATGTGGATGGGTCGACCTCTGCCGGAACAGAGAGATTGAAGAAGTTCTTCCCTGAAACAATACTCGGCAAAATTTCGGTTCCAACAACTATTGTAGACAGGCACGGAAAATTTTTAGTGGTTTACCTCCCAAATATTTTGACACCTTCTCATATAGTATGTTTCAGGTTGGGGATTTCCTCTCAAGGCTAATTAATTGATTGATTAGGAGCATGTCAACAACATCACCGTTGGCTTGAGGGATTCCCTTCTAAAATCTCTTACCCCCTCAAAGAAAAAAACTTGGCGAGATGAGGGCTATATGGTCCCAGATGAAGGGGGGGAGTTTGGGGCTGGTCGAATAACAGTGGTGCCTGCATACTTCATGCAAAGACATGAGGTATTGTATTTTCACTAAGTTGTTATATTTGGTCTAGTTTTAACTCTATTCATAGCGACTAATGGATCCGTTGGTGACATCGGAGCATTATGGATCCGAGAAAGTCCAAAAATGGCTAGCAGCTTTGACATCTTCAGAAGTTCTGTGGAATGCTATTACCGCTGTGGTGGCACCGGATCTTTTCCAAGCTGGTGTTTCAGCATTCTCTGAGGTCATCAAGAAAGTTCAGCCCAAAAAAAAAAAAGTGGCTGTGGACTCTTGGCCCTCAATCTTTTCAGGGCTTGAAATCATTGCTAATCGTGTTACGTTTGGCCACAGAGATGGTGGTGGATCTCCTTCCCTTTTGGATCTTCTTGTCAGTCTTGGAAGAAACCACAATGCTACATTGGCCTTGGCAGACCTCAATGCAGAGCTTGATTATTCCCCTGGAGCCATGGTCTATATCTCAGGAAGGGTGCTAGAACACTCCATTGGCCCCTGGCTTAATGGAGAACGGTTCGTAATTGCCCACTTTATGAAGGATGCTGTGCACAACAGAGTGGGGGTGCCAAGGCCAGGGTTTCCCATGCAGAGCTTCTTTTTAGAGTTAGTAGGAAGGAGGCAGAAGGGTAAGACACAGAAAAGGGGTAGAAAATAGTACTGGGGAATCCCGAAAATATATATATATATATTTTGGGGGGGTGTGTTATGTAGCCATGCAAAAATTCATGTTGCACTCCAGCCATCGTAACTCATAATCTCAATGAGCTCAAAAATCACACCCAAGCGTAATAGGGTCAGAGTGGCTTCATCTTCATCTGATACTCGTTTGACAAAGAGAAAACAAGGTGCTTACAAATATACATATATCTCATCAAAAACTCAGAGGGAAAGATACATGGAGAAAAGCCAATGGTTCGATTATCTATGAAGACTCTGACAGTGAGATAGAGCCAGTCTCACCATCAAAACACAAACACCAACAAAATATTGAAGATTATTCTCTGGTGGAATATGACAGAGAGATATATGGTGATTTTGGTACAAGAGGCTCAAATGGTATTCATCAAAAAACTAAAGTGAGTTCTGTCGAATTCATTATTCTCCAAAATTGGCCAACATTGCAGACTCAAAATGATTTCCTTCAGGAGTACCTGCCTTGGAGGGATGAATATATTTCGGTGTTGTTGGGATTGGAACAGCAGATCAATGGTGGGCAATGTGAGGATTGTGGAGGAGAGGAGGGACTCATTAGGTGTCTGTCCTGCTCAGGAGAGCATGCTTGGTGTCCCTCATGTGCAGTTAAAGCCCACCAGCACAACCCATTCCACAACCTTCAACTTTGGAATGGCAAGTTCTACCAGTCCACTACCCTACGAGACCATGGGTATATAATGCATCTTGGCCATGGAGGACATCCTTGCCCCAATTTGGTGCAGCATTCAAATCCATCACCCTGGTCAGATCTTGGAGCCATGGAAGATGTGTTTGGACAAGGAGAGGGGGATACTATATTGTGCATTCCACTGGAGTTTACTCACACTGTGTATCCTGGTGTCAGTGTCCTGGAGCTGAGATGGACAGACACCTACATCTCCTAAAAGCAAGGTTATTTCCTGCCAGCATCACTTGCCCTCAATCTGCTTTCACCTTCGATGTTCTGGATAACTTCCTCATAGATGCTTTGGAGTGCAAAACCTCAGCTATGAGTTTCTATCAAAAGCTACGTTGTTTCAGCAACAATGCTTTCCCTCATAAAATACCTGTGAGCAATTTCTTTATTATTGTGCTCCTGGCTTACATGATAAAACAGGATCGCTACCGTGAACTAATGCGGGTGCCCCGTATATGGAGGGATTTGATGAATAGAATATGGTTTTGTTTTGGACATGAGACGGACAGATCTCCTGGCCCAGGGGATTTAGCTCTTTATTGTCCAACGTGTCCCCAACCTGGCATCAACTTACCCTCATCTTGGAAGGATTCCTATGACGAGTAAGTTTCGTCAGTAATAATTATTAGATGAGCTAATTGGTGGATTTAGTTGGTTGGTAATGCAAAGATATGTTGTCAATGGAAATTTTACAGTGCAACATATGAAGATGAAGACTCTGGAAGATGATGTTTCACTGGCGGATGGAAAGGGATACATGGTAACAGAGGGACCTTATGAAACTCACATAACAGAATCTGTCAAAGGGAAAGAGGCAAGTATTTCATGACATGTTCTTTGGAAATGTTGTCTAATATAATCTCAGAAATCATCTTGTAGCAATCACCATGCTGTGAATGCAGCTAACGTTCAGAGAAGCAACCTAAGAGCTACAGGTGTTGGGGCAACAGCATGTGCTAGGCATGGATGTTTTGTTCCTCATGCTGTAGTAGACTTTCAGAAGGGTGAACGGTATGTGAATGGATGGATCAGAGCTATCACCTGTCTTTTCCTCGATCAATCAAAATTTTGCCAGCAATTGGCAAGTTTCATTTGAGCACCCATAAGCTACCATGCTTTGCCAGATTCAGCCTCAATTTTATTACAGGAGCTGGTCATGTTGATGGAGAAATCTTGGAGACCCTCTGGGCTCCATTTAACAAGATTTCTCCAACTGCAAGATCCATGACTCTCTCTCACAGAAAGGAAGTCTTGGACGACCATATGAGGGATTCTAATTGGAGGAAGCTTGTCGGAATTGGCAAGTCCCCTTTACTTCAAAAATGTTAACTTCGACTAACATGGCATTTAAATAGTCAAATCATTACTAAAAAAGTATCATCATGTGGTACAGGGTGTTAATAACACTCAGGGTCCATATGAAGAATTGACAAATTCACTTGATCTGGCTGATGTCCAGAAATGGAAGAAGGAAGCTGAACTAGCAGCTCTTGACCATGGCGAGCGTCTTGACATCTATCAGCTTAGAATGGATAAAGGTAGGTTCGGTGAAATTGAACTTTTAGTTATTGCTGATTGTAAATCATCAAAAGCTCCAACTATGGCTGAAATAAGGCTCAGGTTGACTGAAAATGAACTGTCCACCATTGGTCGGACTGGGGCCATTGCATGGTTGATCGAGGGTATGAATATTGAAAATGCTCAGTAAGATATTCAAATTTACAAATTGTCATTGACTCAAATTGTATTACTAGAGATGCCCTGAGATCTTCTGTAAGACAACAGTCGGATGATCCAACTGCTTCTCAGAAAATTATGATAGAAGAGAAAAGACAGAAGCTCTTGTCACGGATTAATAAATTCTACAAGACTGCAATGGTGATTACAAATGGTATGGAATTGGAGGGCGGAGAGAGATTGGAACAGGATGACCCTGAACTGTGCCTGGAGGAGGCTGATGGATATAATTTTCCAGGAATCAATGTTCTGGAGGAAGACAGTATTTTGGACCTCAGCGACAATGCTGACTCAGCTGCAGAGGTTGCAGAACTTTGGATGCCGTCATGGGTTGCATCTGATGCCATCATGGATGATGTTATCATGGCATTACGGCAAAAAGAACTAGAGCTTTGAAAGGGTCAAGCAAATGACTGCCTGGAGAAGCTTCATCAAGCACTCGGTGACAGATCTGTGGTATTTCGAGAGAAATTGCACTCCAACAAATCAGTCCATCATCAGGGCACTAGATCAACAAAGGAACTTCAAAAAATAACTCCGGCCATCAACAAACATGCTCGAGAATACCATTGATCAAGGGCAGCAATGCAACGATTAGGGGCTGACTCTGATACATTGACATTGTATCAATCTCTAAAGGCTGATGACCTTGCGGTGAGCAAAGAAGTCACTGAGGAAAATAGGCATGGCCAGGGTTCCGATAAGCTAGCTTGGTTTTGGAGAATCAACAGTGCGACTAATAGTCAGAAGAGTGAGTGGATGTATGAGTGTGAGTTTAAATCTTATCTGATTTTCATCAATGCAATGAGCTTATGTTCCCCATTCCTAGTTTATCGGGTGAATTGGTTGAAAGCAAAAGCACGGTATGATCATTGGAGTGAAGAGCTGAAGTTGGTGCAGCATGAAATGTATTGGACAGTATGCTGGTTTCAGAACCAGGAATTGATGTGGAGAAGGAGGTCAGGAGAGAGTATCAAGAATGGACATAAGGCATATGCTGAAAAGCAGGCTTTCATGTGGGCTGAGTTTGCAGCTGAGGGCACAAGAGGTTTTCAAGGAAAATGGAGTACAACAAGTTGATATTGGAGATGGCTTCGTAATGTAATTACTTGACTTTGAAATGTGCTAGATGAGGGCAGGCAACCCTCTCCAAAATGTTGTAACGGCTGGTGCAGAAATACATATTGAAAAGGTTGAATGGCCCATGTGAGATGGGTGGCTGTCCATCCCATACAGACTGCATCCCCTGGCCAGCCAGTTGGTGTTAAAGTCACAAACAAGGGCAGCCGGCCTAGATCTGCAGGCTGCAAATTCAGGCTGCCCCATCTACCATGGGAAATCACAGTGGTGGCTGTCCATCACAGACAGACTGTATCTCCTGGTCAGCCGGTTGGAGTATAGGGTCACAAGCTAGGGTGGCCATGTGTAGGATAGAGCACCATGACTGGTCTCCTTTCACTCATTGACATAAAAGATGAACATTTTAAATGAGTGAGGCTCAGATAATAGACAATATTTACAGTCATTATGTAGTAGAGTAAACTACATACATCAATTGATAAGCTCATCATGAACTTAATGTAACCAAAAATATTTTCAGACTGCTTACTCAAGTAAGAAGCATGCAGGCTGACCCAGTCATATAGACTGCATGGGGAGGCTGGCTGATCAGTTCAAATGCAATGTTCAGCTGGCTGACCACCCTCCACAAATTGCAGAGGCAGCAGGCCTAATGCACCACAGTGCAGAAGCCCATTGGCCGCCCCTATCTTACAGACTGCATGTGGAGGCTGGCCAATCAGTTCAAATGCAATGGCCAGCCGGCTGGCCACCTTCCACAAAATGCAGAGGCAGCAGGCCTAATCCACCATAGTGCAGAAGTCCACTGACTGACCCTGTAACATTCTCTATATGAGGCATCGGCCTACAAGGGTTCTGCATGACCGGCCTATACAGTAAGTGCATAGAGCGGCCGGTGTCCTGTACACCTGGTTTTGCAGGCCAATGTACATGTCCTATCAACAGGTTATGCAGTAGAAGTGACTGAAGGGTCTGTCAGTTCGGCGTCATAATATTGCGAAGCCCTGTGCTTGATGTAAGGCACGACAAGTAACTTCAGGTGTTGTGCACTGAGGGTGTGGTAATTGAAGTCCAGGCCAACCGGGGGAACTTCATCAGGCCAGAGTTCGAATTGGAACTTGTTCTGGTATGCAACGTTGAGTAGCTTCCACCACTGGATGGACTTTGTTTTATAGCTGAATTGTTCTGTTGAATAGACTTGAAATCGAGTCATGGACGGGAATAAGTCGAGCTTACCTAGTTTCTCAAGCACCATGACCAGCCAGATACGTCGGTAACGGTCCCGTGGGGCTTCACCAGGCTTCGAAAATAAAATATCATAAGCTCCTCCAAACCGCAGCATTGCAAGCTGGTAGTTTTTTGCCCTGGACACATTGTAAGATTAAACTCAGAGTAGTTTCAAGCTACATACTTCGCTGCAGTAATAATCCAATCTAACGCAAGTTTGGCGTCCACTTGGCGTTCATTGATGAGATCCATGAACGTGGATGAGCCTGCGACAAAACCCGAGGCCTGTCGGGCCGCCTCATCAGGAGTCGAATCAAAGACACAGCCAATGACCTCAATGCCTTCTAGGCGGGAATAAGCTGCAAACTATGCAACAGTAAGCCATAATACAAACAAGTACTGTCAAAATAATTACATGCTTAGCGAGTGCATCCCTTGTAGACATAATGATACTGGCACACGATCGATTGTTATTAGCACTGCCCAAGTGACAATCATAGTGCGTTTGTATGTCATCCCACAGAGGGTCACTGTCTTGAAGGCTGTAGTAGTGGTCGCGCTGTCTCTTTCTCCAATCAACAAGTTCTACCAGAGGATATTGGTTATTATGGGCACCACAACATGAAATAAAAACTCACCTTCATCCGTTTCTCGAGGATATTTTCCTTTGTACCATCCTTGGTGCATGTTCCATGGGGTCTCGGCCCTGGAGTGTTTCACAGACAACCCGGCCTTGATGAGTATTGTATGTACAGATTTTCCATATTTGTCCCCAATTATCTTGGCAGCGTGAAGTGTCTTGCGCCCGAGCTCCTGCGTGTCGTCTATGCCTTCCTGGCACAGCCGCCCAGGTCTAGAATTGACGGGAAGGTCGTCGTCGTCATCATCAGTCTCCATTGCCATGGAGCTTTTCGGCAGAGCACTGGAGACGGCACTCTTCTCGACTGACTTCGTCATCACATGCCCGGCAGCCTGGAGTACCTGGGTGGTCAAGGAAGTCTCTGTTACTGTTGATTTCAGGGGGAGAGCTTTTGGAGGCGTGCACTTCTTGGGCAACTTCGCCTTTGATGGAGGCGCAGGTAAGTCGTTGTCGTTGTCTTCTTCTTCTTCTTCTTTTTCTTCGTCGGCTTCTTGATCTTCTTTGTATTCATCGTCATCTTCATCAGACTCCTCTTCCGAAGAGGAAGGATCACGCTGAGCAAGCATTGCACGGCGTTCAGCCCGACTCCTTGCTTGTCGATTTCGGTATGGGTAGTTGTTCTCTGAGGAAGGGGTGCCATCGAAGGAAGAGCCTTCATCCTCTGGAGTATCAGAGGGGGGTAAGAATTCTTGGAGACGAAAAAAGGACTATTAGTGAAAAGAATTGATGGGAGACGGTGGCACATACCATGAATTTTGGTATCATCTACAGGATTGCCCTTGTCAGACTCAGTGTCAGTGCGTGGCTCTGTGGTAGCAACGGAGGATTTCGCACGCTGGGCAAGGATGGTGCTGTAGTCGTCAAAGTTCAGGAACAAGTTCCCCCTCGGCAAGGGGGTAGGTTTGATTTTTTTGGCGGGTGGTAGTGTCTTAGTCTGAAGCTTTCAAAGACGACAAATATCAAAGTCTTGTGATAAATAAAATAAAAATAAAAATAAATGTACCATGCATTGGTTGATAGGCGCACCACTGCGAGTACACATCATGAAGTCGACGACTGGAGTTTCCATCCGTGGGTTAGCGCCCTTTTTGGTGGAAGAAGTTTTTTTGGGAGGCATGGCAGAGGGAGCTTGAAGAACACGAAGTCCTCAAATATGACAGCAAGGTGCTTGAAGAACACGAAGTCCTTTTCAGTGGCCAAGAAGACACAAAGTCTCACAAACAGCGAATGCAAGTAAAAACTGATGTAGGAGTAAGTTAGAACAGTATACAAGCGTGATGGAGAATTCTAACCTACCTGACTTTTCAAGCAAATTCTCAAGACGAGAAGGAAAATACTGTAGTGAGAATGACGTTGAGTGACAAAGAGTTGATGGTGAGAAATTTGAGCATACCTGGTTTTTAAAGGTAGGAACAGGGCGCCTACGGTGTACTATAAGATCGTCGGCTGGACGACAAACAAACTTCACCAGAAGAGTTCAATACTCTAATGGTGTGGCTTCCCAGATGGCAGATATGACACACAGATTGCATTTGGAATGGGCAAGGCCATCCATGGACACAGCTGTGGGTGGACACTAATTAATGAAGAAGAATTAACAGAAACCGCAGGCTGGACTAACCTGATAGGGTCGGATCGTCAGTAGGGACCGCAATGACGAGTGTCGCCAATATAGGAGAGTCTGAGCGTAGATGGATGGCACATCATTAAATGCGAGTCTCCAAGGAAATCTCTTTGAGCACGTGGGGCCACCTACCAAGCTATCGGCTTGAAGTGAAGGCTAAACAGCATCGCAAGCGGAAAGTCCTGTCAATGACATTTTAATAGTCTGAGGAGCGACATGCCAGATGGGATGATGTGCACTGACAGGTTTGTACCCAGCTGGATTGCTTGATATCTATTATCAGACACCATGGTTGACAAATGATAACGCTCTCACCTAATATGGCTGATATTCAATGACCCTGTGAGGAATGGGCATGAGCATCGCAGACTGCATCTAATTCAAGAGTGATAATGGGCGCTGACGATTAGATGCGAGCTAGACAATTAAGAATGGTTCTACACACCTGTATGTAGACCATGTCTGATCCTTTGCCTTCGACAGACACCGATCAACGGTTGTGCTAGGAAATACTGGAACATAAGTTGAGTGCAAGAAGATGAAAAGCAAACTATGACTTAGCTACCAGACAGCATCGACAATAGCACCCAACGACATCTGCTATTGCGAAGGCAGGAGCTCCAAGAGACTGATGAGTGTCGAAGCAAATGGAGATGGTAAGCTGGACATCAGAGGACGGTGGCAGATTGAGTAGTAGTAACAGTGCTAACACAAAGTCAGACTGTAATGTATCTGAGGTGACACGAAGTCACTTCCGATAGTGTGAGCTACCGTGAAGGCAGCTTCAGAGGAGTCGAGGTGCAGAGTAGTGCTGGAATAGAGAGGAGGAAGGTCACCGGCGTAGTTGGCTGAGGTTGTCGAATGTTTGTTCTAACACTTCTCACTTCACAAGTCTCACAAGTTGGTCACAAACCCATTTGGGTTATCCCAGGGCGTAATCCGAACACTTTGCGCCTTTACTTACCTTTTACCCTTTACCTTTTCTTGTTCTCTTTCCAACTCTTCCATCTCCTCCCATCTCATCATTGCTGCCAACTATTCTGCCTTCGTGGTAGACAACACTATTCCAGTGACTTTGTGTTACTGTGCAATAGCACTCGCTACTCTAACTTTGGTTACAGTATTACTCTTCAACATGTTCACTGGCAGATTCCTCCGAGTCTTAGCTTGCACTTACTGTGCATTTGTTGGTTCGTCGCTCGATCACTCACTCTCATCGGATAGTCACCTTTCCGTTATTCGCAGTCCCTCTGACAATGCCTCTGACAATACCTCATGAATTTAAACCATTCTTACGCGACAGTGACAGTAAGTGCCCTTAGTGATTGTCCTGTGATCCTCCTCTAATTTTGATATAGATGCTATTACAGCTACAGACGCACGCTCTCTCGCCTATGACGGTCAACTCGTTTTCACTTCGCCTAACATGACTTTCGTTCCCCAACTATATGACAATCCCTCCAATATCGTGCAAGCAAGGGCGGATGGGAAGTTTTGGGCAATGGATCCTTTCCAGTGGCCTCAAATGTACGCAGACGCTTACACCTGGAGTTTTACCATTCCGCGACGCGAATTCCATGAGCCTGGCACTGACCTGTGGTATGCTTGGTGGTCGCCAGCTTTTTCTGATGATTTTGAGCCATTATCTCCTGGTCATGTCTTTGGCAAGCTGAAGTCCACCCACCGTGATCACCTATTTTGACTCTACGAACAGGCTAACAAGTGTGTCGGTTCCTACAAGCTATTCCGAGAAAACAAGCAAGACGCAGTTGTTGTTACAAGAACATTGGGTCGTGTTAGGCCCCTATTCATTTTTTCTCTTCATTCGTCTCGCTTTGTACTTACTACGTCGTTTCACTTCGAACGCGCAGCCTATTCTAGAACGCTGCGCACATTTTACTGTTACCGTTGTTTCGTCTCTCTGACTCACAACCCTATGCCCTTACTGCCTGACCAGTACTTATCTCTGACTCACCTTCCCCTTTACCCTTACCATCTAACCGGTACTTATCTCTGACTCGAATTCCCCTTTGCCCTTACCACTAATATGGCAGTCCTGCCCTCAACCACTTCTTACCTATATATACCAGTAGGGTATCGCCTGTATTCTCTAACTTGAATCTACTTGGTTCTATCTGCCATTTGCTAGAAGCCTTAAGCAAGCCTCGCCTTCTCCCTAGAATCTCTATTAAGCTCATCGCTTAGTAGTCTTATCGAGAAGAACGATTACAGACACGCCGTCGTAATCGTCGATAAAGCCTTTGTCCTTTTTGACAAAGTCTTTGCTCAAAGAACTCTTGCGATCGAATGTCCGCTGGTCTCAGCAGACTTCGCAAGAGCCCCTATCCAAGTTCTAGTTGCGAACACGCATTGTTCATAACAAAAGATTCAAGTTTTCCTACTGATCCTTTCATCTCAAGGATCCCGACACGTCTTCCTGGATAAGGAAGTCTCCCTGGGAAAGAGATCCCAACACATCAGACTCTGACCCCAAAGGAGAGGAGGAACAACCCCTCGACGAACAGTATCAAGAGGCCAATCAAGACCCTGATCAAGAAACGAAGACTGAAGAAGATAATTCTACTTCGTCAGACGAATTCCCTGAAGAGCGTCCACCAAGAAACCTCTCAGCGAACCCCAGTTTTAGAATGTCGAACCCCACAACGACCACCAAGACCCCGGTTGAACTCAAGGCGGGCCAACCTCATGACTTTGACGGAGACCTAGATAAAGCACAGGGATGGCTCCTGAGCCTAAGGCTTTTCTTCATGATCAACCATGAAGTATACAACAGCGATACCAAGCAGGTCGGCACGGCCCTCGCCTATATGGCGTCGGGAACAGCCTTCAATTGGAAGACAAACTTCGTTGTGGAAGCACTCGCCCAAACCACCCCTACGCTAGGAACCTTCGCCAACTTCAAGAAAGAATTTAAAGCCTCTTTCATGAGCGTGGACGCTAAGGTGACCGCGATGACAAAACTTAAGACCCTCAGACAGGGCAATGACATTGCCGACTATATTGCTGAGTTCAAGACCCTCGCAACACAGTCCTCAATGAAGGAGAGCGTCGCTCTCATCCACTTCTTTGAAACTGGAATGAAACCTCAGCTTCGCGACGCCATCTACAAGATGGAGACCGTCCCCGTCACCATTGAAAAATGGTACACCGCCGCTACTCAGCTGGATGCCAACTATCAAAGAAGCCGCGCCATGCACCAAGCACTGAAACCCTATAGGCCTAACCAAGGCACCCAATACGTTCCCAAGCCTAATGGTCCTAAACGAGACCCGGACGCTATGGACGTCGACCGCACCCTTACTCCAAAGGAGAAGGCCGACTATATGAAGAACGGTAAATGTTTTGCCTGTGGCGAGACTGGGCATAGAGCCAACAGTCGCTGTTACGAACGATGCGAGTTCGCAACGGGAACTTGGATAGGGGCTCTTGCGAAGTCTGCTGAGACCAGCGGACGTTCGATCACAAGAGTTCTTATGCAAAGACTTCGTCTAGCAAGACGAAGGTCTTTTATCGACGATTACGACGGCGTGTCTATAATCGTGCTTCTTGTCTAGCAAGACTATTAAGCGATGAGCTCAATAGAAGTTAAGGTAAGAAGGCGAAGCTTGCTTAGGGCTTCTAGGAAGTAGGCAGGTAGAACCAAGTAGATTCAAGTTAGAGAATACAAGCGATACCCTACTGGTATATATAGGTAGGAAGTGATTGAGGGCAGGACTGCCGTATTAGTGGTAAGGGCAAAGGGGAACATGAGTCAGAGATAAGTACCGGTTGGGCGGTAAGGGCAAAGGGGAAAGTGAGTCAGAGATAAGTACCGGTCAGGCGGTAAAGGCATAGGGTTGTGAGTCAGAGGGACGAAACAACGGTAATGGTAAAACGTGCGCAGCGTTCTAGAAGGAGCTGCGCGTTCGAAGTGAAATGACGTAGTAAGTACAAAGTAAGACGAGTAGAAGAGGAAAATGAATAGGGGCCTCACGTGGCCCGATGTTCTTGTAACATTACCCCCGTTTCTAGGACCTGAAATCGACGAGTTCAGTCATCCTGGTTATCGTAGTAGCAGGGGTCAACGTCAACATCAGCAAGCCAATCCTCGGCTTCCAAAGCGTTGAGTTCACGCTGTTGGTCTTCAACAGCGGCGGCCTGGTCATAGGCAGCTTCTAATTTGCGTAGTTGCGCAAAGAAGTTGGGGTCAGAGAGACCACGGCGAAGGAGTCGTTTGCCGTTAAGGTTACGACAAGTGGAGGTGTAGTGACCAGGGGCGAACTGTCCGCAGATGCGGCAGAAGTAGCGATTGCAGTGGCGCATCTTATGTCCCAGTTTGTGGCAACAGTTGCACACATAGTTAGAACGAAGTTCTTGGGTGCTTTGCGAAGCTTCCATCTGAGCGAAACGGATAGACTCAGTGGTGTCGACTTGGAGGGAATTGGTGGCGTCATCCCAAGACTTCTGTTTGTTGTGGACTTTGGATAATGGAAGGCCATGAGACAAGAGGCTGGTGGCGCGAATGCGACGTTTGCCTTTGGAAGGGCGGGTGCGTGTGAGGGGAATCATGGGTGTTGGTAAACGAGATTGAGGTGGGGGAACTGGCAGAAGCGTAGGTGTAATGGTAGGGGTATCAAGATCGATTCTGTCGATCAAAGAGGTAGGGACGTAGTCTGGGTCGGCGACGTAGAGGTCGTCGCTTGGGGAATATCCCCTAACGAGCGCGATCTCGGCTTGTGATGCGATGGTGTCGTCGGGTTCGGAAGGGGAAGGGGAAAGGGGGGCTACCGATAGTGCGAGTGCGAGCAGGTGGTCAGCATCGATCTGTTCGATCTCTGCTTCAGACAGGACTGGATCAGTGGGGATAAATGGGGTGGAGCTGCGCTCGACAACCTCCAAGTTATCAGGGGGGGTGTTCCACCCACGTTCAGCTTCCATCCTGTTACAGACGTCGCCGAAATTCCTTGCTTCAAGGAGGATCATGACCGATCGTTTGATCATGCTGCGGGGGTAGCGAACGGAGATGGCGCTGTACTTAGAGCCGGGGGTCTGCTGGAGTTCTCTTGCAGCTATGTCAAGGTTGTCGGCACAGCGGAGTATATTAACGAGATGAAGGAGGGGCCAGTCCTGAGTTCTCAGGATGAAGGCGTCGAGGCGAATGGCATATTGGACGTCGAGTATGACGGCTTCCCACATAGCGTGCTGTTGGGTTTGGGTTCCCAACGTCGAGAACGGAACGCTAGTGATATAATCACTACTGGTACTGTTGGAGGTGGAGGTTGAGGACGGTGTAGAGGAGACAGAGGAAGATGCAGAGGAGGACGACATTTTCAATGAAGACGGGTGAGATGATGGAAGTGGGGAATGTCATGAAACTGAGGTTCGTTTGACCGTCTTCAGTCGTTTCTTATACTCCTTGAGGATCTCCGCTGCGGATCTCAGTTCCGATTCAGGCAGCCACGTTCGTTCGGAGTCAGGATATCCTGCCCAAGTCACAAGATAGCGGCGGCGGGAGCCGGTACCCTTGTGTCGGAGGATCTGTTCTACTTCGTAGTGTTCCTCTCCATCGATAAGATCAGGAGGGGGTTCAGGGTAATTCGGGCCGTGTACTTCCGTCTCCTGATAGGAGGAAAGTTCCGAGGCATGGAACGTGGGGTGAACCTTCCAAGTTGCTGGTAGTTTAAGCTTGAAGGTGATTGGTGATAGCACGTCAATGATCTGGAATGGACCGTAGCGTTTTGGGGCGAGTTTCTTTGAGGGTAAGCCAGTGATGAGGTGCGTGGCAGATAGCCAAACTTTATCACCTCGTTTCCATGGTTGATATCTTTGCCCATGGGATCGTTCTGCCATTCGCTGTTGAGCGAGACTGTGGCAGGCTAGGGCTTCTTCACGGATCTTCTTCAGGAATTTGACTCGATCTTCCGCAGCCGGGATAGCGGAATCGGGGAATGCGTGGGGAATCCCTCTAGGCTCATAGCCCATCATCAGGAAGAAAGGGGAGGCGTCGCGGGCGCTATGCTTCCTAGAGTTATGGACGAATTCGGCCATCCCAAGGCGTTGGGCCCATTGGGTGGGGGTCGTCCTACAGTAGATTCGGAGGTAAGTTTCTAGTTCCTGGTTCATACGCTCAGTCTGGCCATCTGTCTGGGGGTGGTAGGCGGTGGAGAGAGCTACTTGGTAGTCTAGGAGGCGTCCTAGTTCTCTGGCGAGTTTCGAGGCGAATTGTGGACCTCTATCTGAAATGATCTTGTCGTAGAGACCGAATCTCCTGTAGACGTGTTCAATAAAAAGCTGGGCCACTCCTTCTGCGGAGATGGTTTTATTGCAAGGTGTGAGAATTACCCCCTTCGTAAGACCATGGTCTACCACGACCATGACAGAATCGAAGCCGCCCGACTCGGGGAGGTCCGTGATTAAATCAACGGAGACCTGGGAGAAGGGGCGCACAGCGGAGGAGGGGATAGGCATCAGGGGCGGGGTGGTCGGGTGGGTGTTAACCTTCATTTGCTGGCAGATTGCACAGCCGTCAACGTATTTTCGTACATAGGTGCCCATACCGGGCCACCAATAAGATTTCTTGACGTTCCATTCGGTGATGGAACGACCAGGGTGTCCGGCGGTCGGGTGATCATGATGGAGGGTAAGGATGCGGTGGCGAAGGTCTTCAGGGACGTAGGCGCGATCCTTATAAAATAAGACTCCATCAGTGAACTTCCAATCCGAAAGCGCGGATTTCATCGGGGGTGCACAGACGCCGTTTAATGCGTCAAGTGCAGTTTTGATCGTGAGATCAGTGGGGGAGTCGGAGAGCTGCTGGAATTCTGTAGCGAGCTCAGAGTCGATCATCTTCACAAACAGGGAATCAGGGAGTAGTACGAGGTCTTCATTATCCTCGTTGGCTACGACGTGGTCGGGACGTCGAGAGAGAGCGTCCGGCGCAGCGAGTTTACTTCCGGGGACATGGTGGAAAGTAAGGTCGAAGTCGCAGAGAGTAAGCTGCCACCGTGCTTGCCGGCGGGTTAACTTCTGTGCGGAGCGGAAGTATAGGAGGTTTTTATGATCGGTGAAGATGATAACAGGGTGAGGGTTCCCTTCGAGGAAGTGGCGCCATTCTTTCAAGGCGCGGATGACGGCGAGGAGTTCTCGGTCATAAATCTGGTAATTTCGTTCTGCCGGGTTCAAGGATTGTGAGAGGTACCCGCAGGGGTGATAAGCCCCATTCTTGTCCGTTTGAAGGAGGACAGCTCCTGTCGCATGTAGCGAGGCATCGGTGGCAAGTGCGAATTGCCGCGAGGGGTCAGGGTTTTGTAAGACGGGTTCGGAGGTGAAGCAGATTTTGAGCTTCTGAAAAGCTGCTTCACAGGAATCGTTCCAAGAGAAGGATACGTCCTTCTTGGTGAGGTCCAGGAGGGGGCGTGCTGTGTCCGAGTAGTGAGAGATAAAGTGCCGGTAGAAGTTGCAGAACCCGAGGAAGGATCGTACATCCTTGACAGAGGATGGGGTCTGCCAGTCGCTGATACCTTTAAGCTTGGCAGGGTCCATGGCGACTTGACCGGGGCGGATGATCATTCCGAGGTATTCAACTTCTTGGGCGTCGAAGGTGCACTTCTCAGGTTTGAGGAAGAGTGACTCATTCCTCAACTTCTGTAATACTCGACGGGTTCGTTCTTGGTGTTCTTCGAGGTTCTTCGAGAAAATTAGGATGTCGTCCATGTAGACGATTAACCATCCTTCATTGATTTCTCCGTCAAAGGTTTGGTTCATATAAGCCTGGAACGTAGCCGGTGAGTTGCATAAACCAAAGAACATGACCTTCGGCTCAAAGAGCCCGAAAGACGTAGAGAACGCTGCCTTCCAACGATCGTCGGGGTGGATCAGGATATTGTTGTAACCCGATCGTACATCCACCTTGGTGAAGTACTTGGCGTCTCGGAGTTTGGCAATAAGAGGTGGGATAAGTGGAAGAGGGTAGGCGTTCTTTACTGTCCATTCATTGATATACCGGTAGTCTTGACAGGGGCGTAGGGAACCGTCTTTCTTTCCTACAAAGAAGAATCCCGAGGCTTGTGGGGATTTCGATGGTTGGATGAAGTCCTTCTTCAAATGTTCGTCTAAAAAGGCTTTAACGGCGTCAGTTTCTTTCGGGGAGAGAGGATAGGCTCGTGATGATTTGGGCACGAAGCCTTCCTTCGTATCGATACGATGGTCCACGCCCGGTCGGGAGGGCGGGAGCTGGTTCAAGCCGTCTTTGGCGAATATGTCGGCGAAGTCGTGAAGGTATTCCGGGACTAGTTCCTCGAACGGTTTTTTCTTCATTTCTTGGGCTTTTTCCGAGGCGAATTCTTGAGCTTTGTTGCTCGTTTTGGTGTATTCTTCCTCCTTCTTTGCTGCGGCTAGCAGCCAGACGTTCCTTAGGGGGAACGGAATCTTCTTTTGTTCTTTCTTGGAGGTCCCATCGCGAGTGAGGGGAGTGTCGTAAGAGACGTTCTCGATGAGCCGGACAGAGGTCCCATCGGAGGCGTATTCGATTAGTACTTCATCGTCGGAGAGGGGATAAGAGGCAATTTCTTTTACCTCAGGCGCGATTTGCGCGTCGGTGACCCAGGCATCTTGCATGGTGTCGAAATTCGGGATGTCAACGATAACGGGGGTCGGTTCCTCCAGTTTCGTGACTTTCTTACCTTTCTTCATTTTCTTTTTCTTTTTCTTGATTTCTTCAAGGACGTGCGTAGCGTCGCTCGAGAGGGTCTTGAGAGGGGTGAAGGGAAGGTCATCTTCTTCTTCAATGATCGGTTTCATTCCGCGAAATACGTAAGGTTTTGCCCCATTGTTTTTGCGCTTGTCGTTGATCATTTCTTCAATCTCCCGAGATCTAGGGGTTTCGGAGAGGACAATAGTGTCCTGGGCCCAGTCAATTACTGGGTTCATAGCGGTAAGCCAAGGTTTGCCAAGAAGCATGTCGTCTTGGTTCGCTAGTCGGGTGACGTTGAACTTGCCCCACATTACGCGTTTGTCAAGTCTGATAAACAACGTGCAGTAGTGTGTGACTCGTCCAGCTTTCGAGTGGCTTCCATCGACCGTAGTGATGTGGAAGGGTTTGGAGAGTTCATGTAATCCGATGCGGTTCTTTCGACAGAAACCCGCATCGATAAATGATGCTCCAGCGCCGGAGTCGATGATAGCGGTGCATGCAACGGTTTTGATGCTTAGCGTCGAAAAAAGAGTGATGGGGACACGAAATTCATTCGATCTACCAACAGTCTTAGTGTACAACAAGCACATAGGAGAGGCTGACGTTGCGGCAGATCTCCTCTTTAAAAATCCTCAGGTCCATCTTTGGACCTGGTCTTCGTCTTTCTAACGGATAGTCGATTGACTTCCATTTCTTCATCCGAGTCTTCGTCGGCTGTTTCATCATCAGGCTGGTCGTTGCCACGCCTTACCGGTTCTTTTCCTTTCTTGGAGCTTTCTGCGTCTCCTCGTCGGACCTTGGGGTGATGTTGGCGACTGCTGGCTCTATGCCCTGTCTCGCCGCAGGCAAAACATTTGCCATTCTTCATATAGTCAGCCTTCTCTTTTGGAGTAAGGGTTCGGTCGACGTCCATAGCGTCTGGGTCGCGTTTAGGACCATTAGGCTTGGGGACGTATCGTGTGCCTTGGTTAGGCCTATAGGGTTTCAGCGCTTGGTGCATAGCGCGGCTTCTTTGATAGTTGGCGTCCAGCTGAGTTGCGGCGGTGTACCATTTTTCAATGGTAACGGGGACGGTCTCCATCTTGTAGATGGCGTCGCGAAGTTGGGATTTCATTCCAGTTTCAAAGAAGTGGATGAGAGCAACGCTCTCCTTCATCGAGGACTGTGTTGCGAGGGTCTTGAACTCAGCAATATAGTCGGCGATGTCATTGCCCTGTCTAAGGGTCTTGAGTTTCGTCATTGCGGTTACCTTGGCGTCTACGCTCATGAAAGAGGCTTTGAACTCTTTCTCGAAGTTTTCGAAGGTACCGAGCGTAGGGGAGGTTTGAGCAAGGGCTTCAGCAACGAAGTTTGTCTTCCAGTTGAAGGCTGTACCCGACGCCATATAGGCGAGGGCTGTTCCGACCTTCTTGGTATCGCTGTTGTAAACTTCATGGTTAATCATGAAGAAAAGCCTTATGCTTAGGAGCCATCCTTGCGCCTTGTCTAGGTCTCCGTCAAAGTCATGGGGTTGCCCTGCTTTGAGTTCGATAGGGGTCTTGGTTGTCGTGGGGTTCGACATTCTGAAGCTGGGGTTCGCTGAGAGGTTTCTTGGTGGACGCTCTTCAGGGAATTCGTCGGACGAAGTAGAGTCGTTATCTTCAGTCTTCGTTTCTTGATCAGGGTCTTGGTTGGCCTCTTGATACTGTTCGTCGAGGGGTTGTTCCTCCTCGTCTTCGGGGTCAGAGTCCGGGGTATTGGGATCCCTTTCCCAATCAAACTTCCTAGTCCAGGAAGGCGTTTCGAGATCCTTGAGATGAAAGGATCAGTAGGTAACTTGAATCTTTTGTTACGAACGATGCGAGTTCGCAACGGGAACTTGGATAGGGGCTCTTGCGAAGTCTGCTGAGACCAGCGGACGTTCGATCACAAGAGTTCTTATGCAAAGACTTCGTCTAGCAAGACGAAGGTCTTTTATCGACGATTACGACGGCGTGTCTATAATCGTGCTTCTTGTCTAGCAAGACTATTAAGCGATGAGCTCAATAGAAGTTAAGGTAAGAAGGCGAAGCTTGCTTAGGGCTTCTAGGAAGTAGGCAGGTAGAACCAAGTAGATTCAAGTTAGAGAATACAAGCGATACCCTACTGGTATATATAGGTAGGAAGTGATTGAGGGCAGGACTGCCGTATTAGTGGTAAGGGCAAAGGGGAACATGAGTCAGAGATAAGTACCGGTTGGGCGGTAAGGGCAAAGGGGAAAGTGAGTCAGAGATAAGTACCGGTCAGGCGGTAAAGGCATAGGGTTGTGAGTCAGAGGGACGAAACAACGGTAATGGTAAAACGTGCGCAGCGTTCTAGAAGGAGCTGCGCGTTCGAAGTGAAATGACGTAGTAAGTACAAAGTAAGACGAGTAGAAGAGGAAAATGAATAGGGGCCTCACGTGGCCCGATGTTCTTGTAACAGTCGCCAACATCACCCGAAGGTCCGATGAGGAGACGCTGAAAGCTCCAAGAAAGGAAAAGAACCGGTAAGGCGTGGCAATGACCAGCCTGATGATGAAACGACCGATGAAGACTCGGATGAAGAAATGGAAGTCAACCGACTATCCACCAAGAAGATAAAGACCGGGTCCAAGAAAGGACCTGAGGATTTTTAAAGAGGAGATCTGCCGCAACGTCAGCCTCTCCTACATGCTTGTTGTACACTAAGACTGTTGGTAGATCGAATGAATTTCGTGTCCCCATCACTCTTTTTTCAACATTAAGCACCAAAACCGTTGCATGCACCGCTATCATCGACTCGGGCGCTGGAGCGTCATTTATCGACGCAGGTTTCTGTCGAAAGAACCGCATCGGATTACATAAACTCTCCAAGCCCTTCCACATCACTACAGTCGATGGAAGCCACTCGAAGGCTGGACGAGTCACACATTACTGTACGTTGTTTATCAGACTCGACAAACGCGTAATGTGGGGCAAGTTCAACGTCACCCAATTAGCAAACCAAGACGATATGCTTCTTGGCAAGCCCTGGCTCACCGCCATGAACCCAGTAATCGACTGGGCCCAGGATACGATCATTCTTTCCGAAACCCCCAGATCTCGGGAAATTGAGGAAATGATCAACGACAAACGCAAAGAAAACGGGGCGGAACCCTACGTATTTCGCGGGATGAAACCAATTATCGAAGATGAAGATGACCTCCCCTTCACCCCTCTCAAAACCCTCTCAAGCGATGCTACATATGACCTTGAAGAAATTAAGAAGAAGAAGAAAACCAAGAAAAACAAGAAAGTCAAAAAACAGGAGGAACCAACCCCCGTTATCATTGATGTCCCAGATTTCGACACCATGCAAGACGCCTGGGTCACTGATGCGCAAATCGCGCCTGAGGTAAAAGAGATTGCCTCCTACCCCCTCTCTGATGATGAAGTACTAATTGAATATGCTTCCGATGGGACCTCTGTCCGGCTCATCAAGAACGTCTCCTACGACACCCCTCTCACTCGTGATGGAACATCCAAGAAAGAACAGAAGAAAATCCCGTTCCCCTTAAGGAACATCTGGCTGCTGGCTGCAGCGAAGAAGGAAGAAGAATACACCAAGACGAGCAACAAAGCTCAAGAATTCGCCTTGGAGAAAGCCCAAGAAATGAAGAAGAAATCATTCGAGGAACTAGTCCCAGAATACCTCCATGATTTCGCCGATATATTTGCCAAAGATGGCTTGAACCAGCTCCCGCCCTCTCGACCGGGCATGGATCACCGTATCGATACGAAGGAAGGCTTCATGCCCAAGTCATCACGAGCCTATCCTCTCTCCCCGAAAGAAACTGACGCCGTCAAAGCTTTCCTGGACGAACACCTGAAGAAAGATTTTATCCAACCATCAAAATCCCCACAAGCCTCAGGATTCTTCTTTGTAGGAAAGAAAGACGGTTCCCTGCGCCCATGTCAAGACTACCGGTATATCAACGAATGGACTGTGAAGAACGCCTACCCCCTCCCGCTTATTCCGCCTCTTATTGCCAAACTCCGAGACGCCAAATACTTCACTAAGGTAGACGTACGCTCGGGTTACAACAATATCTTGATCCACCCCGATGACCGATGGAAGGCAGCGTTCTCCACATCCTTTGGACTCTTTGAGCCAAAGGTCATGTTCTTTGGTTTATGCAACTCACCAGCTACATTCCAGGCTTATATGAACCAGACCTTTGACAAGGAAATTAACGAAGGATGGTTAATCGTCTATATGGACGATATCCTAATCTTTTCGAAAAGCCTTGAAGAACACCAAGAACAAACCCATCGAGTTCTACAGAAGTTGAGGAATGAGTCACTCTTCCTCAAACCTGAGAAATGTACCTTCGATGCCAAAGAAGTTGAATATCTCGGAATGATCATCTGCCCCGGCCAAGTCGCTATGGACCCTGCCAAACTTAAGGGTATTAGCGACTGGCAGACCCCATCCTCTGTCAAGGATGTACGATCTTTCTTAGGATTTTGCAACTTCTACCGACATTTCATCTCTCATTACTCGGACACGGCACGCCCCCTCCTTGATCTCACCAAGAAAGATGTATCTTTCTCGTGGAACGACTCCTGTGAAGCAGCCTTTCAGAAGCTTAAAACCTGCTTCACATCAGAACCAGTCTTACAGAACCCCGACCCCTCGCGACAGTTCGCGCTAGCTACCGATGCTTCGTTACATGCTACAGGAGCTGTTCTCCTCCAAACCGACGCAAATGGGGCTTATCACCCCTGCGGATACCTTTCGCAATCTTTGAATCCCGCAGAACACAATTACCAGATTTATGACCGAGAGCTCCTCGCCGTCATCCGCGCCCTGAAAGAATGGCGCCATTTCCTTGAAGGAAATCCTCACCCTGTCATCATCTTCACTGATCACAAGAATCTCCTATATTTCCGCTCTGCACAAAAGTTGACCCGTCGGCAAGCGCGATGGCACCTTACCCTTTGCAACTTCGACCTTACTTTCCATCATGTCCCTGGAAGTAAACTCGCTGCACCTGACGCCCTCTCTCGTCGCCCCGACCACATCATAGCTAACAAGGATAATGAAGACCTCGTGCTACTCCCTGATTCCCTGTTTGCGAAACTGATTGACTCCGAGCTCGCTGACGAATTCCAGCAGCTCTCCGATTCCCCCTCTGACCTCACGATCAAGACTGCACTCAACGCACTGAACGGCGTCTGTGCACCCCCGATGAAATCCGCGCTTTCGGATTGGAAGTTCACTGATGGAGTTCTATTTTACAAGAATCGCGCCTACGTCCCTGAAGACCTTCGCCATCGCATCCTTTCCCTCCATCATGATCACCCGACCGCCAGACACCCCGGTCGTTCCATTACTGAATGGAACGTCAAGAAATCTTATTGGTGGCCCGGCATGGGCACCTATGTACGAAAATACGTTGACGGGTGTGCAATCTGCCAGCAAATGAAAGTTAACACTCACCCGACCACCCCTCCCCTGCTGCCTATCCCCTCCTCCACTATGCGCCCCTTCTCCCAGGTCTCCGTCGATTTAATCACGGACCTCCCCGAGTCGGGCGGCTTCGATTCTGTCATGGTCGTGGTAGACCATGGTCTTACGAAGGGGGTAATTCTCACACCTTGCAATAAAACCATCTCCGCAGAAGGAGTGGCCCAGCTTTTTATTGAACACGTCTACAAAAGATTCGGTCTCTACAACAAAATAATCTTGGATAGAGGTCCACAGTTCGCCTTGAAACTTGCCAAAGAACTAGGACGCCTCCTAGAGTACCAAGTGGCTCTCTCCACCGCCTACCACCCTCAAACTGATGGCCAGACCGAACGAATGAACCAGGAATTAGAAACCTATCTCCGGATCTACTGCAGGACAACTCCCACCCAATGGGCACAACGCCTTGGGATGGCTGAATTCGTCCATAACGCCAGAAAACACAGAGCCCGTGATGCCTCTCCCTTCTTCCTGATGATGGGCTATGAGCCTAGAGGGATTCCCCACGCATTCCCTGACTCCGCTATTCCAGCTGCGGAAGATCGAGTCAAATTCCTTAAAAAGATCCGCGAAGAAGCCCTTGCCTGCCACAGTCTCGCTCAACAGCGAATGGCAGAACGAACCCATGGGCAAAGATATCAGCCATGGAAACGAGGTGATAAAGTTTGGCTATCTGCCACGCACCTTATCACTGGCTTACCCTCAAAGAAACTCGCCCCGAAACGTTACGGACCATTCGAGATCACTGACATGCTGTCACCAATCACCTTCAAGCTTAAACTGCCGACAACTTGGAAGGTTCACCCCACGTTCCATGCCTCGGAGCTTTCCTCCTATCAGGAGACGGAAGTACACGGTCCGAATTACCCTGAACCCCCTCCTGATCTTATCGATGGAGAGGAGCACTATGAAGTAGAACAGATCCTCCGACACAAGGGTACTGGTTCCCGCCGCCGTTATCTAGTGACTTGGGTAGGATACCCTGACTCCGAACGCACGTGGCTACCTGAATCAGAACTGAGATCCGCAGTGGAGATCCTCAAGGAGTATAAGAAACGACTGAAGACGGTCAAACGAGCCTCAGCCTTATGACCTTCCCCACCATCTCTTCTACCTTTATCGAACATGTCGTCCTCCTCTGCATCTTCCTCTGCCTCCTCCACACCATCCTCAATCTCCACCTCCAACTCTACCAGCAGTGATTATATCACCAGCGTCCCGTTCTCAACGCTGGGAACTCAAACCCAACAACACGCCATGTGGGAAGCCGTCATACTGGATATCCAGTATGCCCTCCGCCTAGACGCCTACATCCTGAGAACCCAAGACTGGCCTCTCCTTCACCTCGTCAACATACTCCGCTGCGCTGACAACCTCGACATCGCAGCGAAGGAACTCCAGCAGACCCCTGGCTCAAAATACAGCGCCATCTCTGTCTGCTACCCCCGCAGGATGATCAAACGATCAGTCATGCTCCTCCTTGAAGCAAGGAACTTCAGCGACATCTGTAACAGGATGGAAGCTGAACGTGAATGGAGCGCCCCCCCTGATAACTTGGAGGTTGTTGAGCGAAGCTCCACCCCATTCATTCCCACTGACCCAGCCGTATCCGAAGCGGAGATCGAACAGATCGACGCTGATCGACTACTTGCGCTCGCACTATCAGTGGCACCCCCATCTCCCCCTTCTTCCGAACCCGATGACACCCTCATCGCATCGCAATCTGAGCTCGCACTCGTAAGGGGATACTCCCCAAGCGACGACCTCTATGTCGCCGACCCAGACTACGTTCCCACTTCTTTGATTGACAGAATCGACCTTGATACTCCTACCATTACACCTACACCTTTGCCAGTTCCCCCGCCTCAGTCTCGCTTACCATCACCCATGATTCCTCTCACACGTACCCGCCCTTCTAAAGGCAAGCGTCGCGTTCGCGCCACCAGCCTCCTATCCTACGGCCTCCCACTGTCCAAAGTCCACCACAAACAGAAGTCTTGGGATGACACCACCAATTCTCTCCAAGTCGACACCGCTGAGTCCATCCGTTTCGCTCAGATGGAAGCCTCGCAAAATACCCAAGAACTTCGTTCCAATTACGTGTGCAACACCTGCCACAAACTTGGACACAAGATGCGCCACTGCAACCGCTACTTCTGCCGCATCTGCGGACAGTTTGCCCCTGGTCATTACACCTCCACCTGCCGCAATCTTAACGGCAAACGACTCCTTCGCCGCGGTCTCTCTGACCCCAACTTCTTCGCACAATTGCGCAAGTTAGAAGCCGCCTATGACCAGGCCGCCGCTGTCGAAGAACAACAGCGCGAACTCAATGCTTTGGAAGCCAAGGAATGGCTCGCTGATGTTGACGTTGACCCCTGCTGCTACGACAATCAGGATGACTGAACTCGCTGATTTCAGGTCCTAGAAACGGGGGTAATGTTACAAGAACATCGGGTCGTGTTAGGCCCCTATTCATTTTTTCTCTTCATTCGTCTCGCTTTGTACTTACTACGTCGTTTCACTTCGAACGCGCAGCCTATTCTAGAACGCTGCGCACATTTTACTGTTACCGTTGTTTCGTCTCTCTGACTCACAACCCTATGCCCTTACTGCCTGACCAGTACTTATCTCTGACTCACCTTCCCCTTTACCCTTACCATCTAACCGGTACTTATCTCTGACTCGAATTCCCCTTTGCCCTTACCACTAATATGGCAGTCCTGCCCTCAACCACTTCTTACCTATATATACCAGTAGGGTATCGCCTGTATTCTCTAACTTGAATCTACTTGGTTCTATCTGCCATTTGCTAGAAGCCTTAAGCAAGCCTCGCCTTCTCCCTAGAATCTCTATTAAGCTCATCGCTTAGTAGTCTTATCGAGAAGAACGATTACAGACACGCCGTCGTAATCGTCGATAAAGCCTTTGTCCTTTTTGACAAAGTCTTTGCTCAAAGAACTCTTGCGATCGAATGTCCGCTGGTCTCAGCAGACTTCGCAAGAGCCCCTATCCAAGTTCTAGTTGCGAACACGCATCGTTCGTAACAGTTGTTGGATGGGTCACTGGGTTGCGCTCTGTTTTTGAGCGCTTTAAAGAGACGCGGGCATGGCGAGATATTGTGATGATCTTGGCCAAGTTTCAGAGGCGATTCCTGGAGATATGGAGCATGATGGATTACCTTGAGATATTTGAGCCGTGGTTGAAATTGGAGGACAGAGCGCACGGGGTCAACAAGACTTGGATGGGGTGCTTCACCAAAGACTCCGCTATCGCGTTGAGGCTCCACAAGGCTGGTGTACCTGTGTGGTTGATACAAGATGTCAGGCTCATCGATGATAATATTAACATCCGCCAAGTCATTCCCTTCACTCCTGCTGACCTTGTGTTTGGGATGTACCTCCATCCCATTAAGAACTTCACTCAGCCTTTCGATATCCAGCACAAGGGTCCAAGTGATCATCAACGCCAGGCTGCGGTTCATCAACCGTACCTTACTTTTGAAGAGATGCCCATAGATCACACTGAAGTCAATCGCTTTGCAGCTTCCAGAGAGCCATCATCGGGTAAAGCACCCACCAGGACCATGAAAAATAAGTCCGCAGTATGTACGTGCAGTGTCTAATTTCGGTTCGCCATTCTTATCTAACGACTATCTAGATGAACTGACTGCTCTGCGCCAGAACCAGTCTTAAGTTGGACGTGACAAATGGTGCGACGTGGCTCACCCGTTCATGCCCAACATCAACACCTTCTTCACATTGGCTATGAGTCACGCGGAGAAAGATTTGAGTCGTGTCAAGCCAACCCACGCAAGAATGGATGAGGGATACAGGCTCCCTGATCCTTCATTATTTGTCAACATCCTTTCCTCGCAGTCTCTCAAAAAATATCTCGCTAACTAGTTGGCATGCTGTGAGTCGTGGCTGAAGCATGTTTATATGTCGCCTCCATCTCCACTCCCTCGATCCCAAAGCTGGCGTGATCTATTGATCATGCAGCCAACACCACAGCCCTCATCGTCAAGTGGTCAGATGCCATCAGGCAAGACTGGCAAGTCCAAAGCCAAACTCGACGTATTCTTTGGAGATGAACTATCGCTTCTACGTCAGTTTTGGACTGGATCCCAGATGTTGCAATGGAGGGGTCAGAAAATCGAAGCAGCAATGCTTGAGAATCTGCCACATCATCTCATTCAACAGATCATATATGAGATTTGCAAGCAAAGCTTCCGATACAACCTTCTGGAACTTGATGAACATCTTGCCGGTCATATGCGGCTGGATCGGGAGGCGAAGAAGCGTCACATGGAGTTGCTCTGTGGAATTTTTCCTCAGCATGCCCTCAGCATGTGGGACAAGGATTTTTCGACTCAGAATGATGGACTTAATGCTGAGTCTTTCCACGATGCTCTTCCATATTTCGAGAATTTTCGTCAAGTGTTGATTGCATGGGACGGTGCTCCTCAAGATCTCAAACAGCCTTTCACTGAGTCGATGCCCGAGGGAGAGAAGTGGCAACGCATGAAGCAATGTGCCCTGTTTTATGTACAATCATTTTACGACAACACAGGTCACCCCCCTGTGGTCCCTCATATACTTTATGCGGCTCCATAGACGATTTACACTCGCTTCTGTTCACTTCTGTATTTGTTCGTTGATGTGAGTTGCTATGTAGCATGGTTCTTTCATGTACAATTTCTGTTAGCGAATTCTATTGACTTGTTGCTCCGGTGCTATTCACTGTTTGTTGATCACTGGCGTCCATGACCATTATCCTCCTCCCAGTTTAGTATCTACTCATTCTTGCTACATAGGTTATATGAACTGGGACTTCGTGTTCCTCTGTGCTTGTTGACTGACTTCGAGTCAGTGACAATATTCTTGCAGGCTTTGTGCCTACCAGAAACATCTACCATGGATGGAGGACCACATCCACAGAATATTGCCTCGATGTCTACTCCCGCAACTCCCGTCCGTCGTCATTCACAGCAAATGTTAGTTACCCCGTCCATGGTCAAGAAGCGCCAGAAACCACGAGGAAGCAACACATTTCATCTTCCAGGTCCTCCTCCAGTTCTAGTACTTCCGGGTAGGCGGTATTTCACCCAACAAATCGCTTCCAATACCAATCCTCGGCATGATGTCCCACCCTCTGATCCGATTGACCAGGACAGGCCTTCATTTTATGATGATGTCCACTTCTTCTCTGATCCCTCCACTCCTCAATCCTTCCGCTCCAACGGGCGACAGAAAAAATTCAATCAGTGGCAACACTGGTCAAACGAAGTGATTCCTTTGCTAATCGGTCCATACCTCACATATCAATGCAAATCCTCTTCACTCTGTCATCGGCCTGTATTTCAAAATGATCATGTCGAGTGTACGGCTTCATGCCACAGGAAGACTTTAGAAGTGACTTGTGTTTTCTTCAATTGTATGAACTCATCATATTGTTCTGTGGCTCGAATTGACCGTAGTCCAGATCTAGAGGTTTTGAACATTGACTGCTGCCCCTGCGCACCCGCACCCCTTCAACTTCTTAAGTTGGGGCTATTTGCCTGTGCACCCATAGCTCCATCTCTTGCTGTTGACCTACGTGTACTAGAGCTCATTAGGACTCTTTTTGTGCGGATCACCCCCAATACAACAGCTTGGGGTTATAAACTTTCAACCAAGGTCTGCCTACATGATTCTTTTTGAAGTAAGCTAACTCCGGCATCTTCAGGACAATCTTCACCGCCGCTTCAGTAACGTGTATCATTGGTACTCAGTCCTTGTGACGAATGCTGAAGACCACATATACAGCCTCATTTCACAACATCTTCCTTCGCATTCTTTGGGAGATGAAGTCTTGCCTGCACAACCAAGCGATTATCTATGTTCACGTTGTCCAGTTTGTTTTGGAATGCAGGATTGGCAAAAGGATCACGGTTCGCGTCTCAAGTATGTCTTTCCTACCGTGTTTTTTCCCGTGCTGATGTTTTTGCAGGCTAGATTGCCATGTATGCATTGATGCATGCTTCACACAGAAACGGTCAGCCAATTCACGTGGGGCCGATGGCCTAGATCCGCCAAACCCAACACCATCAGTTTTCATTTTGGACAAAGAGGTCGCACAGATGGAAGCTCACGTACGTGCCTGTCGAGGCTCCCTACCTGGTCGTGGAACAAAACGCAAGAAGCCCGAAGGCAACAAAGACGGGTACAAAGATGGTATGCGCATCCCTGTATCGACATTGGATGCCTGCGGGGAATCTTTTCTTGCTGCGGACGAAAAACAAGAGAAAGCTAGCACCCATTTTTTCGCCGATATGGGAATCGTGGCCTTGCTTTGTCGTCATGATTGTGTCTTATGGTTGGTCAATATGACATCAGCAGGTGAAAAACAATATTATGCCCTTGCACTTATAAAAAAACTCTTCGAACATCTTCTGCCAACCATGACCATTGGTATCTTGTATGATATTGCATGTCAGCTCGAGCGTAGTTGTCTTAAATACCAACTTCTCGAGCAAGGTGTTCTCTCATGTATCATATTTTCTATATCCGTATTTCACATGTATGGACATCAGTGGCCTTGTCAGCTTATTTATCACCCTCGCAAATGTGAAGGGTTTGGACTTTCTGATGGAGAGCGCTGTGAGCGCTTGTGGAGCGCTCTCAAGATGTTGATCCCCCCTTTGCGGGTCTCTGGGGTAAGTATCTTAATTCATTGGGATACCTTGACTGACTAACATCATGATAGTACCACCAACATCTTTTTGTGCTGAATGCACAAGTTCGCCATCTTGACGGCAAAAATCTCGATACATTTGGCGAGTGGCTGAGTCGCAGATGGACTCTTTGCCAGACAAAGAAGAGCAGTGCAGAACATGCGCTTCAACAACTCTCTGTGGATGAGGCTAATATACGCCCAGAATGGAGGGCTCAGGTCGAGCACCAAACAAAACCATTATCCAGTGCATGCTTTATTTTATATTTTCGTATTTCCCTAACATTTATAAAAAGGGAGATCAAAAACCAACAATGACGAGCAAATATTGAAGATTTTGACCCTCGAGCAAACACTCAGTAACCTGGACGATTCTGTTCGTGCTCTTGAGATGCAGCTCTGTGCTGGCAACACTCTTAACATTGTTGACTTCAACCTTCGACTTACAGATGAATGCACCTACCGGTCCAAAGTCACTGATACTCTGCAACGATGGAAGGCGGCCCTTGGCATTGGGCAACTTACCAATCTTCAACAACTCCGACGCAGTATATTCCTTCAAATTCATCTTGATGCACAAGCTGTCAAGGCACGCCTTCGTGAACGTCTTCGCCAGCGCAAATTTGAAATTGAGAGGTTTGAATGGTCGTACCGTCAGACAGTAAATGGTATGTAGCTTGATCCAACATGTTGATATGTCCGTGATTATCTTTGATTTAGAGCACAAGCTTCATGTGCATGCAGAAGCTTCAATTCAACGGTGCAACCCTACCATTCAAAAGCTTGTCTCAACTTACAACAACCTCTGTGGTAAACTAATTGATTTAATTCGACGAGGGGAAGCTCCTGCTGGTGCGATAGCACCTCATTCTATCTCTCCGACTGGTATCTTTCAGCTTGACGTAGACGATGACATCTGGCAACATGTTGGACTTGACGGCAATGATATGGCTCCACCTGCCTGGCTAGCAGATGAGAATATGCGCGCAGCAATTAAGTTTCAACTCGAGGTGGACCGGTGCAATGAGGAAGGGGCTCGTATCATGCGCGAACATTGTGTTCTTCAGGAGTGGACGATGGCTGAGTGGGATGCCTTACAGGAGGCTCACACTCATGCAGGTAAGTTTGAACAACATTCTACTGCCGTGACACTGATAGTATACTAAGATGAGAATGAAGATCTCTGTTTTCATTTCGACCTCCATGCTCGCTTATTGAGTGGTCTTGTTGTGCATTGGCAATCTCAAGTTCATCCTATCCCTTGTGCTTGGCCATTACCTGACTCATGGGGCCCCACCCTGAATGACCTTGCTGAGGCTGCTAATATGTATTATCAACCAAGCTGTCTTGACGGCACAGCTGCTGTGTACGATTCTGAGAATGACTGGGAGTCTGATGATGAGAGGGAGAATGATGAATTGATAGATGAATTGGAGGAAGCTGCATTGGCTGGGGCATATATGGACCTTGACTCAGATTCATATGATATATAATCTTTTGTAACAATATCCGAAATTCTCAAGTGATTGCTATAAGACAGACAATACATTCAAAGTGCAAATATATCATGGGCTATCCCATCTTAGAATGTATAGATGGTTGGGCATCCCAGACATGAGCTATCTCATATCAGCCCAGTCACCATATAAGCTGGCAGTGGGCTAGCCCGCATCATGCATAGGAGAGTGCTGGGCCAGCCTGTTACGAACTAGGATAGTTCTGACGTATGGCTACTCGATAAGAGTGGTCGGCCAAGGTCGGTTCAAAGCTTCGGCGTATACTGAAGTTCAGTGGTTCAATAAGACAAGACAAGGAGAGTGTCCTCGACTCAAATCTGGTTCAGACGACTTAAGATTGGGGGTCTTAAGCAAAAGCAAGTTCCAGGTAAAACCTAGTAAGATTAAAGTAAAGAACAACATAGTACAGAGGTGGGTTTATATACTGAACGAGAACGTCTTTAGGGCAAGCATATACAAGTCAGGATGAGTCAGAGATAAGAATGATACCAAGAATAGATCATCTAGTGATGGCTTGATAGCAATTGTGATGTAATACAATGAGTCAAAGATAAGGAAGATAAGTCTAGCGGCGGCGTCATGCGGCTCGTGACGTAATACAAGTAGGGAACAAGGGAAAATGAATAGGGGCATACTTGACTGTAACACAGCCCAGTCACCATATAAACCAGTGGTGGGCTATCCCACTTCATGCATAGGAGATTGCTAGGCCAGCCCAGTCACCATATAAACTGGCGGTGGGCTATCCCGCATCATCCATAGGAGAATGCTGGGCCAGCCCAGTCACCATATAAACCAGTGGTGGGCTATCCTGCATCCTGCATAGGAGAGTGCTGGGCTAGCCCAGTCACCATATAGACTGGCGGTGGGCTATCCCACATCATGCATAGGAGAGTGCTGGGCTAGCCCAGTTACCATATAGACTGGCGGTGGGCTATCCTGCATCATGCATAGGAGAGTGCTGGGCCAGCCCAGTCACCATATAAACTGGCGGTGGGCTAGCCCGCATCAGCCATAGGAGAGTGCTGGGCCAGCCCAGTCACCATATAAACCAGTGGTGGGCTATCCCGGATCCTGCGTAGGAGAGTGTTGGGCCAGCCCTGTCACCATATAAACTGGCAGTGGGCTATCCCGCATTGACCAGTCACTGTCTTTTTGTTTCCGCTTTCATGCTCGCATCCAAAGTAATATGTGATGACACTTACTCCAATAAAACCTGGAGTATTGTGGTGCAGGGCATGTTTCAATTGCGCAAAATTAACCAGATGGAGCATGAGATATGTCAGTATCTGGAGCGAGGGAACAGTCAAGAACCTTACCCGACTTACATTCTTCCCTCATCATCAAAGACAACCCCCCCCCTCCTACCACAAATTTCTTCCCACCTTCTCCAGCCGCTTTGGATTTCGACATACATTCTTTTTTTGTTTCCACTTTCATGCTCGCATCCAAAGTGATATGTGATGACACTTACTCCAATAAAACCTGGAGTATTGTGGTGCAGGGCATGTTCCAATTGCGCAAAATTAACCAGATGGAGCGCGAGATATGTCAGTATCTGGAGCGAGGGAACAGTCAAGAACCTTACCTGACTTACATTCTTCCCTCATCATCAAAGACAACCCCCCTCCTACCACAAATTTCTTCCCTCCTTCTCCAGCTGCTTTGGATTTCGACTTACATTCCTCCCTCATCATCAAAGACAACCCCCCCCTCCTACCACAAATTTCTTCCCTCTTCCTGCTGCTTTGGATTTTGTTGGTCAAGGACCTTACCCAACTTACATTCTTCCCTCATCATCAAAGACAACCCTCCTCCTACCACAAATTCCTTCCCGCCTCCTCCATTCATAGGTCAAGGACCTTATGAAGACAAACATTATACTCTAAGTGTCTGAATGTGTGGGCAATTTTTCATAAGAAGTGACCCCTGACACCCCCTGTGTATTAATATAATAGAGGATTTAGGATACCCCAGATGGGTCATGGGACAGATTAAATACATTGGCCCAGCAGGCCCAGGCATCCTGGGGAAAGTATTGGATTGGCCCGGGTTACAACCTGCATTGCATGGGAATACCGCCTAAGATCATGCCTCTTAGGTGAGATTATAAGCCAGAATATATGTACCTAAGAGGTACTTTGAGAGGGGTGACTGAAGTGATAGAGAACTACAATATAGCTCCTCCTATAAGCTTCTTTAATTTCTCTTATAGTTGAAGCAAATTCATACTATACAGAGCTATATTTCATCTATACATCTTGCTATAGTGTTTCATACGATGGAAAACAAAGCTATTGGATTATATAATACCATTGATTTTCAATAGTACTAATTTTCATATTACATAACAGAGGTAGTGGTAGTGGTAGCGTTAGCTGTAGCACTCCCAGTGGCATATGGTCTAGCAAATTCCTCTGTAGCGTCAAAATCTAAATCTGAATCTGAATCACCATCCAGCTGTCTAGTCAGATATCTACAGGACTCCCTATATCAACAAATATCAGCGTTTAGAATGAATATATCCAAAAAAAATTACCCTAATTCAGTCCAGAGATCCTTATGCAGCTTTTCCATATATATAGGAGAGCATTCATGGTAAGCATTGAGCTTCAACATATAATACTGATGTCTAAAAAAAGTGAAATCATTGATCAGTTCATAAGTAAGTGACGAAGGCATGAGCTACTACCTGGGCTGGAATATTGGTTCCTTGAAGTCTACAACGACTGGTGAACCGGTTAACATCCCTTTATAAGCGCATTCACCCTAGCAAAAGCTGTGTATTAGCAACATGCAAACATATGACAATGAGGAATGATGTTTACCGCAGTAGCTAGTAGAGCTATGAGATTGTTGGGAAGTTTCTGGAAGTGTTCCATGTATGCTAGACCCTCAGATCCTGCTCCTTGGAAAAATTGACTGTAAAGAAGCTGTCATAGTAGTGGTGCTCTGAATGGCAGGTTCTTGTTGAAGGTCTTGGTCTACAGATATCAATTAGTATTGTACTCTCTTTGCAAAGATAGACTTACATACTTTGAGGTCCAATTCACCACAGAAAAATGGGTCCTTCTTGGTAGTAAGAAGCCAGTTGGCGATATCACCTGATATACCAATCAGTGAAATACTCAAAATGAAATATACAAATGAGATACCAATTTCCTTAGGACACATTTGCTGTAACTGAAATATCACAATATCTCTGGCCTTTCTAGCCAGCTCTCCTCTCAACTGGCTAGCACCAGACCACACCTAACAAGAATGTTAGCGTCATGTCCCAAATAGATTACAATACCTACATAAGCTATGGCCCTGCTTTTTAGAACATCATCTCTACCAATCATATCAAGCATGGGCTTCAAGGGTGAGCCCGGATCCTTGGCTGCTTCCTTGATGCAGTCCCATGTGAAGGAATCTTGGACGTCTACAGAAGGTCCGGGAAAAGTGTTTTCCAAAGCAACTTTGATTTGAAGGAGCTGGTGAGCGTGATCAACGAGGGGTCCACATCCATCCTTCTTCAATGAAGCTAGAGTAGTTGGTGGTTTGACATCGCCTTTGCTGACTTGTTTCCTCCGCTGACGATCTGCAGTGTCCTCATTGGGCTCATCCTTGACCTGAATAAGCTAGATACATTATAGTAGGTTAGGCTCAATGTTTTGCAGATAAAGTGATGTACCCCATTAGTTCTCCTAATCCTTGTGGTTGCTGTAGAATTACTGTCGTCTCCCTCTTCATCACTACTTTCTGCCTTTGTTCGATTGTTGACTTCAGGGTCATCTGATTCTAATATATAATTAGCAGTGTATACACACGAAATACCTGTTGAACCGTCAAGAGCTGCTACAGGCATTTTCATTTTGGTGGGGCCAACCGGGGGCAAAATATCAGATGGATTCGCATCCTCCTCTATGTCCACATCCTCTGTTTCAGGCACTGCTGCAGCTGAATGCATACTTGTTACTGTAAAGTACAAGTCATTGTCTCTGCCCCAAGTGTAAATGAGAAAGCACACCTCTTTTTCTCTTTTTGTTAATTAAGACCTCCTGCTCCATGTCGCTCTCTTCTTCCAGCAAGGCATCAACTTTCCTCCTGACATCTACAACATTAACCTTTATTAGAGTATTTTCCATTCATCAGGATTCTGTATAACTTACTTTCTTTATGATTGCACTCCACTTCCTTCTTCTTCTTCTGTGCTTGAAAATTCAAAAATTCTTCATATTGCTCATCTGGGACCTGGAATGTTGAACCAGCTTTCTTTCATCCTTTGGTTTTGGATACGGGGGTGTGGGCGTGGGTGACTTTGCTCTCTTGGTTTTGGCCTTGCGAGACATTGTAATATAGATGATGTAGTGAAACCAATGAGGTCGTCAGAAAGGAATGAGGTGAATTAAAGCAGCCTTAAAACTGACTTCCTCGGCAGCCAGGTGCCACCTTAGTAATTAATGATGTACCTCATTGCTACAATTGCTATGTTATTTTAAGAATACACATCATATGAATGAATGCATGATCTCATTGTCTACCCAGCCATTGCAATCCCTGAGCCAGGCTGCAAACTCCTTGTCAGTCTGAAAGACAAGAGATGCCCTTGCTCCCCTGTAATCCAAGTTGAAATGTGTCACCTCACTAGATCTAAAGAGAGCCACATCTCCAGCCCGCAACTCAAGGACAAGTCCGTTCTCCAGTAGGCACAATGCCCTGCCTTCAAAACGACCAATGGGAATGACAAGACATAGATGGCAATCCTGGCTGTCTCGATGGGCTTTGGTACACACATTGATATTGACGACCAAGGATATGAAGGGTGCAACAGGGAGAGAGCAGTTTCCAGGCAAGACTGATGCAACTTCCATCAGCAGCTCAAATTCCTCCTGCAGATAGGTCTCCATCTACCAATGTGAATATAAATGTCAAGAATAAAAACAGCATGATGACACACCAATTTTCGGACCCACTCAAACAACTCTTCATATAACTTTGAAATCATACCATAGATGCGACGGTGTTGATGTAAATCTTTGGATAGGTAGGGGATTACCTGCAAGTGATTAGTGTGCATGCCTTCTTTTTCTAGTACCCATGGTTGGATGTCTGTTGGAGCCTCGTGACCCTGTTTCATTGTTAGCATATACCATAAGTTGAGCGTCCAAAAAAGGTCACTCACCGAGGTATAATGTCTATTGTACCAAGACATGTGCATTGCTTGAAAGGGTTGACACCCGGGCAATTGAGTGTTGGTCTCCCCTAGTAGGTCCGGGCGTTCCAATTCCACCAAAAGATTCACCTCAAGAGTAGATCGTATATGAGTCAGGAGTGCCGTTGACACAAAAGCCATGAGTGAACCGTCTGCATTTCGTAGCTCCAAATGATGACTGCTGAGATCAGTTTGAAGAGTACAACTGCAGAAATGTGAACGCACTTTGGTATAATGTGCATTGGAATGCGCAAGTACACATCCTGCGTTATCTTGACACCTTTGCGGTAAAGTTTCGCAAGCTATATAAGCAGGGGTGATTAGCTTAGTAGAATGACATACAGCTACCTATACATACCTTCATTTTCAAACCTTCAATGCTTCTCACTCGCTCCCCTGCTTCAGCATGAGACCTTTCCTTTGCGCTCCAGATACTGTTATCTGCTTTGTTCCGGGGCGCCTTAAAGTGCTGGTTCTCAGGCGACAGCAGATTGTAAGAAGTCTTGATGATGATGTGCTCAACATCATCCTCCTCTATGTCAGACAGTGGTGGACTGTAAGGGTGACTTGAGCTGTAGAATTCCTCGTGGTTGAAAGTGTGTACCGGAATTCGGCCCGAATCGCTTGGCACAGGCATGATGCATGACCTCCAAACATGCTGGTTTCTTTGGAGAGGAATGAATGCACTTAAAGATAATGAAGTCAGTTCATGCCAGTGTCATCACAATGTCTAAAACTCACTTTTGGATTATAGCGTCAAAGAAACGGTCAGATGCTGAGAGGTCCGTGCAGTCGACTGACTTTGACACTGCGAATCTAGCGATTAGTGCAGGAGAGAACATCATATCCATGGCAAGTGGGAACATGAGATGCATGCATGCAATTGTGGGCGCTATGTGTTCCATAATAAGATTTCTTTGAGGAGAATCTGTGCAATAAACTTATGTTACTGAAATTTTACAGCACAAATGACTTACTTGGTGGTGGCGAATGTAGCATATTTGCTAAATTCAAGTGCATAGTTCCTACCATAGATGCGACAGCAACCCTGAGCCCCAGACCAGCGATAAGTACCAAGGAATAAATGGAACCACCACAGGCGATGACAATGAACTTGCAGCCAATTGCATGCCATTCTGCAAAGCTTCAATAAGAGATCGCCCTAACCGAAGCATTGGGTTGAATTTCTTTCTTATATATGCCTGTTAAGCGAAGACCAGTCTTGAGGCGTACACTATCAAAAATAACTGTTTGAATAAGTTGGAACACAGAAAGGTTTAGGAAACGTACCTTTGGCACTTGCAGACAAGAGTCATGTAGTTCACCATGACAAGGAAGTTAACGTGGACATCCTTACTCGCAATCCCTCGACATCTCACAACAACAGAAATCAGTGACTCGTCTTCTACTAATGGTGTTTGCACATGGTTGGCGATATCTTGCAACCAGTTGAGAGGATTGTGGATAGATGAGCGACAGTGTGCAGATGCAAGTTCTGCAATAATTGTTGCAAGATCCCCACTACATGTGATCTTGGGGTCATTTGAGGGTCGCCGACGCCATAAACCTTGCCTGGAATGAGGGCCAGCTACCTCCTCTCCATCACTCTCCCCCTCTCCCTCCCCCTCCTCCTCCTCCTCCTCCGCTTCATACTCCTTGGGTCCAAGAGGATCATTGCCAAGTGCTGCAGCATGATGCTGACGAAGCTGTAACTGACGCACGCCACGATTGCAATCGTCATCAGCAAAATTAGGAAGATTGAATGCAGGCTCAGGTGGTTCCCCTGGTGGTCCAGCATCTGTGAGTGTTTCTGTTGCGGATTTGCATGCTCGCTTGGTAAGGTGTGCTGAATCGACATAATTAGGGCCCTCAACTTGGCATCGTGCCCTGCGATGGCCAGCCAGCCAGGGAACATCACTGGAAGTTGGCACCGGCAACAAGTCACATGGAGCATCAAGAGTGTGTGGGGGGGAGAGCATATCAGGCAGCCCAGGCGTGGGCTCAGGTGTCCATAGTTTCCCCTGCAAATGAGCTCTAGCATTTGCATTACTTTGATAGGCTAGCCAGAACATGGAACATGTGAGTAATACAACACTCTACCAATAAGAGTTGATATGCACCATCATCCTCTACTATACTGTTCATCAAGTCACCTTGACAGTGAGCCTCATCAATCAAAAGTTGGTGCAGGCTAAGGAGCACAGGAGGAACATGCACACTGTTTTCCAATACCTGCAACAGATTGTCTGCCGCATCAGCAGTGAGCAGAATTGACACACTAGATTTAAAGGCGGGCATCAGAAGTACTAACTAGTGGCGCAGTAAGTCTGCAAGATTCTACCAAGTCCTTTGTTGATGCATTATTTGTATCTAGTCACGTGATGCCTATGTTTGTTCAATTCACGTCCATCTGTTTTTTCATCAGTGTGATCATCAGAGCGCTGAGCACCCAACTTCCTGTGAGTGTTATTTGTTTGTTTAGGCTGGAGTTCTCTGGCCCAAGGTCTGCTCATCCTAGATGGAACAGGCTCTCAGAAGGCCTCCTTTTCTGTACATTTGATATCTATGTGAAACGTGTAGGCAGTACTTAGGCATTGCAATAGAACAAATTTCTCAGAATGTCCAAATATTGCCCCTAGCCTAGGGTTGTGATTGCGAGTTGCCCGTAATCATGCAGCTCTCCACCAATCAGGGCTCTCCACCAATGAAACACATTTCACGTCACCAGTTTGATCCACCTTCAGGCCTTCCTGTGGACATAAATAAGGCCTGCTGCAATGTAGGTTAAGCATCAACAACGGTGGTCTGGAGTTGATTTGGAGAAAGTATCAAGTGTAAGTCTTCTATCAAGATGCAATAACCCCATGTACTCAACTTGCTTCGATTATGATTCCATTGATAACCCTTGTGTGCATGGCTGTCCTCACAACCTGTCTCCACCCTTTCTTTGCCCTTTTCTTTGCCCTTTCATTCAATGGTGTTGTCTGCACCTTTTTCCAGCCCAAATTTTGTACATTTGGAACCTAGAAGTTATAACACAGTGAGTCACTCTTTTTTATACCTGTATTGCAACGATCTGACAGGTTTTTTGGGAGGTCCAATCAAGGGGTTTCATTGCAAAGACTGACGAGACATACCAAAATGCAGTTGCCAATGAGGCTCACAAACTTAGGACATTTCTAGAGCCCCCAACCAGACCATTGGACCCTGCACACCCGTCTGAAGGATTTGTAGCCATGCAGAATGACAACAACAAAGAAGTTACGTGCCAAGTCATCAACCAGTTATGTCGAGATGAAGTTATCTTCCAACATAGCAAAAACCTCAATGATCCTACCAAGATTCAGAATGTGAAGGATATTCTTATTGAGTTCAATGAAAGAGGGTACCTGGACAATCAAGGTATGAGCGGTGAAGATCTCTCACTTGTTGATGCTAATTGGATCTGTAGGTCGCTGGTCAGCAAAGATAGATTGTCCAGACTTGAAAGCACTGCGTGTCACCTGCCGAGCTGGTGGCGGAAGCAGCACAGAAGATCTTGAATCGAGTAGTGGATGTGACACTCAAATTGGTGGGCGAATCACTCATTCATTGGACATGGAGTTCAGACTATTGCCAGAAGTATCTCCCTGGATGTGCCGAAGAACGCAAGCCCGACATTATTCTGGTGCCCCATAACCCATCGCAACCTCTTGTTCAGGATTGGCGTCAAGCTGTCTCCCTTGTCAAGATGAAGAAGCACAGTGTCGACGTGCAGAAACAGGAATGGTTTGATGAGACTGCCAAGCGTGCAAACACTATCTGGGGCTGTCAGGATGCCTGTACCTTTGTCGTAACCTTGCAGTACTTTGTCGAACAGTTTGCATTTTCATTTTTTGACCGTGGAGGTGCCATTTGCCCTGATATGCTAAATATAATGGACAATAAGGAGGAATACTTGAGGCTTGTGTTGTACTTATCACTTGCTGATCCCGGTATGTCATCTGTTCATGTTTATATTGTCTAGCACTTACAATGCACAATGGCAGGTATGGTTGGTTTGGAGACGTCCATTGTGCATAACGATGTTGGGCGATTTATACAATCAAAGGTTTTCAGACTGGTTCCCATTGAGATGGTACTGTTCATCAGTAATAACCTTCACAGACGTGGGACCGTGGCTCGACACATCACGTTATCACGATGTTGCATCACTGAGGCATTGCAGTCTGTTGGGTCTTGGGAGGTCATGAAGAAGTGGCTGAAGGGTATGGAGGATGATGTGGCGGTAGTTGTGAAGGACACTTGGGTCGATCTCACCGCCCCCCATACAGAGGGTATGATTCTCAACTATCTTCGACTCAAGGGTGTTATGGGTGTTATGTGGTTGCTTTTTAATGGGCTTGTTGCAGGCCCTGCCATCCCACCATCACTCGATCAACTCCACAATTGTCTGGGGATTGGTTCACTCAAGGACATTGGAGCAATGACTCAGACTGGGGATGTCAATGCCTGGTGCAGCACCGTATACAATCGGTCTTTTTTGGGTGTGTCCACCCTTGCGCTGGCGCACAAGAGCATGACAAAGAGCATCAATGCATACGATTGTCAGCACCCTATTCATGAAGGTAGCGAAAGCAAGCTGGAACTTGTAACACACGAAGTGTACCAGGAGCAAATGCTAACACGATCTTGGCTATATCTGCTATGCGCACCTATCTACGAGTTCAGCTGTGTCTATGAGGCATTGGTTGGCATTGCAGACTGCATCAAATGTGAGTTGTGTGCTACATTTAGTTTGTGCTGCCACTAACATAATTGTGCAGCCCATGGCCAGGCATTTTCACCTTATCGCATTTCAGACAACGGCAGTGAGACTGATGAGCTTTTCCCCATCTCATTCATGCAAGCTGATACCTCAATGTGGAACATGGGCCTCGTCCATCCAACACTGTCAGACTGGGGAGTAGTTGACCCCACAGAACTTGGCGAGAACAACAAGATTCGACGAGGCCTACTATATGATCATGCCTTTGCTTCCTGGTCTACACGATCCACCTCCTCCTCAAAAACAAGGCTCCTGCAAAAGATCTTCACTGCTCATACCCTGCTTGTTCCTGCGCATGCTTCCTCCATTCCACGTGCTCCCTCTATTCCACATGCTCCCTCTATTCCAGCTCACATTCCCTCTCCCAATACTCCCCCTCAATGTCCTCCTGTTCCACCTTTTGACACAGCATCTACTTCCATGGTCCCATTGCAGCTGGATGTTCCACCTGCTTCTGCTCCACCACCTAATTTATCTCTGCCATTGCATGGAGGGCAGGGAACAGGTAGACAGAAACACAGGGGATGCGGTGGTGGTGGACGCAAAGGTACTGCTGTACACAAGGGTACTACTGAAACTACTACTGGGGAAGCATCATCCTCAACTGCTGCCAGTGGTCAGCTGCCCTCCAATCCAGTCTCTTCTTGCCTATGCAAACGTGCCCTGACTGGTTCTGCTCAAGATATACCAGCCGATAACCCATCCAAGCAACTTGCTCGCTATGTGCCCAAGGTCCACATCAAGCCCAAAGATGTGGTGCAAAGTCTCCAAGTCGACGTTGCAGGCTATGGGTCTCCAACGATGGATGAGGATCTGGAACACTTTGCAGATAAGGGTAGCATCTATGAGTTGACAGTCTGTATTGATGACCATCTTCTTACTCCAATGCTGATTACATTATGTGTGTAGGGCACTCGCGCTTGGATGGAAATTCAGATGATGCTAGCCCAATGACCAGGTACAGATGCCATTGGATGTGAGATAGTCCATGATCTGGAGGGCTACTATTATGTCATCCTCACACTTGCCTTCATGTTCCATGCGCCATACACATTTAAGAGAGTTCCAAACACTGACATGGCGAGTGGGGCAGAGATGTGGCTTCATAGGTGGCTTGAAAATACCATTGAGATGGAGATTTGGCAAGAAGCGGTGGAGAAACAGCACTATCTTGGTACTGATGCAGGGTTTTCTATGGTGGAGGGGCTGTTAGGTGAGGACTGGGCGATTGAGCCCATGAAGATGATGTTGAAGGAGATGAGAGAGCATCTTTTCACTGATGCTGTGCCAACCCACTCAGGAATGCTCGACATCATCACCCACGCCCTTGTCAAGATACGTACAAATCCTGATCTTGTCCATCTCTGCAAGCCTCAGCAAATGACAACGGAGTGGGCAAAGGCAACTGGTGGCAATGGAGTTGCCAACCGCTCTTCCACCCTTCCTGCACTGTGAATGAATTTGCTGTATCATAAGGAGCGTCAAGATCCAGAACTCAATCTCTTTGCACACATGCCCTGTCCCCTAGTGCAAGAATGCAGGGTTATGCCAGGCACCTCATCACAGGCCAACAAACCCACAGGAGGGAGGACAGCAGATTGCATGAAAGTGATGATGGCACAGGTTACCCTCAAACCGCTTTGCTCAGACTGGATGTCTTAAATTTATCTGATTCACTATGTGCACACTTACATATTGATATGGATAGCCCTCTATTTCTTCATGGTATCTTTATGCACAACAATGTATTCACAATGTTCAGAGCTACTTTATGTGATTCAACGCTGTTTCTATTTTGATCACAAACAGGTAGTAATACCTGACCTAGACGCTCCCCTAGACAAATTCCCTGTCCTCTTGTTTGAAACTTGTTTCGCTAATTCTAAAATGGTGTCCAGCAGACATATTTCAACTGAGGCGCCAATGCTTTATAAATGCCCTGCTGCAGGCTGCACTCGCTCATTCAGCATGACACAAGGACTCAATTCTCATCTCCGAAATGCATCAAGCTGTAAGTGGTATAAGCTTGGGAAGAGAAGAGAGCTGGATAGAGAGAATGATGAAGATATGGATGAGTTCAGGATTGAGGGTCTACCTGATGGGCTAGCGGATGAGGTGGATGAGGCACTTTTTTATTTGATTCCTCTGGGCCCTGATAGTGAGTCAAAATATCAATTGCTTCTCACATCGGGCTCACATTATTATCAAGGGATGGACCACAATGACCAAGACATGATGGATATTGACATTTCCATACATGATGACCAGCCTGTTCCTGGTCCATCAAGACATCCACACTCTTTACAGGAGGAGGGTGATACACGTGTAACAGTGTCCCATCCTACTGCAGGCAGAGTCATACATATTGACCAGTCAGTGCATGAAAAATGGCGATTACAGTTTGGATTGTGTAATGAAGATACGGAGACTGAGAGTTCGGTGCCAGAAGACCAAGATAATAGTTTATTTTATCCCTTCACCTCAAGACTAGACTGGCAAGTAGCATGTTGGGCAGTGCAGGAGGGTATTGGACATAAAGCTTTTGATAGACTATTGGCCATACCAGGGGTAAGTCACTTATGAGCTTGTTGTTACATTTCTGACCTATTTTCAACACTAGGTTAAGGATCGTCTTGGACTAGCATATCACAATACTCGTGGACTCCACCAGACTATAGACAGTGTCCCCCCTCGTGCTAAATGGCAATCTACATTTTTGGCCTTTGCTGATAAGCCTGATCATAAACATGAACTGCACTACCGAAATCCAGTAGATGCAATCAGGACTCTCCTTGGCAATCCCACCCATGCTAAAGATATCATATATAAGCCTGCAACTGTATTCACGAACAATGATCATTCTTCACGCATATACAATGAAATGTGGACTGGTCGTTGGTGGCATGCCGTCCAGGTAAGCTATACAAACATTAACCATATATTCTTCAACTAATATACAACCTTCTAGGATAGACTTCCAGAGGGAGCATCAGTAGCGCCAGTCATTATTGCTACTGACAAAACCCAGCTTACAAGATTCTCGGCATCAAAATCCGCATATCCTGTATACCTGACATTAGTGTTTGAGAGTCCAGTTGCACAACCCGAAAAAGACCGCAACTGGACTGGACTTTTGGCAGGTTGCAACCAGGCACAGGTTGCGGGTTGCCTTCATTGGAACACATGGACCGGACCGCTAAAAACCGGTTGCCCTAGGAATGTAGAGCTCGATTGGGCGATAATTTCGGTCTCTTACATGTCTCAAACAGATAAAAACTGAGGGAGATATGATTATTACAAGAAAATGCCGCCTAATTCACTTAACAATGTATCAAAAGGCTTATATCTTAACCAAATGGTAACATTATGACATGATATGACCTACAATTACCTACTATACACTAGTACTACAACTTTTATTGACACTCGCAAGCATAAAAATGACTTTTTTGAAGGTTTCATATTTTACCGACCTGGTCTGAGTTGGTTGGGCGGCATTATTTTGTAATGCTCATAACTCACTCAGTTTTCATTGGATTGGGATGTATAAGAGATGAAAATTATCGGGTGATCAAGCTCTACATTCCTAGCGCAACCGGTCGCGGGTAAAACTGGTTGCAACCGGTTTTTAGCGGTCCGGTCCGGTTTTTTTCGGTTGCTTGAAGTAAAAAGACCGGTTGCGTCCAAATATGGTAAAAAACCAGACCAGACCGGACTTTCAATCACTACCTGACATTGGGTAACATACCTAGGGCCATTCGATGAAAACCAGGACAACATGCTTGTATATTGATAGGTTATCTATCGGTAGATAAGATTCTCAAGAATGAGCTATCTGCCAGAGAGGTTTCTGCTAGAGTCCACCGTCTATTCCATGACTCCTTACACATTATTCTTGACCCTCTGAAAGAAGCTGGGAAAGAAGGAATTGAGGTTGTTGGGGGAGATGGACTTGTACACATGGTATTTCCCATCCTTGCCTGCTATGTTGCCGACTACCCAGAACAATGCTTGGTTACTTGTACCAAGTATGGTACCTGTCCTAAATGCTGTGCCAGAGCAGAGGAATTGGCAGAAATCCAAATGTTCACTCGTCGTACCCAGCCTTGGACCGCCTCCATCATTGACACCACCAATATCAGCACTACTACCAATGCAGCATTCAGAAAACAGTATATGTTACATGATGTTGCTGGAGGCGTCTTTGAGCCTTTTTGGCTTGAATTTCCTCACTGTGATATTCATATGGTGATTACTTCTGATGTCCTACACCAGCTCTACCAAGGCATTTTTAAACATATGGTAGAGTGGTGTCAGGATCTTATGGACAAAGAAGAACTGGACCAGAGGCTACGAACACTCCCTCCATGTTATGGTGTTCGCCATTTTCACAAAGGCTGGACTTCCTTGGGTCAAATTGGTGGCAAGGAACGCAAACACATGGCTAGAGTGCTATTGGCCTGTCTTATAGGCAAGGTCCCCAAGGGAGTTATTCTAGCCTACCGCTCCCTCTTGGATTTCATATACCTTGCTCAATACCCAACTCATGATGACACCACTCTGGAGTATATGCAACAAGCCCTAAAGGACTTCCATCGTCACAAGAAAGTCATCATCAATTTGGGTATCAGAGATGATCTGGATATTCCAAAATTTCACTCATTACAACACTACCTGGAGAATATCCGAAACTTTGGGACAACAGATAACTACAACACAGAGATGTTTGAAAGATTTCATATTGATTTTTGCAAAGAGGGTTGGTATGCGTCTAATGGGAGAAATGAGAAACCTCAGATGATTGCTTGGCTTACTAGAAGGGAGAAGGTGGCATCTTTTCAAAGCTATCTACAGATGACTATGGAGGATGAAGATGAAGAATTTTCCCACTCCAGATTTCAAGATCAATGTATAATCCTCCCCAAATGCCCTCATCAGATTCATTGCCACATTGCTGATATTATGCTGGACCACTCTTGCAATGGCTTTAAGAAGGATCTTCTCTTCTACCTCAATACTCAAGTAGATCAACCTTATTCCAGAGCTCAGCTTTGGGACATTGATCTTCCTCTCAGTCATATAGACATTTACCGTGGGTTCAAATTCTGTTTGGACTCATTAGGTAATGATGTTGACTTTGATTATGAGGAGTCAGATACAGTCAAGGCAAAACCTCCAATGGGTGGCAAAGCAGGACACTTTGATACAGTAGTGGTAATGGATGGGTCAAATTGTGAAAGTACTGGTTTACAAGGTTAGTTGTATCATACTCTGTTAAACAAAGTTCTTATAATATTTGATGTTAATAGGTACTAGAATAGGACGTCTTAAAGTTATATTTCGCCTGCCACAACAACTACATCAGGAAAAACTGTATCTCTATATAGAAGACCCTCCTCTATATAGTCTCATAGTATGACATAGCTCTGTACAATCTTATGACCAGCTATGACAGTGATATATAGACCACTGTAGAAATTGTGTAATTCTATAGGTAACCATTGTCTTTCAAAAAAGTGTCCATGATTTTCGAGTATTTTGCTTATATCTCACTAGGATCTTATCCTATTGATAACATGAGACCTTAGATAGACTCTCCTTGACAAGGGCTACAACTTTGGTTTTCATCGAAAAAGTTCCCACAGTCCAAGTGCTTTCTTGAACCCTTCAATTTCGAGTATTTGCTTATAATTCACTAGGATCTTAACCTATTGATGTCATGAGACTATGGATGGACTTTCCTTGACAAGGGCTACAACTTTGGTTTTCATCGGAAAAGTTCCCACGGTCAAGGTGCTTTCTTGAACTGTCCACTTTCGAGTATTTTGCTTATAACTCACTAGGATCTTAATCTATTGATACCATTAGACTATCACCAGACTTTGAGCTAAAATAGTCCCCGGTGAGAATGAGTGAAAATTCATAAATCTGATGAAATTCACCTCAGAAAAAAGTGTGATTCATATTTCCCATTAATATTTGGTGGAAACTTACAGTCAAATAATCCCTGGCAGAAATGGAGAGAAAACTAGCTGTTTTTTCTTCTGAAAAATTCACGACGGCAAAAAACACAATTTCTAGTTTTTTTCTTATATTTCTGCAGCTGCCTTTTTTCTCTAAGTCCAGCGCTGCCTGATTGAGATAAAGTCCCATGCATCGTGACGCATGAAACCCTAAACCCTGCACACCCCTTGTTCTCGAACCACCACCACCAACTATGACGACAGCATCAATGACGAAGGTCAGTGAAGATCTTGATATCGATAGTGTTGATGAAACTGAACCTTGCAATTGTTGGCATCAGATACCTCGGGTGGACAAGAGGATGGACTCCCGAGAATTAAGTGAGTTATGGAGCTGCCTTAGCTATAGTAGGATGTGCTGACTCGGATACAGACCATCGATGGATTGACGAACCACTCCCCCGGCATGTGTGACTCCATTCCCCGCATCTCGACACATCGACAGCTCCTTCATCAAATATGGACAGTCGAGTTACCAGCCCCTATGTCCTTCAGTGACCTTCACTTTCTCGTGCACCATCCCTGTGATACATCCTGATCTGCCAGGGCCTTCAATGAGGATCAAGTTCATGTATGAGCGGGAGGTACAAGTACTGCCAGTGTGGAGGAGTGGGAGCCCTGGGGCGAGGGTATTCAGTAGTATTAGGTATATAAATAATCACTGCAGGAATTTCATCTTTTTTGCCATCGGAATGCATTGGATAAGGGCTCATTCCGACGATTTTCGGCTGATCTGAAAATTAGTGACTATTTGGTTGATTATTGTCGAATATTTGCTCTTTCTGACGATAATCTGCCGTCAGAAAATTTGCATCAATGTCCGGTGTATGGATAGACTCTCCTTGACAAGGGCTACAACTTTGGTTTTCATCGGAAAAGTTCCCACGGTAAAGTAAGCAAAAATGCGGTCAACCACAAATCTTTTCCCATCTTTTCCTTCCTTTCTCTCACTGTTTCTTCCTTTCCTCCTCCTCCTTCCCCTCAATAATTTTCGCATTTTTGACTATCTGGTAAGTCTTTCTTTTGCTTTCTCTCTTCTTCTCTTTCCTCTCTGACCCTCTCCTTGTTCTAGCTCCGCATTTTTGACTATTTGGTAAGTCTTTCTCTCTTCTTCCTTCCCTCCTTCCACTCAATAATTTTCGCATTTTTGACTATTTGGCAAGTCTTTTTCTCTTCTTCTCCTTCCCTCTCTGACCCTCTCATTGTTCTAGCTCCGCTTTTTTGACTATTTGGTATGTCTTTCTTTCTCTCTTCTTCTCCTCCCCTCTCTGACTCTTTCCTTCTTCTAGCTCTCTCCCCTCCTTCCCCTCAATAATTTTCGCATTTTTGATTATTTGGCAAGTCTTTCTTGTGTTTCCACCTTCCCTCTCTGATTGTTCTTTCTAGCTCTCTTGCCTCTTCCTCCTGTAATTTTCGCATTTTTACCTCCTTGGTAGTTAGTAGTTTACATGTGTTGTAGTAGTTACTTGAAATATAATTTGAAATTTTCGCTTTTTTGGGTTTTGAGAGCTACAATGGCAACAAATATCTACCAAGATATAGTTACCATAGTACTGTATGGCACTATAGCACACTATGTATTGCTATAACTAGCCTACACAATTGGGCACTTGGTTATATGAGCTATAGCTCTATGGCAACTATATAGCACCTTATAGCACTGTATAGTGCTATAGATGGCTATATAGCCATATCACATTTTCCTGATGTATATGGTTCTGTCCATCCAGTGTGGACCAAAGAACCTCTAGCTTATGTTGAATGGTACTCTCCACTAAAACCAGCAGCAGAAGACTACCATGAAATGTACAGTGTTAAGAAACCTTTGCCTTCTGGTGTAGATGGTTCATTAGCAGGTAAAGTTATTCCACTGTCGTCTATCAGACAGACTTGCCAGCTTGTTCCCAGCTTTGGAAGAACAGTGCCTATGGATTGGACTTCTGATAATGTATTAGATAGATGTGATTCCTTCATACTTAATTGTTTTACCTCCAAGTACGCTTACCAAACTTTATGGTAATTTTATAATACAATGTGTTTCCTATAACCTACTAGAAGGAGCTAGAGAGCATATAGCACTGTATAGCACTATGCACTCTGTATAATACACCCTTCTCTATATAGCCATACAGTTTTTCCTGATGACTGGCTTGTAAACCAGGGCGTGGCGCGAACAATCATATGAATAAACGGATGAGAAGGCATCTATTGATGCCTTGTCTAAAACGGAGCAGGTCGAGGTCAGATGCGTGTATTGCGCCGAATAATGCGATGGCAATGATAACAGAATAATTGGAACAGATGATGGAGACGAACTGTGTGAGAACACAGAGACAGATGCAACATTGCTCCTTAAGAGCTGTGAATGCAAAACTTCCATGCACGCTTCGCACTGCGCTTTGGAATGAAAGAAAGATTGAGTGTCCTTGCAAGACGGAAACGTATACCAAGGTGGGGTCATATAAGACGGATAGGTGTCTCCCCATGAATTCTGCAGATCATCAATATCTAAAAACCCTTCTCCTCCTCTTTGCACGACTTTGGCGCGTGTTGTGGACATGGAAGCCCACTTACGCAATGTCCACAGCACTTCACCCATTGTTGGGTGGGAAGGCGCAGTTCCTTGTGCGTGTTTGGATCAGTTAATAGGATATCTTGATCACCATTGGGGAGGTCGAATGTGCGACAGGCGATGAGCTTGAAGAATGGTTGTCCTAGTAGAATCTCGAAATTTGCGTGTTCGGTGACTTGCACTTGGAAGTACATAGGCCCGGCACCAAAGTCGAGTGGTACATTCTCTACTACTCCTAGGGTCGAGTCCTTCAACGTGTTGACAGATTCCATATTGAGGCGATGGTCTGCACGCAGGCCTACACCTAGTGATCTCCAGACTTCCTTCGGCATCACCACTACTTCAGGGCCTTGATCAAGGACACAGGTAAGTACCCACCCTCCAATCATAGCTGTGTGAATGCAGCACAATGGCGCAAAATGGTCTGCAACTACTTTGCTGTCATCGCTTCACAACTGATCTTGGTCGAATGCCTGCATGAACTCCTCTGTCGTTTCTTGGCTGGATAATTCATTGACAGATACTGTGCCTATTGTAATGCACTTATTGGTCGTGAGGTCGTGGAATTGTTTGCGGACGTCTGGTGAAACAGCAAGTAAATCGCGCACTGGGATATTGATGCTGCTTTCAAGGAGGTGCTCAATTATGTGCTTATCGGCTTCCTTGTCCTTGAGCGCAGATGAGATCCTGTAATGAGTGGACAATGATGATGACGCGAAAGGCGCATTAGCAGATGATGACGATGCACTATTAGACACTTTGGGTGTCTCTTGTGGCTTGGCAGCTGATGTAGAGGGCATTGCAGCAGTTTTCGCGCACTCTGGTGCCTTACCTTTGTCTGACAAAGCTTGTATGGCAGGAGAGACTATTTCTATCGTATCAGAGGCTTGCCTAGACGCAGGCCCAGGGCGTGCACAAGGCTCACTGGAGACTTCTACTCCATCAAATTACACTGCTTTACCTTTGGGGGCGTAAGGTTTGTTCCCTTTCTTCTGATCGCGCTTTGCAGTCGCCAGTGCTAACGCCTGTGCAGCACACAACACTTCAAGATCTTCGTTGTCTGCCTCTGGATCCACATCTGTGATAGTGTGCACAAATGCAGATGAGTCAACTTCTATCACTGCATCGACATCATGATCAGCACGGACAAAGATGCTAGCGGTTACACTTGTGCTTGGAAGCGCCTGGTCTGCCTGCTGAGTGGCAATATGACGGTCAAGTCGCTCTTTCAATGTCCCTTCGTGCGGTTTCCCCGGAATCCATCTACCACTTAGCAATACTAATTTGTTGCTCTCCTCGCTTACCTTACACTTCCCAGCATCAATATACGCCATCTTTTCGTGGCAGCAACTAAGGAAGTGTTCACCGCTTCTGCAGAACATACACCCTTGCGCCGCGTAATTGCCGCTACGAGTGGCCTAGTATTCCTGTTTGACGACCATGCCAGTCGCGGGTTTCTGGTATACTGGTGCCTGCGGACTGCCGGTCTGTGGTGATGGTGACGAGGTTTGCGTGCCTACTGGCAATGCTGCTACGGATGCGATACCTGGGAGCAAAAAGTGCGCAGCTGCGCTCACATCTTGCATAGGATAAGGATCGTCTGGGTGGTGATCTGGGAACTTGATCATCATGCGGTTGCGAATTTGCTGTTGCACGTCTGAAGGGAACCCCTCCAAGAACAGTCGGTTCATCTCTGCCTTACCAACACGATCATTCTTCTTGAGAATCTGCAAAACCTTCTTGAATCGGTGGCAATACTCTCCTTCTGCCTCTATGTCTGGCATTGGTGCGCAACTCTGGTTGCGCGAAACTGTCTGCAGGTCAGCTATTGTGGAGCGCTTATTGTTTTTGCATCCGGGATACAAATCCTTGATCGCTAGAATAAAGGCATCATAATCACCTTTAGTAGCTTCAGGTATACCAGCCCAAAGGTCCCTATCGTCAGTGGGCATGTATCTTATGAGACCTTTGATGTGATCTGCACCCGCTAAATTTGCTTGATCAGCAAGGTCTTCATAATCATCAATAAAGGTTAGCAAACTCCGATCTTTCCCATCAAACTTGGGCACTTTATCAGTGGTGCGACCAGGCATTCTGAAGGGAACTGCTGCCATGCTTGCTTGTGGTGGGTTAATGGGTAAAATGGGTTGAGAAGGAGGAATTGATAAAGCAGGCGCTTGGTTGGTTTGAGTGATAATTGCTTTCTTTGATTTAACCAGTTTGTGTGCAGGGGGAGTGTCGATGTCTTCCTGCTTGATTGGCTGTGCTTCTGCCATAGGGGTTGCGCTTGACTGTGCATCTGATGGTCTATGAGAGATCTCGCTAAAAGCGGTTAAGGAGGAGAGAGTACTAGCACTTGAAGGGGTTATGCGCTTGGGTGTGCTAATGAAAGCACCAGGGGGTAGGTTCCTTGGGTTATATTGTGCTTCAAATTCGTCAGACAATTCGCCTTTCGCAGAGTCTTTTGGAGAAGGCATGACAGGCGAAGCGGGGGTACGCGGATTTGGTGCGAAGAGTGAGAGATCTGGGTGTATGGGTTCTGAGACATGTCTTGCACGGGTTCATAGAACGGGAACAAATATCTCTTCTGCTTCTGTGACTCGCAGATCTGAAAATGCATTATTGAATTCTTTGATGGCTTCTTCTCTTTCTTTGCATCTCTTAGTAGGCCTGAGTGACCTGCTAGTTTTCTCAGATGATCCCCTCATGGTGGGCTCCAGTTGAGGGCAAGGAATGATAGCTGTGTGCTAGGGGGGAAGAGTGGGAAGTGGGCTCTCAAGTACTCCTCTGGATATGAGTGGAAAGTCATCCCAAGGGGATTGCTACTGAGAAAGATTCCTCTAGTGAAAGGTGAGGGAGATCTATAACCAGTGGTTTGGTCTCGAGGCCTGAGTGGGACACTGGTGCAATTAATGCACTCAAAAGCGGAGAGCGCTGACTAAAGGCGCCTAAACGCACTAATAGGGCAGAAAGTGTGGAAAAGCGCACTTCATGCGATCACAATGGAGTGCTTCGAGTAGAGGTGGCAAACAATGGGGGAATCAGGACTCTGATAGATGTGGAAGCAGACACTTAAGGGTGTCAAAGTGCCAATTGGAGAGGAATTGGTGTATTCTGATAGAAACTCGAGCTGTACACTTGGATGGTAGTGGAACGGAAGTAAGTGACAGGAAAATGAACATGGTGACGTGTAGGTATGCTAAGCGAGTTCCCAGGGCTTGGAACTGAATAGGGAGTACTAAGGTAAGTGATGAGGCAAGTCAGGGTCCATAACAAAATATAATGATAAGTACTAGTGCCTGTGTGATGGAGTATGAGTTCTGATGGAGGAAAAACGCACCAATGGACCTTGGAGGACTAGGACAGGACATGCGGAGGACAGGTGACGGATCCTAAGGAAGTGCGACGGAGTGCACCGTTGAGGGCGAGGAATGATAGCTGCGTGCTAAGGAGGAAGAGTGGGAAGTGGGCTCTCAAGTACTCCTCTGGATATGAGTGGAAAATCATCCCAAGGGGATTGCTACTGAGAAAGATTCCTCTAGTGAAAGGTGAGGGGGATCTATAACCAGTGGTTCGGTCTCGAGGCCTAAGTGGGACACTGGTGCAATTAATGCACTCAAAAGCGAAGAGCACTGGCTAAACGCGCCTAAACGTGCTAATAGTGCGGAAAGTGCGGAAATGCGCGCTTCAATGTCAAAGCGCACTTCGTGCGATCACAAAGGAGTGCTTCGAGTGGAGGTGGCCACCAATGGGGGGGAGTCAGGACTTTGATAGATGTGGAAACAGACACTTAAGGGTGTCAAAGCGCCAATTGGAGTGAAACTGGTGTGTTCAGATAGAAACTCGAGCTATACACTTAGATGGTGGTGGAACGGAAGTAAGTGACAGGAAAAACGAACATGGTGACGTGTAGGTATGCTAAGCGAGTTCCCAGGGCTCGGAATCGAATAGGAAGTACTAAGGTAAGTGGTGAGGTAAGTCAGGGTCCATAACGAAATATGATGATAAGTACTAGTGCCTGCGTGACGGAGCATGAGTTCTGATGAAGGAAAAATGCACCAATGGACCTTGGAGGACTAGGACAGGACATGCGGAGGACAGGCGACGGATCCTAAGGAAGTGCGACGGAGTGCACCGTAACGCGCCCAAACGCGCTGGTATGCGCCAAAGCGCGCGTAGCGCGGAAGTCGGGTTTGAAGTGCGTTGCAAGGATAGTGGGTGCATCGTGAAAAGGCGCGAAATTGGCCCATATGCGCCTGCAGAGACACGAGTCTCTACATCTCCCGGGGACTTGGCTACTGACTGTCCTCAGTCAGTCCGTTGTAGCGCAAATTGACTTAGAAAAAGTTGTGGACGTGAAAATCATGTGATCACAGGAGTTTGACCAAATTTGGAAAAGTGGTTGAATTGATGAAAAACACGTCGCGCTTCTCTTCTTCTGTCTTATCCATCTCATCAGTGATCTGCCTCTCAACAAGATGGCACCTTTCAACTCCTCCTTGCTTGCCTTTTCTCCTACTCCTGAGCCTGTCATGCGCCCTACCTCCCCAGCCAAGGAAGCCGGCTCACCAGTCCAAGAGGTGCCAGAGACTGAGCAGCAAAAGTTACTCCGCTCTTGGGTCGCGCTATTACAGGCACTGGACACCCAAGTCAAGATTATCCCTGGTGATGGCCCTGAGTTGTTTGAGGATAGAGAGACCTGGACGCGCGGATGGAGCCAGCTGTCTGTGAGTAGCCTCTATTGGGTCCTCCTGAGTGCTAAGCAGCCTTCTTGTAGGTGCAACTCGCAGAGTCTGCCACTATAGCAGAGCACTTGAAGATGGGACTCGAATTCGACAATGTGGGAAGGACGATATTGGAGGAAGGTAAACGCGCCTATAGAATCTTCTCCAAGGAGATTTGCGAGATCAAGGAGAGGGCTGTCGCAGACCCCCTCCTAGGACACCACCGCACCCCAAGCACTTACTACAGAAAATGGTAGCGGAGGTTATCCTACCTGTGTCTAAGGATAGTGGGGGAAAGCTGGTGGAGGTATGTGATTGTTTCCTTTTCTCCTGCGCGTTTAACTGGTATGGCTACACTTAGCAGTCTGGTGGGCATCCTGAGGCGCCTAGCTGCCTGCACTGTCAGAGTATGGGGCTGAAGTGCGATGGAGAGCCTGGACATCGTTGCCCTGCTTGCGCCTCTGCCAGGAGGCCCTGTTCATTTTCGCACAAGAGTGCGTTTCTTCCTTCATGCTAGCGCGTTTTTACTGATAGCGTGTGTACTGGTAGGGAAACCTAAGAAGGCTGGTGCGCCTTGCAAGGCAGGGTCTGCTCCTAACGCGTCTCTCCTGGCTGGGTCTGTGCCTGGCTCTGTTCGTCGTCCTGCTTCGTCTGTCGCCAAGGACGTCATGGATGTCGATTCGTCCGGATCTGGAGAGTCTGAGGTCGAGGAGAAGGAGGTGCCCATTCGCGCTATCAAGGCCTTGCCTTCTCGCACGGTAAAGGCTGACAAGGGTAAGGGTAAGGGAAGTGTGCCCAGTGTTCCTACCAATGGCGCTGATGAAGTCGAGAGTGAGGTGGAGCGCCTTAGAGCTGAGAATGAGCATCTCAAGAACATCATCCGCTCAATGCGCCAAAGCGGGCGCAGTCAGCAGAGTCGCCTTATTGCGCTGTCTAACCAGACCTATACCATGTCCACTGAGCTGGCGCGTTTGGATGATGAACTCGCCTTCCTCAACTAGTCTATCCTGTGGTCTTGGCGCCAAAGCACCATTAGAATAGCTTTGTCTCTTGTTGGCGCCAATGCGCCTGTAGAATAGTCCATGCCATCCTCATGTCGCGTCGCATGTCCATGTCCACGTCCTGAGTCCAAGTCCACTGGGCCTATATATTATAAGAGAGATTCGTGAATATAATTAAACGCGTAAGAGAAAGTCATAAGAAATGAAACAAAGCAATGGTCGCGCGGGTTTGCGCCCACCTTGTCTTCTTCGTGCATCTTCCTTCATCTATTCCTTTCGTAAGCCCTGCACGTTGTGATGATTAGTGAGGAGTGCGCGTAATATCTATAGTAAAATGTGCGCGGCGCAACTGCGCACGTTCGAAATTGAATGTCTAGATGGTTGATTAGGTGCGCGCTCTACAGTATGGGTGCTTAGCTATGTATAATTTGGCGGTTTAGTGTGGTTTGGACGGGTATATGATAGAGTCTGTTTGGTGGTATGTTCATGGCAATGCGTGTTATATGGGACAATTAGAGAGTAGGAAAAAGATCACCGGACGAAACCCGGGGTAAAACAGAGGATATTGTACGGAGGTGTTATGTTTTTGTTGTTTTTGTTGTTATATGATGTTTTTGTTATTTTTGTTGTTATATGTTTTCTGGAGGGAGTCGTGTATGGGGTCGAGGATATTTACGGGTAGAGTGTCGGGAGGTGTGCGGGAAGTGGTAGTATGCGCTATTCGTCGAACGCGCTCTTGGGATCTTCTTCATCTGGTTCTATGCCATCGTCTTGCGCAATGCGATCTAGGCTTTCGTCATTCATCCCCATGATGCTAGTTACCGAGATGTGCTCTTCGCTGCGCGGATAATAGGGAATGATGCGAAATGCCATGTATCGTAGCTTTGAGACTGCGCCATCCAACTCTGCCAACAGATATGAGCCTCCTTTCGTACAGCGCACGACAATCATCGGTCCCAGATACCGCGGTTTCGTCTTCTTGCTAAGCTTGTACTCGACCTTTGAGTTACGCACTAGCACTAATGCACCTGGCTTAAAATCGTAGTCTTTGATTGAGGCGCGAAAGCGCTTCTCGAAATTGCGGACAGAGTTGAAACGCGCTTTCATTACCTTATCTTTGATAGCATCAAGATCCTCTATGCACTTCTGCAATTGGCGTGCACGCCATGCTATGAGGTCAATGGTGGTAAATGCGCCTCGCTCTGGTAAGGGTGCTAAGAATGTTGCTTCTGCTAGGTCAAAAGGAAAAATAGGTTCAACACTGTTACAGTCAAGTACGCCCCTATTCATTTTCTTTACTCTTCACTTGTATTACGTCGCGAGCCGCATGATGCCGCCGTTAGACTTATCTCTCTTTCTTGATTACTCATTGTATTACATCATGACCGCTATCTCGCCGTCACTAGATGACCTATTCTTGGTATCTCTGACTTGTCTTATCTTTGACTCATTCTGACTTACTTACGCCGGCCCTAAAGACATTCCTACTAGTATATAAACTCGTCTTTGTACTATGTAGTTCTTTACTTTAATCTTACTAGGTTTTACCTGGAACTTGCTTTCGCTTAAGACCCCCAATCTTAAGTCGTCTGAACTCTTGATTCAAGTCGAGGACACTCTCCTTGCCTTGTCTTAGAACCACTGAACTTCGGTATACGCCGAAGCCTTGAACCGACCTTGGCTGATCACTCTTATCGAGTGGCCATACATCAGAACTATCCTAGTTCGTAACAAAAGATTAAAGTCTTACTGATTCCCTGCATCACCATCGCGTGCTGCATAACCTGAAACCAAGAAGAAACGATAAACCCTGGTCATCACGACAGATAGAACTCCAGGTCCAAACTGACGACCTCTTTGACCCCATTGATCGGCACACTCAAACTAGGCGCTTTACCACCATTACCACCCCTGAATCCCAAGATGTCTTCAAAGCCCGTTGAAATCAAGATCGGAACCCCTACCATCTTTGATGGCAATAGAGACAAATCTAGAGGCTTCCTCATGTCGTGTAACTCTTACCTCGACATCAATGAGAAGATCTATATAGAGGATAAGCAGAAAATTATTTTCGTCACCTCCTTCATGAACGAAGGGAACGCCCGCTACTGGAAAGAGGACTTCCTCTCCCACGCACAAGATCCGACCTATAAACGAACAGACGGAACCATTAAGGGTTATGGGACTTGGGCAGAATTCCTTGCCGATTTTAACAAAGCATTTAAACCGCTTGATCCCGCAGGAACCGCTTTAGCCAAACTCCGGAACCTGAAACAAGGGCCCGAGCTCCAGGATTACATTTCGGAATTCCTCATGCTCGCCCAACGCTCTGGAATCCATGATGACGTCTCAAAGAAGCAATTCTTCTTAGACGGATTACACCCAGGACTAACCGCCCGCCTCTTCGGCACGGGTGACGTCTCTGATGATTTCGAGGTGGTCCTCACCACCTGTATTAGCCTCGACAACTCCCACCTCCAGTTGAATGCCATCAGAGCATGTAACCAACCCCAGAAGAAGAAGAACTTCGGATCCAGCAGGTACACACCTTCCAGAGACCCCAATGCTATGGTGGTCGATCGACTTACCGAAGAAGAACATACTGAACATTTCCGCACTGGGAAGTGTTTCACTTGCCACGTGGTAGGACACATGTCTAGAACGTGTCCCCAGAAGAAGAAGAACGGGAAGACCCCGGTCCGTCGCAAAGAAGTCGAGAGTAGCGACGATGAAGAAGAAGAAGAAGCGGAAGTTCGCCGCCTCAACGAGGATTTTTGATGTGGAAGACTGGATCAACGTCAGTATCTTCCGATGTACCCATTAGACTTGTACGAAAAGTTGGTGAACGAAAGGAACTTCGAGTTCCCATTTCTCTAATTTCGAAAACTCGTCTGAAAACCGTTGAAACAACCGCAGTCGTCGACTCCGGAGCAGCCGGAACATTCATTTCCGAAGACTTCGTAAAGAAGCACAAAATCCGAACCCACACACTCAGTAAACCCTTCAAGGTTACTACCGCCGATGGAAGCTATTCAAAGAGTGGAGCCATTCGATGCTACTGCGTCCTCACTATCAAGATCGATGAGCATACCATGATTGGGAAGTTCAACGTCACTCGCTTAGGACGAAGAGATCAGATCCTTCTCGGTATCCCTTGGTTAAAAGCGATGAACCCGGTCATCGACTGGGCCGCTGAAACCCTCGTTCTCTCACGAACGGCGAAGAGTAGCCAGGTCGAAGAAGAAGTTGACAAAGAAAGAAAAAAAGACGCTCTTCCTCTTCTATTCCAACCAGAATTGATTGATCGGACGTGGAAGAACTCCAAGCTTCGTAAAGAAGAACCCGTCGCACCCACCCCTCCCTGCTATCCGAAAGCATCCATCGAAGAGATCGTCGATGAAGAAGCTCCCATCCCTATTCCCGATCTACTCCCCATCCCAGATGACGACGATGAAACCTTTGATACTAAGGAAGACGTATGGACGCAAGAGAACTTTGCCGCACCAGTGCGAGAAGTCTCTCTATACGACCTTGATGACGATGAATTCCTAGTAGAATATTCTTCCGACGCATCCGAACTCCGGGTCATTACGAATGTTTCTATGGACACCCCCCTTACTTCCGATGGAACCAGCCGTCGGGAACAGAAACCTACGGTCACGCCCTTGCCACGGTCTAGCGAATATACGAAAGTTAGTAACAAAGCCCAGCAGTTTGCTCTAGCTGCGGGTTTAGAACAAAAGAAGAAAACTTTCGAAGAACTTGTACCTTCCTATCTCCACGACTTTGCCGATATTTTCGCAAAAGACGGACTTAACACTCTTCCTCCCGAACGACCTGGTATTGACCACCGTATTGAAACAAAACCCGGATTCATCCCAAAGACGTCGAAAATCTACCCTCTCTCCATTAATGAACGAACTGCTGTCAAAGCGTTCATCGATGAAAACGTACAGAAAGGTTTTATCTCAGAATCGAAATCGCCGCAAGCTAGCGGATTCTTCTTTGTCGGAAAGAAAAGCGGAGACCTAAGGCCATGCCAAGATTATTGGTACATCAATGATTGGACAATCAAGAACGCTTATCCGTTGCCACTTCCACTATCCCTAGTCGCACGGTTGCACGGAGCTAAGTATTTCACCAAGATGGATGTCCGATCCGGTTATAACAATATCCGTATTCACCCCGATGATCGATGGAAAGCAGTGTTCACCACCGAATTCGGACTCTACGAGCCAAATGTCATGTTTTTCGGTCTCTGTAACTCCCCGGCTACGTTCCAAGCCTACATGAACCGAACCTTCCAACAAGAAATCAATGAAGGATGGTTAGTGATATACATGGACGATATCCTTATCTTTTCGAACGACCTTGATGAGCACCATGAACGAACTCGCCGCATTTTAACCAGGATACGAGCTGAGAAGCTCTTCTTGAAGCCGGAGAAGTGTACCTTCGATGCACAAGAAGTTGAATACCTTGGAATGATAATCCGTCCCAGATGTGTTGCCATGGACACCGCTAAAACTGATGGAATCCGCGATTGGCCAACTCCCACCACCGTCAAAGAAACACGATCATTCCTCGGATTCTGCAATTTCTATCGGAACTTCATCCCTCATTATTCTGATATCGCACGACCGCTTATTGACTTGACGAAGAAAAACAATGTTTTCTCGTGGTCAGCTCCGTGTCAAGATGCCTTCATCATGCTGAAAGAATGTTTCCTGAAACAACCGGTTCTCCGTAACCCTGATCCTTCACGTCAGTTTGCAGTCGCAACTGATGCATCGCTGGTAGCCACTGGAGCTGTCCTTCTCCAGACTGACGAAAACGGTGTTTACCACCCCTGTGGATATCTTTCGCAATCCCTGAACCCGGCAGAAAGGAATTACCAAATTTTCGATCGAGAACTCCTCGCAGTTATCCAGGCGTTGACGGAATGGCGCCACTACTTGGAAGGAAACTCTCACCCGGTTCTCGTATTCACCGATCATATGAACCTTCTCTATTTCCGAACCGCACAGAAACTCACCCGTCGCCAAGCTCGCTGGCAATTGATTCTTTCTTGCTACGATCTAGAACTCCACCATGTTGCCGGAACTAAGCTTGTTGCCCCCGATGCATTATCTCGCCGTGCTGATCATGTTCCTACTGAAAACGATAACGAAGACGTCACTCTCCTCCCCGACTCCCTCTTTATTCGCCTCCTTGATCAAGAATTAATGACAACCCTCGCGAACCCTGATCCCGACGACACCGACCCTATCTTCCAAGCCACCTCTGATGCGCTGAATGGTCTCTGTCTTCCCCCTATGAAATCCGCCCTCTCCGATTGGACTATTAAGGACAACGTCTTATTCTATAAAGATCGTGCCTACGTCCGTCCCGCCGGACGACACACTATTTTAGAACGAACCCATGATCATGCAACCGCCGGACATCCCGGTCGTTTTAAAACCGAAGAACTGGTAAAACGTGACTTCTGGTGGCCTTCTATGGGTACCTACATCCGAAAATATGTCGAAGGCTGCGCCCTTTGTCAGCAAATGAAATCCGACACTCACCCTACGACCCCCCCCGCTCGTCCCTATCCCATCCTCAGTTTCCACTCCCTTTGCCCAGGTATCCGTCGACCTTATCACTGATCTGCCACCTTGTAACGGTTTTGATTCTGTCATGGTCGTGGTAGACCATGGGCTTACGAAGGGGGTAATTCTTATCCCTTGTACGAAAACCATCACTTCGGAAGGAGTAGCCAAGAAGTTTTTCAAATACGTCTACCGCCATTTCGGACTTCATGAGAAAGTAATCTCCGATCGAGGACCGCAGTTCGTCTCCAAGTTCTCTAAAGCTCTCGCTAAACTATTGAAATACGACATCGCCGCTTCAACCGCCTATCACCCACAAACAGACGGACAGACGGAACGACTGAATCAGGAACTTGAAACCTACCTCCGCATCTATTGTCGTAACAACCCAGAAGAATGGGTCGAACATCTCCCTATGGCCGAATTCGTTCACAATCACAGAAAACACGACTCTCACAACGCCTCCCCTTTCCGCCTCATGATGGGATACGAGCCACGAGCTCTCCCTCACGTACTCCCTGAATCCACTGTCCCTGCAGCAGAAGAACGACTCCGTACTCTTCAAAAGATACACGAAGAAGCTATCTCCTGCCATAATCTCGCAATGCAGCGAATGGCTGAACGATCGCATGGAAAGAAGTACCAACCCTGGAAGATCGGAGATAAGGTTTGGTTATCGGGAAAGAATCTCATCACACAGTTACCATCGCGGAAGCTCGCCCCGAAACGATACGGACCCTTTACCATCACTGCAGTACTATCCCCGATCACGTTCACACTCCAGCTTCCCGCGCAATGGAAAGTTCACCCCACATTCCACACTTCTGAACTATTGTCCTATCACGAAACAGAAATCCACGGCCCTAACTTCCACGAACCCTCACCTGACATCATCGATAACGAAGAAGAATACGAAGTCGAAGCTATCTTGTTGCATAAGGGAACGGGTAAACGAAGACGCTATCTTGTATCCTGGAAAGGATATTCTTCCGCCAGCAACGAATGGATTCCCCAGGAAAATCTCGGCAACGCTTCTTCGATCCTCACCGCTTATAAGAAAGCTCACGGATTATAAGAACCCCCAGAAGATCATCATGTCTACTCGCTCCCAACACACTCGTAACCTCGAAATCTGCCTTGCACAACTCCGCGTCCTTATATCCCACATAGACACTATGACCGATACCCTTGCTTCTCCCACCGTAACTTCAACCACCCTTACCAATGATTCCAATTCCTCGTCTCACTACTTCGCTGTCCTTGACGACATCGAAACCAATACCATATTCGAATCCGCCCTCCTTTCTGAACAATACGCTATTGAAATCGACAACCTCCTTGCTGAACGAGGAGCTCTTTCTAGCACCCTTCTCATTAACATTATCCGAGCAGCCAAGCTCGTCGAACGCACCTCCGAACTCCTTAATGATGAACGTATCAAGACGATCTTTCGTCATCTCCATATTCGTATTCGCAACACGGCAGTCCGTCTTATGCCTCCCGCTACCAAAGAGATTGTTAGAGAGGCCATCCACATCGTCACTGAACGAATTGCAAACAACCCAGTTGCCCGACCTCCATCACCCCATATTGCCGTCCCTATCCCACCTCCGGTTGAGACTACTCCCATTGAGCACACGCTTAATGCTGTCATTCCTCCTCACGTACCTAGCATACCGATTGCTACTACGCCTCGCGCAGCGCAACCCGCTCGTATTCGTCCTATCCGCCGAAGTCCATCCAAACTCAAGAGAGAGCTCTCCGTCTCCCCCACCACCCGCAACCGCATCTTACATTCCAAGACCCCGTCTCCACCGCCCCAGACGTCTTCCGTCACCATCATGAAAACCGAAAACTGCGATAACTTTATATGTCGCAACTGCAACCTTGTCGGCCATCGCCACAAGAATTGCCCCACATACTTTTGTCGCGTATGTCGTGACTTAGCACCCGGCCACTTGTCGGCCTTCTGCAAAGAGCTTCGCGGAGAAAAGATTATACCCTTGGTTTGGACGGATGATGGTTTCTACGATGCTCTCGCTAAATGGGAAGCTGATAAAGATGCGGAACATGAACAGATCTCAGTCGAAGAAGACGAAAGGTTATTCAGTCAATGCGCAGGAAATCGCGATGACTACGAATACGACCATAACTTTGAATGTTGAAATCGGTGACTTCAACGATAATAACGGGGTAATGTTACAGTCAAGTACGCCCCTATTCATTTTCTTTACTCTTCACTTGTATTACGTCGCGAGCCGCATGATGCCGCCGTTAGACTTATCTCTCTTTCTTGATTACTCATTGTATTACATCATGACCGCTATCTCGCCGTCACTAGATGACCTATTCTTGGTATCTCTGACTTGTCTTATCTTTGACTCATTCTGACTTACTTACGCCGGCCCTAAAGACATTCCTACTAGTATATAAACTCGTCTTTGTACTATGTAGTTCTTTACTTTAATCTTACTAGGTTTTACCTGGAACTTGCTTTCGCTTAAGACCCCCAATCTTAAGTCGTCTGAACTCTTGATTCAAGTCGAGGACACTCTCCTTGCCTTGTCTTAGAACCACTGAACTTCGGTATACGCCGAAGCCTTGAACCGACCTTGGCTGATCACTCTTATCGAGTGGCCATACGTCAGAACTATCCTAGTTCATAACAAACACCATGGACCATGAAATAAGGCGATAAGCCTGTCGCCTTATGCACAGTAACGCGCTCTGCCCAAAATACTAATGGTGCGACTTGGTACCAGCGGGAATCATCCCCTTCGCAAGTTTTCATGATGGCCTCCCGGACATCAAGATGCTGGCGTTCGACTATGCCATTAGCTTGAGAATTATATGGCGAAATGCGGATTGGGTGGATTCCATATTTCTCCGGGAGTGCATCTGCTGCGAGTCTGTAGGCGGGTGCGTTATCAGTAACCAGCTCAGTAATGGGACCCCATCTGCATAGGAGATCCTCGAATATGAACACTTGCAGCGTCTTGGTATTCTCTCTGTGTACCATGCGCCATTCGGGATATGATGTGAGCGCGCAACGCGCTTGCACGATATTTTCGAATCTGCCCGCTTTAGGCATCTTCATCGTGTCAATATGCACTTTGCGAAACAAACCTCCTGGGATGGGTACTGTTGGCGGTATATGAAGTCTGCGCATCTGGCGCACTTGGCACTCGTGACATGTGCACGCGTACCATTTGACATCGTCGGTGATGAAAGGCCACCAGAACCGCAAGAGCAACCGCACGTGTACGGCATATATACCCTTGTGTCCTAGATCATCATGTGCCTCTTTCAAAATGCGATAGCGTTTCTGGGGCTCAAGCACCAATTGGTGTTTCCCTTGATGGTTCCTACACCATAGATTATCTTCCAGAATAAAGAAGTGTGCCGCGTAATTGACAAATGCTTGAAATTCATCATCTGAAAGGTCAGTGGGTCTTTTGTGCGAAAGGAGAAATTGCCTGGTTGCGACTATTTTCTCGTCTAGAATTTGCGCTGTTGGAGAACGAGGAATCTCTGGTTCCTCTGAATCAGTTTTGACGATATCTAGAAAAACGCGCATGTCTGGTAACCACGTAAGCTGTTGCACATATGGTGCGTTATGCACTGTGCGCGTTATGCGCGCGCATGCCGCATTGACTTGGTGCGTCCTTTCATTCAGGAGCGCGATTCCAAACGAGTAAGCGTGATCTATCCAATCTTCGTGATCATCATCTTCAATGGGATCTTCGTCTATTGGGGGTCTCCTTGAGAGGCCATCAACGCCTGCGTGTTTCGCGGTGGGAACATGAACAAGAACAAATTGGAACAAGATAATACCCGTGATCCATCGGTTGATGGTCGCATTGGGCTGCAAATCAGGATTATTGATCATACCTTTGATATACTTCACGTCAACTTCGACCGTAAGATTTGCGACACCAAATATGTATACGCGCACTGCGCGCAATGTGCGAAAGAGTCCGTAGAGCTCTAGCTTGGCCTGGGAGTAGCGACTCTCGACTTCGGTGAGTGCGATCGATCCAAAATGGTTTGGATAAAGCTTCCCATCTTCGCCTATTTGCAGCAAGATAAATGCCACCGCAATGACCAAGGTATCAACTGCTAGAATGACTTCGCGACTGCATTCATAATCCAGCAGTCGCAGTGCAGGGGACTCTAATACAGAGTCCTTCAGCATTTGCATTGCTTCCCGATACTCAGGTCCGAACTCGAAGGGCACATCTTTCCTGGTAAGGTTGATCAATGGGCGTGCTATGCGCGAGAAATTACGGATGAAGATGCGCAAAACTCCACATGTGCCCAGAAACCCGCGCACATGTGTCGCATTCTTGGGTTCTGGCCAATTGCGAATCTTTTGGACCTTGGAGTCCTCTGGCACTCGGCCCTCAAATGTGCACAAGTGCCCAATGATGATTGCACTTGGCGCAGCTAAAACGAATTTAGTAGCGGATATGGTGGCGCCTACATTCTCCAGGCGCTGAAGGATGCAATTGAGCACAATGCAGTGCTCCCATATGAAGCGACGGATGCCTGGGTTGGCAGGTATAGTCTCATAAGAGCCATCCACGCGCTGGTAGTGTGTTTTCACCGATTTGACGGGCACATCGTCTACAAAGGGCAACATATAATCCGGAATCTCATGCTGAAGGATAAAGGCAGTGTCGCCTTGATAGACCTGTACAGCATTAGCATGCCCTTGTGGCAACGTCGTCAGCCTATGAGGGCCTAGTGGCATTCCAAAGGTAGTCAAATCGTGCGATTCCTCGTGAAGGGCGCATTGATCGTATCCTGAATATAAATCCATCATACCATATACGGTGTATCCTGCAAATGACTCTGCTAAGTGCTCGACAAAGGGTGGCACTGATGCGTCGTGAATCGTAACCACATTGAGCGGCTGTAAGTCGTGGACTAAGCGCAGTGATTTGCCGTCCTTCTTGACGATGCAAAACCAGCGCGAGCGATATGCAGCAGTGGACGGCTCGTATACTCCTGACGTGATCTTCTCCTTGATGATGCATATAACTTTGCCAAGCGTTGAGGGAGGGATAGGAATATTCCGCTAAGACCAGGGGGTGTGTGGTACAGTCGGAATCTTGTACGGCGGAAAGTATGTCTTGTTGAGGTGACCTCGTTCAGAGGCACCCCACGCAAATGTGAGCTCATGAGTGCGAACGAGCCAGCGGATAAGCTTTAGCTCTTCTGGCCATAGCCATTTCGCAGGATCTAGATCGAGCTTGTCAGCGCGCTCGCGCGTGAAGCGGACACCTGGAATAAATTCAGGAGGATGAGTTGGCAGTTCTGGCATGCCAGCCAATGGGTCTGCGGGTAACTGGCGCACTACCATATACTCTGGAGGCATAGTGGTAGGCACTGTGCGCACTTTCTTCGCCACTGGCTTATAGACCAGTGCATGGCGTGAACAATCATAAGAATAAACGGATGAGAAGGCGTCTATGGATGCCTTGTCTAAAACGGAGTGGGTCGAGGTCAGATGTGCATATTGCGCCGAATAGTGCGATGGCAATGATAACGGAATAATCAGAATGGATGATGAAGACACGCTGTGTGAGAACACAGAAACAGATGCAACGTTGCTCCTTAAGAGCTGTGAATGTGAAACTTCCACGCGCGCTTTGGAATGAAAGAAAGATTGAGCATCCTTGCAAGATGGAAATGTATACCAAGGCGGGGTCATATAAGACGGATAGGTGTCTCCCTGCGAATTCTGCAGATCATCGATATCTAAAAACCCTTCTCCTCCTCTTTGCACAGCTTAGGCGCGTGTTGCAGGCATGGAAGCCCACTTACACAACATCCACAGCGCGTCACCCATTGCTGGGTGGGAAGGCGCAGCTCCTTACGCGTATTGGGATCAGTTAGTAGGATATCTTGATCACCATTGGGGAGGTCGAATGTGCGGCAGGCGGTGAGCTTGAAGAATGGTTGTCCTAGTAGAATCTCGAAATTTGCGCGTTCGGTGACTTGCACTTGGAAGTACATAGGCCCGGCGCCAAAGTCGAGTGGTACATTCTCTACTACTCCCAGGGTTGAGTCCTTCGACGTGTTGACAGATTCCATATTGAGGCGATGGTCTGCATGCAGGCCTACACCTAGTGATCTCCAGACTTCCTTCAGCATCACTACTACTTCGGCGCCTTGATCAAGAACACAGGTAAGTACCCACCCTCCAATCATAGCTGTGTGAATGCAGCGCAATGGCGCAAAATGGTCTGCAACTACTTTGCCATCATCACTTCGCAACCGATCTTGGTCGAATGCCTGCATGAACTCCTCTGTCGTTTCCTGGCTGGATAATTCGTTGACAGATACCGTGCCTACGGTAACGTGCTTATTGGTCGTGAGGTCGCAGAATTGTTTGTGGACGTCTGGCGAAACGGCGAGTAAATCACGCACTGGGATATTGATGCTGCTTTCAAGGAGGTGCTCAATTATGTGCTTATCGGCTTCCTTATCCTCAAGCGCACATAAATTCCTGTAATGAGTAGATGATGATGACGCGGAGGGCACGTTAGCAGATGACGACGATGCACTATTAGATACTTTGGGTGTCTCTTGTGGCTTGGCAGCTGATGTAGAGGGCGTTGCAGCAGTTTTCGCGCACTCTGGTGCCTTGCCTTTGTCTGACGAAGCTTGTATGGCAGGAGAGACTATCTCTACCGCATCAGAGGCTTGCCTAGACGCAGGCCCAGGGCGTGCACAAGGCTCGCTGGAGACTTCTACTCCGTCAAATCGCACTGCTTTACCTTTGGGGGTGTAAGGTCCATTCCCCTTCTTCTGATCGCGCTTTGCAGTCGCTAGCGCTAACGCCTGTGTAGCGCGCAGCACTTCAAGATCTTCGTTGTCTACGTCTGAATCTGCGTCTGTGATGGTGTGCACAAATGCAGATGAGTCAACTTCTATCACTGCATCGACATCAGGATCGGTGCGGACAAAGATGCCAGCGGTTACGCTTGCGCTTGGAAGCGCCTGGTCTGCCTGCTGAGTGGCAATATGACAATCAAGTCGCTCTTTCAGCGTCCCTTCGTGCGGTTTCCCCGGAATCCATCTACCGCTTGGCAATACTAATTTGTTGCTCTCCTCGCTTACCTTACACTTCCCAGCATCAATATATGCCATCTTTTCATGACAGTGACTAAGGAAATGTTCGCCGCTTCCGCAGAACATACACCCTTGCGCCGCATAATTGCCGCTACGAGTGGCCTGGTATTCCTGTTTGACGACTGCGCCAGTTGTGGGTTTCTGGTATACTGGCACCTGCGAACTGCCGGCCCGTGGCGATGGTGACAGGGTTTGTGTGCCTATTGGTAATGCTGCTACTGACGTGTTACCTGGGAGCAAAAAGCACGCAGCTGCGCTCACGTCTTGCATAGGGTAAGGATCGTCTGGATGGTGATCTGGGAACTTGATCATCATGCGGTTGCGAATTTGCTGTTGCATGTCTGAAGGGAACCCCTCCAAGAATAGTCGGTTCATCTCTGCCTTACCAATGCGATCATTCTTCTCGAGGATCTGCAACACCTTCTTGAATCGGCGGCAATACTCTCCTTCTGCCTCTATGTCTGGCATTGGTGCGCAACTCTGGTTGCGCGAAACTGTCTGTAGGTCAGCTATCGTGAAGCGCTTATTTCTTTCGCATCCAGGATACAAATCCTTGATCGCTAAAATAAAGGTGTCATAGTCACCTTTAGTAGCTTCAGGTATACCGGCCCAAAGGTCCCTATTGTCAGTGGGCACGTATCTTATGAGACCTTTGATGCAATCTGCGCCTGCCAAATTTGCCTGATCAGCAAGGTCTTCATAATCATCAATAAAGGTTAGCAAACTCCGATCTTTCCCGTCAAACTTGGGCGCTTTATCAGTGGCACGCCCAGGCATTCTGAAGGGAACTGCTGCCATGCTTGCTTGTGGTGGGTTAATGGGTAAAACAGGTTGAGAAGGAGGAATCGATAAAGCAGGCGCTTGGCTGGTTTGAGCGATAATTGCTTTTTTTGATTTAACCAGTTTGTGCGCAGGGGGAGTGTCGTAGAGAATGATTAGGGATGATGGTGCGAGTCGCATAGCAGATGATAGGATGAAGCTGGCAATGGCATGGTGACACAAGCCGTGATATAGGCCATATGTGGCTGTAGGGGCACAAGCCTCTACACCAGCATCAAACGATTGGTAATCCTTACACCTCCCTCCAACTACAGATATCGACCATCCTCGGTCGATCTCTACACGAATCAAACTTCTGATGCTCCTGTCTCTCCTGTGACTGCGTCTCCGTCTGCATTGATAAGCTGTGTGACTTTGAGTGTTGTCGGCGAATGTGAATGGCAGGGTATGAGATGAAATGTGGTGAATTTGAGTTTCGACACAGTGCCATCAACTTCAGCAAGACAATAAGCGCCATTTGTGTTGCGCAAGACAACGACCATAGGACTGAAGTAGCGCGGTTTGCACTTCGCATTCGACAAGGGCTCGATTTTCTTGTTAAGCACTAAAATGAGCTCACCTGGCTTGAAGCTTCAGTCCTTGATAGTGTTCGAAAAACAGTGCTCAAAGTCTTTGATGGGCGCGTAACAACTCGCAAGAACACGTTCGTGAATACGTGCAAGATCGTCGTCTCATTTGGCAAGTTGTAGTGCACGGGCTGCGAGGAGGTCATGAGTGAGGAGAATTTTAGGGATGTCAGGCATGAGGAAGGTTGCTTCAGTGATATCGAATGGAAGTAATGGTTCGATGCTGTGCGCCATGTAAAATGGTGTATGTCCTGTTGATTTGCGAGTGGTGACACAATCAGCCCAGAAGATATGTGGCGCAACAGTTGGCCATTGTGTAATGTCACCTTGACAGGCTTTGACGAGGGAGTCACAAATCGTTCAATGTGAATGTTCAACAATACCATTGGCCTTTGAGTTGTAGGCCGAAATACGGATGTGATATTTGGACACAAGCCAGTTGAGTGCAGCCACGAACGGAGTCCCATTGTCTGTAACTATCTCTTCGAGTCCTCCCCAATGGCACAATAAATCTTCGAAAATAAAATTTCCTAGCATGTGACCAGTCTCTCTCCGTAGCATTCACCATTCAGGCCATGCTGAAAGTGAACAATGTAGGAATATCCGTGCAAGGTTGGCATATGCATTGAGTCGGTATAGGCTTTGCGAAACAAAGGCACAGGAATGGCAACTGTTGGCGGGAGAATGACTTTCTCGACGGATCAAAGCTGACACTGATGGCACATTTTAAGGTACCATGAGAGGTCATGAGTGAGAGTAGGCCACCAGAAGCAGTCAGCAATGGTTTGTTGAGTCAAATAGAATCCTTTGTGTCCGAGATTGTCGTGAGTCTGCCGAAGAATTCGAGAGCGGTCGTTTTGAAAAATGACGAGTTGATGATGACCTGTGGGATCATGATGCCAAAGTTGCTTGTTATGAACAAAAAATTGTGCTGCTCATTTAAGAAAACGAGAGCAAGCTGAGCTGCATGCCCGAAGGTAATACAAGCATCTCGAGATAGTGCTGAATGGCCCGAAGGTCATTGTCGCACCATTTGGAACCTTTGTTGTGCGGGAATTCAAGGTCAGTACTGATGTCAGTATGCAGATCACAACCTGGCTAGGCACTAAGAAATAAAAGTGCTCAACCAGTTTAAGTGAGTCTAAGCTCTGCCTAGCTGCTATACTTGCAGAATGCAAGAGCGTTCAACCCTAAAGGGGAAGCAAGGAAAGCAAGGATCCACAGAATAATGCTGATCAACCCTGATGAAAGGCGACCAAAGGCGATGTAAGCGCGAGAAAATGCGCTGAAGGCACACGCGGGAAAGTGAAACACGAAAATGTGCTTCACGCAGGAAGGCAAAAGTGCAAAAGGCGAAAATGCGAAAAGGCACGGAGAACAGGGATGGTAGTGTGAGCAGTGCACAAGTGTAGAGAGATGATGATATGATGAAAAGCACGGATATAGATGGATACTGATATTGCCACTAACTATAGACTGATGCTAGGGCCTTAAGACAACGACAGATACATGCATTGCATGGAACTAACTGGTGATAGATGGTGACTGCCAGAAGCTAAGTTGTAAAAATGAACATGAAAGTATGTAAGTTCTAGCTAAGCACTTTCCCAGGGCTCGGAGCCGGATAGGGAGCGCTCTAAGTGTGTAAGTGAGGTAAGGTAAGGGTCCATAACGAAATAGATAATGTAATATGCTAAATATGGTCTGATAATGAAAAGGGACGCACCTAGGAACTGGTTGGACAATGGATGGATGCTCCTGGATGATGCATGATGCAGTGCGCTTAAGCACAAGAAATGTGCTAAGTGCATGCACGGGAACGCAAAACATGAAAGCATGAGAAAGTGTCGCACCTATGGTGCATTTTGCAGGAGAGCTGCGCATTGTATGCGCAATGACTGGAGACATAGTAGAAGTTGCATATGGAGTAGGGTGACAAGTGTGAGATGAACGCGCTAAGCACAAGAAAGCGTGCGCACGGGAATGCTGGTGCGTTGTGTGGGAAGGTAGCGCGCCTATGGCGCATTTCATGGGAAAGCTGCGCATTGTGTGTGGAATGACTAGAGACATGATAGAAGTCGCATACGGATGATGGTGTGAGTCGTGCAGTAAAGGCCAGTTGCCATGAGTCGTGATATGGGCTATATGTGCCTGCAGAGACTTGAGTCTCTACATTGGCTTTCATAGAATTGAAAACCTGAGCCTTGGTCATCATTCCAAGACTTCCGTTGCGAGAATCCATGACTATCCATATCCCATAGCTAAGGACTTCATCTATCCACTCTTGAACTTCTCCCAAATCTTCTTCGTCAAAATCTTCATCTTCCAGTGCTTGACGATGGCGCGAGAGACCATCAGGGCCAGTGTGCTTTGATCCTGAAATGTGTTTGAGCGTGAAGTCGAATAATAAGATTCCCATGATCCAATGATTAACAGCTGTATTTGGCTGAATGTCTGGATTGTTGAGCATGCCCTTGATGTACTTTGCGTCGACTTCAATAATAAAGTTTTTGATTCCAATCGTCCAGACTTTGGTAGCTTTGAGTAGGCGAAATAGACCATAAAGTTTGATTTTTGCTTGCGAGTAGTGAGATTCTCGGTCATTCCAAGTAATCGAGCCGAAACGAGATGGTCGACAACGATTTTCGTTGTCAAGCTGAAGGAGGATCCATCCACAAGCAATGTAGGAAGAGTCAACAGCAAGAATGACGGGATTAGAGCTGTGATAATCGATGGGTTGAATAGCGAGTGAATTAATGACAGCATGTTTGAGGGTGTTCATGGAGGTCTGCGCATTTTCGTCCCAAACAAAAGGCACAGCATTGTGAGTGAGATTAGTAAGCAGGCGCGCGAGTAGGGCGTAGTTCTTAATCCAGTTGCGGACTGTTCCTGCGGTGCCTAAAAATCCACGGACTTCAGATCGTGTTGCACAGGGAGGCCAGTTCTTGATCTTGACGACTTTTGAGTCGTTGGGAATGCGACCCTTGTAAGTACAGTGCTGGCTGACGACAATAACCTTGGGTACACAAATAAAAAGCTTCTTTGCCGAGACTGTGGCTCCTGCGTGCTTAAGACAGTGTAAAACTCTATTCACGTCTAAGCAGTGCTCCCAAACAAATCGTCGAATGCCAGAATTCTCGGGAATGGTCTCAAAAGTGCCGTCTGAGAGCTCATATCTTGTGTGAGAGCCGAGAACGTTAACATTGTCTTGAAAGTTTGGTGCAATATCGATTTCGTGTTGAAGGATGAATGCAACATCATTTTGAAAGACCGCAGGAGAATTTGTCCATCCCATAGGTAACACAGTGAGTCGAAAAGTGCCGAGAGGTGTCTGGAAGGTGGTAAGGTCCTGAGATTCTTCAGCTAAGGCTCGGTGATCAAAGCCAATGAACAGGTCCATCATGGTATAAATTGAGTGACCAGCTGACTGCTCCGCGAACAGCTCAACATAAGGGAGAGTGGCTGCATCCTTGACTGTGACTGCATTAAGGGGCTGGAGATTATGAATGATTCAAATCAAGCTGTTTTTCTTTGAAACGCAAAACCAATTCAATTGGTACGAGCTGTTTGATGGCTTGTAGATCCCCGATGCAATTTTCGACTTAATGAGGGCAATGACTTTGTCGCGGATTCCTGGTGGGATAGGTGGTTGACGATGGACCCAGGGAGTATGCTCTATAGTTGGAATGATAATGGGTGGGAAATAGTCATCGCAGAAGCGCCCTTTTTCAGTCTCATCCCATGCTAGCGCTGACTCATTGAGAGGTAGGACATGGGCAATTAACTTTCGCTCTTTGGGCCATAGGAACAGATTTTGGAATATACCGAGTTCGTCAATGTGTTCTGCAGTGAGCCGGGTGCCTGAAACAAAGTCTAGAGGGTTCAGAGAGACTGTGGGAAGGGAAAGAAGGGGGTCCTCAGGGAAATGACTGATGATATGAGCATGGGCAGGCATGGTTGTTGCAACAGGCTTGACTCAATTGGCAACTTTTTGTAAGCAAGGACTCGTCGAATGGGATCATAATTGAAGGCTTCCTGTAGTAGACATTCTGCGAGAGGGGGAATCAAGGCTGATGATGGGCTACTAAGAGCTGCTGCTGTGAGCATGAGTGTGTTGAAATGGGGTGGAGGATGAGGGAAGGTAGTGCAGGTTCGAACTCACGTGATATCTGTGGGATCATGGACTGCGACATATACCATTTCCGACGTTTCTGACTTTGATGACCGAACAAGCTTTTGCCACAGGCACCCTAAAAGCAAGTGGTATGGTGCATCAGCTATAACATAAGCATGCACCCATGTTTTATGCTGTCAACGTCGATTTCGAGCATCTCAAGACACCCAGACATGTCCTGAGAGCCTCCGTTCGCAGTCTGCATGCGCATACAGATATCCTTATTGATTGGAGCTCGAGTCTTCTTCCAAATGTCTTCTCAAATAACAACGAGCTCTGAGCCTTCATCAAGTAATGCCATCTCCGTGTGAACACCATTGAGTGTGACCTTGCATTCTCGAAGTGGCGTAGCATGCTCAATTTGAGTAGGTGGGACAGGAATGACAGCAGCGAGAGTAGTGGCAGACGAAGGAGGGGATACTCAGTGCATTTTCCAATGTTCTACAGCTTCCCTGTGAAGATCCAAGCTAACTGCCAGAAGATCAGCAATCGTGACATTCGGAACGGCAGTGTTGAGCATGCTCTGGTAGATGCAGGAAGCAGCATCTGGAATGGCTGCTTTCGACTTGTAGACATAGGCTGGAGTTTTCTTTGGGGGTGCGAGGGGGACATCCATAGGCAGGATTTCGACAGAGCGAGTCTGTTTGTGAGTGCGGGAACTGGATGACGAACTGATAGTCTCCTTAGGCTTTTCCTGGGAAGGTGCTGCATCTACATTATCGAGCACCATTTTTTTGGCTTTTGATTGAGTAATAGCAAGAGCATCTGCGCCCAAGTCATCATCCTCAGTCGTTGCAACAATAGCGTGATTCTCTGTGATTCGAGTGCACTGAAAGAAGTAGCTTTCAGATATGAAGGCACTGGAGGGAATGGTCATGAGAGGAGAGTTCGAGGATGGAGTGGATGATGTGACAGACTGGGTATGCCTATCTATGACCTGCTGCAGATTCTCGATGCCTTGTTGTTGAATACGAGAGCCATTGGGATTGAGAAGGAAGAGATTTTCTCGGATGATGCATCCTGTGCGAAGGTATTCCGCAGCAATAGGGCAATAGTGAAGATAGTGGGACTGTCCACAGAATGAGCACTGTTTTGGGAGAAGTGGGGCACTGGGGGGTACAGGAGGAGCTGTAGACACATTACTGCAGAGTTGATGAGTACAGGGGGCAGCCCAGGCATTAGCGGCAGTGGGAAATAGGCAGATGAGTTGCATATAGCAAGAGGAGTAGTTGATGTCCCCAATATCAAGATTGTGCATCCGTCAAGCAAGTGCATTGACCTTGTCCATAGTGGACTTCTGTGGTGCTTGAACAGGTGCTTGAGGCTGCATGAAACACATGGTCTTCATTCGCACTTCGCGAGGAGCATCACAAGGCTTGTCCGAATCATCTGAGTCATATGCTGGACTCTCTCGTACTCGATGATGGCTGGTAGTAGTTGGAGGGGCACGACGATCTCTAATGGACTGGATGCAAAGGGTGATGGGATCATTGAACTCGGCATCAAAGGCCTCATCCGAGAAAATGTGATGCCCTGCCTCTATGACATTCTCAAAGTTTGTCGGCTCATTGCGGTTGAAGTCCGGATCCTTAAGCTCGAGCCATTGAAGGATTTGATGACGAGCACAGACCGGTAGCCCTTGCCAAAAATACTTGTCATGGTCGCATCCAGAGATCTTGTTATTACTGATGAGCCAGATGGCAATGGCTTGAAACTGACTGTAGTAGTGCATAAGTTCCTTCTCTGTGTTGATGTCGCTATCCGCTTGATTAACGACGATGCATTCGAGTTCGCGAATGGTATAGCGCTGTCCCTTGCTGGCACCTGGATATTGACCTAATATGCTCCTCTTGAACATGCCATATTCACGACTCTCATAGCCTGTAAGTGTTATCCAGAAACACTTGATTTGACGATCCACATAGCACACTAGACTTTTGCACTTATCAGCACTTGTTAGACCGTAAGTAGAGGCGAGATCTTCAAACACTTCGAAGAACTCCAACAGCTCCGACGTCTCGCCATTAAAAATTGGTGCTTTGCCAGAATCAGGGCTGTGCATGGCACCTGTGCCTTGATGCACATGAGACATGGTGGTAGTAGTTGGCTGGGTTGTGGCTAGAGCTTGGGTATTAGTGAAGATGGCGGGTCTTAAGATGAAAGGTTGCAGTTGCTGAAAATTAAATGAGGGTTGTTGTAGGGGTGCAGTAGCGTTGGGATATGATGGTCTAAGGTCGTCCGGTGCAAACAGATTCTCGTCTGAGTCGATTCTGGGATGAATGGGGCGGGAAATGGGATTTGATGGTGTGACTGGGACTGGTTGAGGGATGGAAGGGCCAACAAGAGTGTGGTTGTCTCTGATGTGAGCCAGTGTGGATAGTAAGGACAGTGGGATGCGCTAAGGTAAGTCAAGAGATCTGAAACACACCCCTCGCGGTGGGCTCCAATATGTAAAACCTAAGTGGCTCTCGCTGCGAGTTCCAAGGGGTGTGGAGACTGCTAGTGTGAAGCTGAAACACTATAGAACTAGATTAGCATTAACAAATGTTATGTGATAATGATTGAGACAAGTGCAAGACGATAAACAATGGATATAGCGATACAATTTAGATAATGAGTGTGAGACTGAGGCTGGGAGACTGGTATGATTGCCTGCAGTAGTGAGTGTACATGGGCGACTTTTATACTGCGAAACATTTAAGGGTCGGGTATAACTATGCCGAATTGATTATGTGACGACGGGCGCTAAAGGGAGTGGCGTCTGCACCTGACAGGGTAGAGTAGACTGAAATGGAAGGGGATACAAAACAATTGAGTGCGTGGCGATATAAAAGGGTATGGTATTGACAAAGTGATGAGAGCTGCATAGTGGAACTTGACAGATTCGGAGACGGCGAACTGAAAATAGGGTGACAGTGACGGAGAATGAGAACTGAGGGTCGACAATGACGAGAGGTAAGTGTTGAAAGGGAGTCGAGGTCCATGCTGACCAAGGCTGGCAGTGCACTGATGGTGGTTAAGGTAAGCGTTGAAACGGCTATTTCCAGTGTCAAACGACTGGTAATCCTTACAACTAGGAAAGCTACAACTAGGGGATGCTACTGAATAACCCAAGTAAATGGGAAGCAGCCAAAGAACTGGAAACAAGGAAACTAGGTAATGACTGTAGAGTCCTAGGTAAAGGGAGAATTGATTATGTAAGCAGCAAAAGTGCGAATCTAATCTAAGGAAAGTGTCAATAAGAGATGCATAGTGAAAACTGCCTTTGCAAGGCCACAGAAAGTATAAACACCACATCTCATGGGGACTTTGCATACTGACTGTCCCCAGTCAGCCACTCAACATAAGAATCAGGCCAAGAAATCTGTAAGTGGTGAAGATCTCCAGTCACAATCACCTTCTCCAAACACTTGATCTCTCCAATAAGTCTAGCAAGGAGCCTATCTTCTCTCTCATCAATCTCCTGCATCACCTGGTTGACAATGGGCTGAAGGATAGGATGCAGAGTAGCCTTAGTCAAGGGCTCAGAGTCAGGGGATGGCAGAGGAGTGGGTGCAGGAGGAGTAGGGAGTGGTGTGGAAGTATCCACAGTGAGAAAGGAGTCAGGATGGACAGATGGTAGAGGTGCTGAGGGGGTGGAGTGAGCATGAGCATGAGCAGCACGAATATGATGTCCAGCACAATGAGTCTTCTTCTTCCTAGGCACAGGAGGGGAGTGGGATGAGGGACAGTAGGTACAGGAGAGGTAGCAAGCACAAGGAGTAGCTGGGTGCAAAGGGGCGACAGTCCACATAGCAAAAAGTTCAGAAAAAGTATGTAAAAAGTGACAAAAGTGCGAAAATCAAAGTTGCAAGTCAGGGGATGGACAGATCAAGGAGTGGACAGAATGAGTGGATAGCTGCGTTCAAGAGCTTCAAAATGAGTATAGGGTCTCTAGGGTTCCAATGAGAGGATGACTGGAGAAAAATGCAAAAGTGTGTAAAAGTGCGAAAATGAGGTAGGAGGAGGGGGTAGGTATAGGGAAGGAATGGTTGATCAGATCAGGGAGTTTAATGGGGAAAAAGACAGAGCCACTAGGGGATGATAGACCACCAAAAAAGCGAAAAGAGACAGGCCTTGGTACTCCCAGGAAAACCTTATCTCTCCTAAACCTCTCAAAAACACAAAAATGCGAATATCTCAACAACCTCTGCTCCAAATCGGACAAGTGAGGGGTCCTAGAAAAGCCCTGAATGAGGAAAATATAGCCCCAGAAATGCGTAGGAAAACGCTTATCAATGCAGAGGGGGGAGGTGAAGGTGATGAAAACAAGGGAAGGAGTGACTGTAGTTGGTAAAGGGTGGAGGATATTGAGGAATGGGATGGAGGAGACACCCCTGGGTGAACACAGAGACCCTAGAACAAGAGACCCTCGTGGTGGGCTCCACTTGTGGTGAAAGAAATAGTAGTCAGCTAGCTATACCAACAAACCTGCTAAATCCTAATGGGTGTGAGTGCAGTATGTCAACCCAAGGGGACTGCTATTGAAGCACTTCCTTCTAATAGTGCAAGGGAAGAGAAGGGAAGGAGTTATGATCTGAGACCAAGATGTTCTGACCAACCATAGGTCCGAGTCCAAGTCCGGAAGTGTCCGATGCAAGAGGGTACTGATGGTACACCCAATGTGAGATACCCAATACAAGTAGAAAGGTCCGATGCTGAGGGGAACAGTGGGTGAGGCTAGGCCGAGGTAAGGAGAGTCTAGGTATAACTAGGTATAACGAGGTAAAACTAGGTATAGGTTGCTGAGTCAAGACTTTCAGTAGCGGTCCAAGTCTTACAAGGCCTAGGTATAGAAACCTTAGATAACACGCACTTAGAGTGGTTAAGGCATGTCCAAGATGAAAAGCAAAGGATCAATTGCACAATCAAAGACTAGCTAAGGTGACTCCTACAACAGTAGCAGGTATGTCTGGAGAAGGGAAGTAAGTGATAGTACGAGACTTGAGTCCTATTTATCTAACTATGTGAACATCCAGAATTGCATAGGCAAGAGTAGTAGCGAGGTATGAGGTATTCAGGTCAGTATGTAATAAGGCTTGTGGTTGCTGCGGCCATGGGAATACATGTAATAACACCTGCTGCTCATTCAGTAATGGTAAGATAAGCTTAAAATGCACCAATGGAGATAGGTGGACATGGGCAAGACATGGGAGGACTCGGTACTGACAGGACAGGATGCTTGGCTGAGGTGTGATATGACCAAGACAGCAGGTAAGGGATGGTCCTAGTTAACTGCAAGCGGCCGAGGCAATGGGTTTGGATCGGCTGAGTCAGACATAGAGCACTGTGACAATGGGAGAGTCGGATGAGTCAAAGCATTGCAGAGGAATGATGGGAGGATATGTTGTGGCCTCAAGGAGGTCTGACCTCTATAGCAAAAAGGGTTCTGCAAGGCTAGCCTGAGTTTGAACACCATGTCAGTGTATTTGCGCACGATCTCCTTCCACATTGCGACAATGTCAGACAAGTTCCGCACATGTAACACAGTAGAATCAGGGATATGCTGGGTAAGCAAGTGTTTTGTGAGGTTTTCATGTTTCTGCAACTGAGCGAGTGTGACGGGGTCAGGAGGAGATATGGTGGTCATTCCTCCAGACATCATGGATGGTCCGACAGGCTTGGAATTAGTCCCATCAAATTGTTTCCATAAGTCCTTTGCTTCAACAGTGATCTGGAAGTGCAGCGAGAATATCACCCAGTTGGTGCCTTTGATATTGAGTTTAGGCACATTCATAGGCAGAGTATCCGTGGTGACAGGCACAGTAGTAGACATTGTGTATAGCAGCTTTTGGTAATTGAAATGTGTGAGATGTTGAGCTCCTTTCAGAGCTCAGGGCTCATAACCTGTGAAAGTTATACAAGCCTCGTGTGGATCTGTAACAATCAGACACTCTCAGTCGTGTGTGCGAAGGCAAATGTCTGTTATATTCACCTGTAACAATCAGATACTCTGCTCCAAGTAAGTAATAGTAAATAGATAGAAATATAGGTATCTCACCTCAGTCGTGCACATGAAGGCAAATGTCTGAGGTGTCTGTACGAAACTGTAACTAACTAAATAGCTTGCATGCTCTTGTGCGAGTGAATAAGTATATGAGACTTTGTAACAAAAGAAATAAGGCACTGGCCCATGAGATCAATAGATTCTGTAAGTACAAAAGGAACATAAAATAACAAGAGCAGATAATGGGAACATACAAATCACATAACAAAATGAAAGACAAGACTGAAACGACATGCCTCGACTGTGGGCACACTTGTTCATTTCCAACAGATACCTGGTTACATGTACAACTACTGTACATGCCAAGTGTATCATGACTGTGTTCATCCAATGACATCACTACCAAACTGAAGGTTCAGAAAATCAATCTGCTTCTCCCGTCTGCGATACCAGCTGGTCTACCCTGTGAGGAGCGCTTGTTGAATTACAAGTGGGATTTATGCAAGGCACAGGCTAATGATGCTCTAAACGACATTCGCTGTGTCCTCAACATGAAGTATCATCTATATAAGTACAAGGACACATTTATTTGAGGCCAACGTGCCAATACTCGTGCAACTGGGGTAATTAACAATGCGGACAGTCGAATTGATGCCCTTGCAGCCAAGTACAATGCAGCATGGAAGTGCGCTTAAGTGCACAAGGTGCGCATGCGGGAATGCTGCGTGTTGTGCAGGAAAGTATCGCACATATCAACCTGCAGAAACACAAGTCTCTACAGTGGGACAGCATCCTTTGCACGATCGAGCAGCTTGAAAGTGAGTTGCCAGTCATTGTCCTTCTGCAACCTTGATGCTAGCCTGACGAGCGCATTCGTCATGCATCATCCAGGAGCATCCATCCACTGTCCAACCGGCCCATTGGTATGTATCAGTTCGCTATTTTTACTAATTCCCATTACCTTTCATTATTACATACTTTGTATGGCACCATTTTGTTAGGCCAAGTAGGCATTACATACTGCTTACCTCACACTGGTTCACCTTGTGTTGAGCCGAAGAGGCATTACTTACTTCTTTTACAACCATCTACTACCACTTAGAGGCAGTGTCATATACCGTGCCATGGACCTATGTCCGATGATATTCCCATGCCTTCCGGATGCACATCCGGACCTCCATACCCCCTGTCCAAGCCTCCAGACCTCTGATCCTCTATCTGACCGGATCCCTGCACCCTTGCACATCCACACATCTGCATATCCTCATCCATGCACCCCTGTACTTCCATATATCAACACTCCCATGTTCCGGACCTACATCCGATGATGTTCCCATGCCTTCCAGACATACATCCAGACCTCCATACCCTTATCCATGCCTCCAGACCTCCAGTCCACTATCGGTCCAGATCTATGCACCTTCACACATCTGATATCCAGATGCCTGATCCGATATCTGGATCCATACCTTCATATCCAGACTCAAACCTTAAATCAGTGTCTATTCCCTTATGGTAATCCCCTTGACTCTGGACTTCGGTTATCTGTGTTTCCATCTTGCTTATTGATCCTTCTTCATACTTCATCTCTGAGTTCATTTACTTATATTCCATCTCGCTAACTAATGTGTTTCCACATGCTCGTACATAGCCTTAGTCCTTTGCTTACTGATCCTCTCATATGTCCTCCAGTATATAAACCTCTGTACAACTCCTGTAGAGTTTCCTCAGTTTGAATATCAACATAGACTTGCTCTCTTGCATCTTAGACTTCACTCATTCTTGTCTTGGACTTTGGTCCATCTTAGTCTGACCTTTCCTTAGGCCTAGGGAAGGATTCCCTAGGCCAACTTTCCGGTCCTCTGGATTTATCTTTCATCTCCATCCATGCTTAGGGATTGATTCCCTAAGCCAGAGTTTTGCCTTTCCAGCACTTCCTGTCTTTCCAAGACTTCTGTCTACTTCCTGTCAACTCCGTCTCTACTTAAGTGTAGTCTACCCCTGTTTGTGTCTACTTTGGACCACATCCAATGTAGCCTCTATCTGTACTCCATACCTCCGGAACTATATCCTGTCCTCCTGTCCTTTGTACCTTCAGACCTCTGGACCTATCCTCCTGATGTAGTTCCACTCTATCCTGCTTTGGACTTTGTCCCTTGCAGTCCCCCTTCCATTCTGTTTCCTCTAGAGGCATTGCCTTAGGGTCTCTCTACTTCCTGTGCAGTGGAAACTCCTCCAGAACTCTCCTGCATTCCTCCAGATGTTTCCCGTGCTCCTCCAGAAGTCCTTCAGACTTCATTGGACCATCATCGGACTTCATCTGAAATCAAGGGCACCATACTCAGTTAAGGGGCACAGTGTATGAGCTGAGGCCAAGCCCTTCAGATCTGTTTAACCATTGAGCATGGTCTTAACAGGCAGTAGAGAGCCACACTATAGACCAACAATCATATTTCCACTTGATATAGACTTTATCTTGCATTAAGAACCACTTCTCTCATGCTTTGCATGCTTTTATGTGCTTAGCGCGCTCCTGTTAAGACCATAGCTCAAGGGTTGACGGGATCCGAAGGGCTTGGCCTCAGCTCGTGCGCTGTGCCCCTTACCCGAGTATGTGCCCTTAATTTCAGAATGAAGTCCGGATGGAATCCGACGAAGTCCGAAGGACTTCCGGAGGCTGGCTACTCTGGTTGAGTGCCAGAGGACTTCTGGATGAGCGCGGGAAACTTCTGGAGGAGTACAGGAAACTCCAGAGGAGTTTCATCTGCTGCATTGGGTCCGAAGGTGAGACTTCCCAAGGTAAGTTCCCTAGATAGAAACACATAGAGGATAGGCTGCAAAGGACAGAGTCCAAAGCAGGATAGGATAGGAGGAGTGGTCCAAAGGACAGGACATCCGGAGGTTTGAAGGTTAGGATATACAAAGGGTACGTCGTCCGAAGGTTATGATGTCCAAAGGTGACAATGTCCGAAGGTTACAACGTCTGAAGGTTATGACGTCTGAAGGTTATGATGTCCGAAGGTTAGGAGGACCGGAGGAGTGGACAGGTTTCTAGGACAAGAGAAGGAGGGCTACAACGGACAAGGTCCGGAGTAGAAACAGACAGAGGTAGACTACACTTAAGTAGAGATGGAGTTGACAGGAAGTAGACAGAAGTCTTGGAAAGACAGGAAGTGCCGTAAAGGCAAAACTCCAGCTTAGGGAATCAATCCCTAAGCATGGATGGAGACAGAAGGATAAATCCAGAGGACTGGACAGTCAGCCCAGGGAATCCTTCCCTAGGCCTAAGAAAAGGTCAGACTAAGATGGACCGAAGTCCAAGAGCAGAATGAGTGAAGTCTAAGATGAGCAGAATCTAAGATGATATTCGAACTAAGGAAACTTTACAGGAGTTGTACAGAGGTTTATATACTGGAATGGATCCGAGAGGATCAGTAAGCTGAAGACTAATGCTATGTACGAGCATGTGGAAACAGATTGGTAAGTATGAATGGAACATAAGTAAATGAACTTGGAGATGAGACAGAGTACAAAGATCAATAAGCAAGACAGAAACAGAGATAACCGAAGTCCGGAGTCAAGGGGATTACCATAAGGAGATAGACGCTGATTTAAGGTTTGAGCTTCGGATATGAGTATAGGTCGGATCCGGAGGTCTGGAGATATCAGATGAGGTGTCTGGATATCGGATGGGCGGATCCAGAGATCTAGGCAAAGACAGAACTAGGATATGGATCATGGATATAGTCCAATAGTCTAGGGAAGGTAAAGTCCCAAGTGGAATGAGCTCAGATCCGATGGGACCAAGGGTGGATGAAGCAGGCTTAGCTGCGGAGGTCCAAAGGTATGGATATATGGATGGACGAAGGTGTACGGATCCGAACCGATAGTGGACTGGAGGACTGAAGGCATGGATAAAGGTATGGAGGTCCGGATGTGCATCCGGAAGGCGTGGGAACATCATCGGACGTAGGTCCAGAATACGGGATATGACAGCTCCCTTAGAGGCTCAAGAGACTGCACTTTTGATTTGCTAGTAGGGTTGGATTTCAACCAAGCAGTGGCAGTTGAGGGTTTAGACATCTTTGTATCCTCATCGGTCTTCACTTCTGCTTTTCTTGTGCGAGTGTAGTAGTATGGTAAACTGCCAGCGGAAGATCTGAAAATTGCTGCCATCGTACAGTGATTCACAGGTCAAGCGAAATGGCATGAGGACGTGCACTGCTGGGGTGCCTGAGACTCTCATTGCCTTTTGTAATAATGGAGCACCCAATAAAAAAAGGCATGCAAAAAAAATCTAATAAACTAAGTCACATGAACAGCCCATCTTGAGATAAGAAGCCCCTGTCTAGATCTATTAAGGACAGTGAAGTGCATAGAATAATTGCTTATTCCAGAACTTGTTCAAGAAAAATTCTGTGGAGTGATTGATACTAGTCTGCGCAGTCAATCATGGCGCTGCTACATCACCAAACTGAGGGATGAGATGGACAGGCGCCTGGATTTGAATGACTCTAATCACATCACTAATCCGATCACCATTTGCTCGATAGGCACGTTGTAGAACATACATACCAGTCGATTTATCCAATCTGACCACATCCAAATGTTCAACGTAGGCATAGTATGCATTCCCATATGAAAGTTGTGTGATTGGACGAAAAATCAAATGGAGATGAGTGATACAATGCCCTACATCTATTATATCAGTAAAATCATGCATGGAGCAGGAGTGGCTCACCTTCAAGACCGCACTTTGGCCATTTGGATATTTTGTCTGTATTAATGAGGACAGAATCATACCGACCATAGGGCCAGTTCTTTGAGGGTGGTTCTGCTAGTATTGCGTGCAAGGGTTCGAGTCGGTTTGCATCATGGAAGTTTTTTGATTGAATGCACATCTTACACCAGATTTGGATGCATTCAAAGGGAAGGGGACAACCAGGGTGAGCTCGGCGCCTGCCACCAATGGAGAAGTCATTGTGTGCCTCAATATGGTCTAGATAATCAGATATCGCAGGGTGAAGGTCAGGAAGCAAGAAGTGGTTGGCAGCTGTATCAACAGTCATCTTTGTGAGGGTGGGTCCATAACCAAGATGGGCATGTGAAAAATAGTCCTTGATGGAACTCCGGACCGTCCTGCTATCGATGTCTTCTGTCACGAGTTCCAAATACAAATCATTATTCTTTCTTGAACACTCGTGTAACATCTAATAAACGCCCAGAACAAGCGCCTGTACTAGCGCCAGAAACAGCGTCTGTACCAATAACCTTCACAAACCCTAACCCGAATTCCTTTATGCAATTAGCACCCACTACTTCTATCTCCGACATTCCTGATTACGACTTCTTATCACAAGCTATCAAGTCACGTGATACTAGAACCTTCCAGAACCTTTCCGCAGCAGCCACGTGCTTCATGACATCATAGTGTAGTTATATTTAGATCATCATACGATTCTTGTTTCTGTTATGAACTAGGATAGTTCTGATGTATGGCTACTCGATAAGAGTAATCGGCCAAGGTCGGTTCAGAGCTTTGGCGTATACCAAAGTTCAATGGTTCAATAAGACAAGACAAGGAGAGTGTCCTTGACTTGAATCAGGTTTCAGACGACTTAAGATTGGGGGTCTTAAGCGAAAGCAAGTTCCAGGTAAAACCTAGTAAGATTAAAGTAAAGAACTACATAGTACAAAGGCGGGTTTATATAGTAGACAAGAGCGTCCTTTAGGGCAGGTGTATACAAGTCAGAACGAGTCAGAGATAAGAACAAGTCAGAGATAACAAGAATAGATCACCTAGCGACGGCTTTGATAGCGGTCGTGATGTAATACAAGGGGTCAACGAAAGATAAGGAAGATAAGTCTAGCGGCGGCGTCATGCGGCTCATGACATAATACACGTAAAGAGTAAGGGAAAATGAATAGGGGCATACTTGACTGTAACAGTTAATATTTAATGATTGACTAGTTAGTTCATACTCAGATTCATTCTCCGCTTTAATATATGTATATAGGTAGCTCGTTGTAGTCAGTAGTTCTTCAGTTCAAACCTTCTGTCTGTACTTACTGTACCAGCCCAAATGTCACTGCTCAATCTTATCCTTTTGTTCATGATATCCTTCGTTTGAGTCCTAGTCTCTGCCCCTACGTTAATTCGTTATAAGGGTTGTGACATCTTCATCATCGCTTTCATCATCAATAGCACATTCTTCCTGTTCATGTATGCGAAGCACAAGATCAAAGTGATCTAATTTATTGCGACAGTCAAGGTGCCGACAAACTTGCACATCATAGTCATGATTATTTCCAGCTCTTGCAGGCACCTTGACGATGGCGATATGTGCATGTTCGGTTGGATCTGCAGACCACTGCGTGAGTATGCCAAGCGACTGGATACTTGGTACCACCCCTTGCAGCAATTCTAATTTGGGAATTACCCATGATTCAAACCCGCCATCCTTCCCTCTCCAGGCACCTGCATTGATGACGCGCTGTTTATGTTCATGGAAGAGTCGAAGACAGTTGTCCAACTCTGTTAGCATTTCATCAGAAAATTGTGGAGCTTGGGCAAGATATCTGAATTCAAGAAGGGTCTGGATGGCCATTATGAATTGGGTAGGAGCACCAGCAATAATGCCAACAATATAACACTGGATGTTGCAATGGTCTTGACCCAAAGTCTGCTTCAGATTAGAGATCCCTTCTTTGAAAGTACTATACCTGGTACATATCTGAAGTAATGAAAAACGAAAGTCAATCTCTTTGGCACTGACTACGTCAATACACCAGGCACAGTCATGGTCAAAGAACATTTTGTGAAAATGATGGAGCGATTCCGGCGTCAGGAAATAAGAAGGATCCACGGTGACCCAATCCATCCAGAATGGCCATGGGACACCATTCAAATGGTATTGCTTGCACTCCTCAAAAAATGCCACGAGGTCGGATGGGGAGACAGAGGCGACAACTTTTTGGATATTAGCAAGTGTAGATGAGCCTTTACGAATAGGGTGATGGTCTGGGTCCCCAAAGCTGGTACGTGTAGCCATAGTGACGGGTGATGCATTCATGGTTATGCATGCAATGATGAGCTCCTCTGGAGTATCGGCTACATAAGCAACAAGGGGTGTGAAACAATATCTACTGAACCCCGCTGGATCACTCATCATGATGCCCAGGCGTGCAGCTTGCTTCAATGGCTCAATCACAATGTCAATGCATTGATGAAGTAACCGGTCCGCCAGAACACCATGCATGTGTTTAACCCTATGGATAAACTTTGCAACAAGAAGTAGAGCGAGAGGGATATATGCCTGGAGGTATCCTTTAGCACGTACATCAGGGTCGATATTGGCAAGAGTGATGAGGAGTGGATGGGCATAGCAGTTGCCAGCAAGGTTGCTGACCTTGGTCTTGTCTGAGGAGAGGACCACACTGAGTAGGGTCACGCCATTAGGCAAATCTTCCTGTATTATTGGTTAGCTTTGCTGAAGAAGTTGAGAGTTAAACATACCTGAAGTTCCCAAGCACGGTCACCAGTCATGAAACCATAGTAAACACGAACAGCATGTTCTGCCTCAGCATAGACTTTGCGTGGGATGAAATCAAAGCTATCGGCCAACATGGGGTGGCTAAGAAGCGACTGAAGGCACTTGATTGGATCCCGGTAAAATATCTGGAGGGTCTTCGTCGTCGGGAACTCTGTAGGGACTATTTGATACTTCCATTGAGGTGGAGATGGTAGCATTTCAGCGCGGCCTCTGAGCTCTCTCGAAGAGTGAAATGAAAGCGGTAGTTTTCTGTTCTAATTTTACCTGAGTTCAGACATTCTTACACACAACACAAATAGACTCACAAATCCAAGCTTGAGGAACTCGTCAATGTCTGCCATGCTGAGGTCCAACCGAAGAAGGAATGCTGCCATCTCCCAGTCTGGTTTGCCAGCGAATGGAAAATATGGATTGCTCACCCTTTCCTCAGTGTAAGCATCAGATTTGAATTGCTTCATGAACGTGGTTCCTGTACCCCAGGTCTTCGCCACACCAACATAAACCACCACTTCTTCCCCATCATCAGCCTTTACACCAGTGTCCCCATCTTCTGGCCCAGGATGGTCTTCCATCATCAATGCGTCGTTGAAATTCATTTCATCTTCTGGCAGTGAGGCTTGAGGTTCTTGGGGTTGTACTGGTGGTCCTGAGAAGCGAATCAAGTTATCATTCCAATTGAAGCATTGTGAGGTAGGTTGATTTAGATGTTGCAGAACAATTTTTTCATTCTGAATGCACTTTCCACATGAAGGGCACTGCATGCTACCCAATATGCGGTATTGATTGGAGTATTGAGCATATTCAGCAATTTCTGGAGTAATTTCAACAACACTACAATATCCTCATCAGACCAATCACATTTTCCATCTTCCACTATCCATCTGAATTCTCATTCCCTCACAAGCAATTTCTCATCTTCAACTCAGACTTCTAGATGTAGGAGAAAATTACATCCAATTCTACTGGACTTCAAGTATTCAAGTGACTCATCAACCATTTCTGAACTTCCGGGAACACTCTTTGAGATATATATTTGCTGACTTTCAGTAGACATTTAGTGGAGCACATCCTGAGAGTGCTGAGGAGGCCATGTACTTGCTGGAGATGGCACGGGCAGATCTGGAAGTTCGACATATTGAAAGGGAACTCACTGATCAGCTCCTCCTCCAGCTTCAGGTCCATACACATTATTGGCGGCTCAAGGCTAGGAAAGCAAAAAAACAATTTGGGGACATGGAAATGAATGTAGGGCGTGTGCACTCTCTGGTGGTGAGGAATGGTTTTAGATGTTCAGAGCGTTCAATTTGTTATTCGAAACCTGGCATCCTTCCTGGTATGTCATTGGTTTGCACCTGTATACCAGACTAATGTCCATGTTCCAAAGTAGTATCAGGTGTATCTGAATCATGATGTTTTTTTCGTCTCATTTTGAATTGTATTTACCTTTGCAATCATTTGCAAATGTACGCACATTAGATTAGTTTTGATGTCAATTACATGCCTGTTTTAGGAAATTGCACTATTAATGAAATACCGCATGATGGCACCGAAAGTTTAAATTAATTTTTTGAAAGGACTTGCATAGTATAAGTCTGTAGGTTTCTGTGAGTCCCTATGAGTCTGTAGTGTCTGTGGTGTCTGTGCACTGCACCGCTGTGCACACTGTATGACTCTGCACACTGTATGGCTGTGGGAGCTTTGTACCCCAAATAGGCAGTTTGCTGATGAAGGAGACGGAAGGTATGAGACATCTTTTGTGGATCTGGAAGATGCCAGGGGTATCAGAAAACACCAGTGTCGGCCTGCACAATGGTAAGGCCTGAACTATTTTTGAAGTTACCGTGATTGATATCCTGTTGTCAGCGCTTCGTATAGAATGGTGCAAGGCTCGCACGCATGGCATGCGATGGGAGGAGGAGGTTGAACTGCTGAAGGAAGAACAAAGGCGGATTATTGCCTTCCTGGACTGGCAGGCAGATTGGTGGTGGAGTCAGCGACAACGCCGCGACTTGGAGTCTTTAGATGACCCAGGCTTGGGGGAAGGTTTGACAGCCTATGTGGAACACCAGGCATCACTACATCGGGCATTATCAGGTCATTTTCAGAACTTGTGGACTCTTCCTGTGCTCTCATCTACTACAGCTGCGCATAGTACACTGATGTTTTGATATCAATTCTTATTGTATGTTCAATGTATCTACTACTGTGTCTCTAGTTCATCTAATACTCTGGTGATTTTTTGGCTGATCATGTCTCTAATACTGTAAGGGCAGTGCTGAGCGGTCATGCGCACCATGCATGGTGCATGACTATACGTGCCATGCAAGGCATGGTCTGAACATACAAGGCATCATCATCATGCATGACCCATGTCTAACGACATGGCGCCATGCAAGGCATGGTCTTAACATACAAGGCATCATCATCATGCATGACCTACTATGTCTAATGATGCGGCACCATACAAGACATGGTCATCATACATGACCTGTTACCAGGCATCTGCAGAAGATGCCATGCATGGCAAGCATTCGTAAAATACACCAGGGCTATATGTATATCATGTCTGAATTACAGACTAGGATAGCAGTAAAACATGCATGAGGTCTAGACTACAGTAACAGTAATATCATGCATGATCACTACCATCAGGAAAACCTTCCCGTCCTAAATTTCTCCAAATTATCTGAATTATCTGAATTAGCTGAATTTCTCATAATGCGTCTAATTATATTAATTACTAGTAAGTCTGTCGAAATATCCTAAGGTAGCTCGATGCTCAAAGGACCTACGATCAAATTGTAACCGAAACCTGATAGCGACTTGTAAATGTATGGTAATACACGCAGCAGATATCAAACTACGTAGTCAGTACTAAGGAAGCCCAAGTATTTCTCAGCCACGCGCAATGATGAGGCTGCATAACCACATAAGCCTCTCCTTTTTCGCGTTGTTGCATCATATAAGTTGCATCATCATGACAATTCTGCTGTACAGGTCACAGAATTGTTCTGCGGAAGCATCAATATTCTCATAGACTCCCTTTTTGAAACAACTGAGCGCATTGAATGCCGCAGCCCCGGCGAGACTGAACACAGCATCGAAGTTCTCCGCGTTCAGGTGTTGGTGAAGGCCATTGAGGTATATGACATCGACAATCATATCCATGAACCAGTCTGCCTCGAATGCGTAACAAACTAGTGTACCGCTGTTGTCCTGTACGTTTAAATAAGTACAAGTACAAAGCCTAAAGAAAAAACATACATATTTAAATTTGTGTAAGAAGTCGAGGCTTTCAAGTAGCGTTGGCACTAGTGTTTTCTTATGGTGCACCTCGGCGCCTTGCTGCTCAATCGGGAGATGCAAACCCAAATTTTTCTGAATGTTATGTATGGCGTAGTCCTTGAATAAACAGCAAGTGTTGGACATCCACAAGACCATTTCTTCCTTGGCTTTCCTTGTTTCAAATGGTTTATATTTGACTATAGTGAATAATCATCAGTGACATGCACATGGGCCAACAGAAGTATGTACCGTTGTGAAAGAGTAATAGCGACTAGGCTGCTAGAAACTAGTGCTACTTATCCAAATAGGCGCGAGTGTAATATTTGACCCAAGATGACTGCTAATGAAGCAACTCCCTACTAATATGCAAGGGGAGCGATAGCGTGAAGGACTTGCAACCTATAGCAACCTAAGACCAAAAACTGATGAGTAGCGCTATAGCGATCAGCGACAAGTGAGTTCCGACAGAGAAACGTGCGTATAAGTGAGAAGCACTATGCAAGTTGTTTTATGCGATAGCGCTATGCGAACGTCCGACTAGTGACAGCGAGAAGAAATCAAGAGAGTGAGAGCGGAAGTAAGATATGACAGTGCAAGTGAAATGCCTGATAGCAACTAGATTATAGTGTGACTACCGATAGCGATCCCGACGTTGCGACAGTCAAACTTATAAGGGATCCTTAGCAACGCGCACTTAAAGCAAGTCAAGCGACACGCGATCAGAGAGAATGGCAAGAGCGGAATTGATTGCACCAAGACTGTGATATAGCGACTAAGGAGACTCCGACACACCAGCAAAGGTCCGGGGAAGGGAAGTAATGTACTGTATGTGCGACAGGTCATTTTATCATACTGCGTAAAGGTTCGGGAATGCGTAGGCGAGAATAGTAGCGACACTGGCGAGGGCATGATGTAGCAACAGGTAATAAAACATGTAGCGCTGCGGAACACGAGGATACATGTAATAAGACCTGCGACTGATGAGTAGCGACATTTAAGGAAAATAACGCACCAGCGGAGGTAGGTGGACATAGGCAGGACATGGGAGGGCGGAATACCTAGGTGTCGGACCAGGCAGTGTGCTATGGGAGAAAAGTGGTTCCAAAGCGGATAGCTTGGGAATTGAATAGCGCTGGTGACTAGCGCCTTACTCTTTTCCTTTGGGCAAGGCAAAATATGCCTATGACACTCATACGCGCCTAGCGCTGGTCTGATTGTCACACCGTGTCCAACTACCGCAATCCTACCCACCCTCAGGGCCTTCTTGACAGTCCTGGCATGTTTCTTGCACGTTGGAGCAACTCCCTCCTTCTGCAACATGACACGCCATAGTTCGTACTTGGCCCTCTCCTTGATGGACAACACCTCAGCTCTAGTGAGCTCTATGGGGTCTCCGTCATCATCTTGAAAGTCCTCTGAGTCGGAAGACTCTTCTTTGACATCGTTTTGAGCCTGGGTCAATGTTGGTGCCAGTAATGCCTGTTCCTACCGCAAAAGAAGATAAGTAAAAGAATCCTTTTAATGGGACGAACTTACATTTACGACTGCTTGCAGCTGCAGCTCTGCATTCTCTGCTTGGGGGGGCTCGGCAGCACCAAGGTCGCATCGCATATATTGCGAAACGCCATAGCTGGTGAGTCCAATACCCCGGTGCACGTACATGTCTTCATATTGAGGTTGTGGTAGGACGGCTGGATTATTATGTTGTAATTGGGGTTCGTGGGCATATGAAGGCTCCAGCCCTGGGTTGGGTTGGAGCCGATCAAGGGATTGAGGTTGGTGCTCGTAAGGAGAGTGCGGTGTGTTGGGGTGTTGGTGCTCATTGTGATGAATGTTCTGTAGTGGTTGTTCATTAGCTAGTTCAAAATGAAACTCTTGATGGATGGGGTGATGTTGCATGAACATTCTTTATGTGATCTAATAACGATGGTGATCAATCAGGTTTTGATGAATAACGAAAGGTATTTATAGTACTGACCTTTTTTTTGCACTGGTGGTTGTTGTCGAGTGAGCGCAAATGTTGGGTGGTTGTTGAGTGTATGTTCGTGGCTGCTGATCGTAGGGTATTGGGCCTGTGCGGTAGATTTATCCGGTTTCAGATCATACTCACCAATTGGGCTCAGGTGGAAATGAAGAACAGAGAATGTATTTATCGAGACAATGATACACAGACGTACAGACAGCAGGTTTGATGTAAGAAGAAAATGCAATCAGTTCATGTAGGCAACAAGACACATATGCAAAGTGATATTGAATGTAGGCAAATAGGCGATGGGGTGGATCAGGGATATTGAATTGAAGGGTAATACAGTGCTCTCGAGAATGACTATAAACAGACATCGGGACACCAGCTGTACATGTGGCATCAACGAGGTGTCAACGAGGTCATCAAAAAGCCCACACACCCTTCTTATGCATCATAGATTAGGCTGTCATCGGAAAGCCCTGAATCACTGCAAGATTCTTCTAGAAGCTCATCCGGCAATTGTTCCGTGTCACTACTACTTGCAAAAGGAGTGGCAATAGCACACTTCTTCCCATGAGCCACAAACTGCCTGCATTGCTCATTAACGATGTCAAAATCGTCCAAATTCTCTGCAAAGACCGCTTGTAGATAGTCTTTCTCATCCTGCAAGGAAGGGAGCCCGCGTGCACAGACAATCTGCCTGTAGACAGCCATTTCTGATTCCGCCAGTTTGAAGTCCTCCTCCTGTTCCTCTTGCAAGGATTGCAGGAAATCACGCTCTCGACTTGACATCTCAAGCTTCCAGCTCGTGTAAATAATTGCGTGCTTGAGGCCCTGCTGCGCAGCATGTTTGAATAAAGCAGCCTTGCGGAAGGTACGATCAGAGAGCCGAGATAAGCCATTTTGGAGGAGCTCCATACCCTGGAATTAAGTTAAGTAAAACGGATCAAATTTAAAATAAAAGTAAGAACCTCGTACAAGTCTTCCTGGGTAAATTCTTTGTGTGAAGAATGTTCAATGTGTTTCTTCACGAACTTGAGCTCAGGATGGACAGCATGGTAAAGGAGGCGCTGTGGAAACTGAGTATGCATGTTTTCACAAAAACATTTAATACGGTCTTGACTTCTGGTGGAGGGACGTCTGAGAGTGTGCTTTCTGCGAAGATTTTTGCGTTTGGGTGGTTTGCATTTATCGTCCCTCTGAAGGGGTACAAATTCTGGCTCAAAGGTGAAGCTTGAAGTGAGAGATCGAGAAGGGGACAAAGGGGACATGATTTTAGAATCTGGGAGTTGGAAACTTGAAGAGAGCACTAAGTTAACACAAGTTGATGTTGTGGTGTCAGAGTCAGATGGAGGGGGGGTTGCCCAAGTGGTATGGGTGTCCGTATTGGCTCTGGTAAGGTCCATAGAGATATATGAGATGGGTAATTAGTTGCAACACCTAAGTGACGTGTTCAAGAGGAGTAGTTGGGCCGCTTACCTCCTACTACGTACTATTAGTGAAAACTGGCGAAATCTGAGTTTGAAAGGCTAGCCTGGTTTTTCACCCAGTTCCATCCCATGATAGAAACTCTCCCACTGCCTTGACACCATGTAGGCCAAGTAATGGAACCACCCTGAATTTCTGGGCTACCTGTTCTGGAATGCACGTAAGGTTTGCCAATGAGTTGCCAATGAGGCTACCAAGGTATCAGAATAAGAACACCAGAAAACAAATTTGGAGCAAGAACTTTTTCCCAGTGTCTTCTTGTCCCACCAGGTGTCGGCACTAGTTTTCAGCTTGCCCTGCTCTCCAAATATGCATACCTGTCCAGCTTGTGGACGTGATAACCTTACTTTCACTGGTCTTGGCCAACATCTAGCGAAGAGTTGTGATCCGCGCTGTCAAGCACTTTACAGTCAATCACGCGAGTTGGCAGGGAACTTGAAGTTAACTGCTGCCGAAGACTCCAATATGGATGAGAAGAATGAACATGCTGAGATCTTCGATGGTGAATACTTCATAGATGAAACTCATGGTGAGGCCCAGGGTGAGGTAGAGTGCGAGATGGAATGGCATGATGAGGCCCAGAAGTCCACTGATAGTGATTCAGATGATGAAATAGCTGCAGAACCTGAATGGGAGCCTCCCGCTCCTGACCCTGCAGGAGATTGGCCACAAACCAAGGAAGATGAAGTCGCTGAGGAAGATCATGGCCCTAATGCCCGACTACTAGTTCAAGAACATGCACAGGGGCAGCACGGTTATGTCACTGTCCCATATCCAGATCCACAAGCAGGCCAAGAGATAAATCGACACAGTGATGACGATACTGCTAATGCCAGATACAGAACCAGGCTCGATGACAAGGACAACCCTTATTTTCCTTTCTGTTCACAGACTGAGTGGGAGATTGCAAGGTGGTCAAAACTTCGTGGGCCTAGTTCTATGGCATTTACAGACTTACTGGCAATTGAAGGAGTGAGTTCAAACAAGTTCAAACTACATGTGTCTAACTATGAATTCTACTAGGTGCCAGAGTCACTGGGGCTCTCCTTCAAAAATGCGAAGGAATTAAACACAATCATTGACCATGAACTGCCAACTGGACGCCCAAAGTTCAAGCGTGAGCAAATTGTCATTGCTGGGGAGGCTTTCGATGTATATTACTGTGATGTCATTGAGTGTGTCAAGGCACTGTACGGTGATCCCGACTTTGCAGAATATCTCACTTTCGTTCCTGAGTGGCATTATATTGATGAAGATCAAACCACTCATTTATTCCATGACATGTACACTGGAAAGTGGTGGTGGGATACTCAGGTATGAAGAGATATTTATGTTCAAATGACTCTCATACTTATCATTGTATTTCTTAAGAAAAAGCTTGATCAACATCGTCCTGGAGGCACAATCATTCCAATCATCATTTCATCAGATAAAACTCAAGTGACTATGTTTCGCAATAAGGCCGCCTACCCCATCTATCTAACAATAGGAAACATACCAAAGGAAATCCATCATAAGCCTTCACACAGCGCCCATATCCTTCTTGCATATTTGCTGACGACTCGCCTCGAATATATCTCTAACAAGGCTTCTCGATGTCGCACTATGGCCAATTTGTACCATGCATGCATGTCTCGTGTGCTTGCACCTCTCGAAAGTGCAGGATTGCACGGAGTCAAGATACGCAGTGGTGATGGTGCTCTTCACTGTTGTCACCTGTTGTTTGCATGCTTCATTGGTGACTATCCAGAGCAGCTGCTTGCTACTGGCATGAAGTTTGGGGAATGCCCAAAATGTGATATTGATGCCAATGAGACAGGGAATAATACAGCGTCCTTTCACTTATGAAATCTGCGCTCTGTGCTAGACGCCCTCGCTACCCTCGATCAGGGAAATCTTGATTTTGTTCGTGCATGTGCTGCCGCAGGAATCAAGCCTGTGATTCATCCTTTCTGGGAGGATCTGCCTTTTACAAACATCTTTCATGTCATCACTCCTGACATCCTGCATCAATTGTATCAGGGCTTAGTGAAGCATCTCATCAGTTGGTTGTCAGAAGCTTGCGGAGCAGCCAAAATTGATGCCCGGTGTCAGCGACTCCCCCCAAATCACAACATACGACTATTTACGAAGGGCATTACTACCTTGTCACGTGTGAGTGGCACGGAACATGCGCAGATTTGTTGCTTCCTCCTGGGAATCATCGTCGACATCTGCCTGCCCAATAATCTTAATGCAGGTTGCCTATTACGAGCTGTGCGGGGGCTACTGGATTTCCTATACCTCGCTCAGTTTCCTTGTCATAATTCCAAGACTCTGGAACTCCTACAGGAGGCGCTAGACATTTTCCACAACAACAAGGATATTTTTATTGACCTTGGGATCCGGAACAACTTCAACTTACCAAAGCTCCATGCTACTCGCCACTACTCCCTCATGATCGCAATGTTCAGTACAACAGATAACTATAATACCGAGTACACCGAACACCTCCAATTTGACCTTGCAAAAGATGCTTACCGTGCGACAAATCACAAGGACAAATTCATGCAGATGACCATCTGGCTGGAACACAAGGAGAAATTTTACGCCATGAGAAGTATATTTTCTGGCATCTTTCTGGTGGACGCGAGACCTTCCCTCGTCATTCGCGTCCTCCTGACATGACTCATTGCCGTGTGCAAGTCATGATGAAACATCCTAGTGTGAAGGCTGTTAGCATGCAGAAACTTGTCGATGATTATGGTGCGACTTATTTCCGTGAGGTGCTGGCACGCTACATTGCTCAACACAACAGTCCAAATGACAGCCAGCCTCTGCGAGGTCATGCACTCGATGACTTGGCAAGTGATGTTCATTTTCCTTTCCATATGCTACCCATTTTCCACAAGATTGAGTGGTTATCATCGGATACTCGTGGCCATGGTGAAGCATCTGTCACAGTCGACAGCATACATGCTAGACCACAGCGACACTCCGGTTCTTGTCTAGTTGCTCGACGATCTGATACAGCATTAGTGTGTCTTCAGACAGGTGCTGCGGGGCTTGAAGGTACACTTTCAATTTTTAATCAATTATACATTTTATTCATGCAAGATCTAGATTTTCGTGTGGGTCAAGTTCGCGCAATTTTTGTCTTGCCCCCTGCATCAATACCCATACTCTTTCCGCCTACTTTCCATGTACCCACTCACCTTGCCTACATTGAGTGGTTCACCCCATTTCCCCCAGCCCCTGACCGGAACCACAGTCTCTATAAGCTCTCTTGATCGCAATGCAGTGGAGAGCAGGTGGCTAGTATTGTGTCTGTGGCCAATATTGTGAGCAGCACTCATCTTATCCCAAGATTTGGTGCCATTGCTCCACGGGAATGGACAAGCAATACTGTTTTAGAGGACTGCGAGACTTTTTGGTTGAACTTGTACTTAGACAGACATACCTTTGCAAGGTTTAAATAACTACATACATGTGGACTCGGACAAGTCTCGTGTCTGGGTAGTAAGACTTATGGAGCACAACCTTCCGTACATGGCAATTTATTCAGATATGTAACAAGGCTATGTTATTAAGCCCGAAATGCCTCAGAGGTGTCCTGCTATTGAGCCCAAAACACCTCAGAGGTCCTACTATTGATTCCGAAACACCTCAAAGGCTCTCTTATTGCACCTGAGGGGCCTCATACACTGAATCTCTGAGTAGATGAGCCTATATAACTTAAATTTAGCCAACTGCATTTTAGCCCAGTTGAAGTGTTCACGTTGACTTACCTCAGAGTCCTACCCACATTCCTTCGCGTTTTCTGTCTCTTTGCTCATCAATACTACTGTCGTTAATCATAGTGATAATAGCACCAGGCATAAAGAAGCTATGCCCTCACCTAGCAGCGCCCGCAGTAAGTTTGTATGAAGTCTTGAAGGATGTTGAGTCTTACAATCGCATTGACAGTTCCACGGGATGCAAAGAAAAAAGCCTTAGAAAATGCTGGTGAGTGCACAAACATCTGCCTCTAATCATTGACATATGTGCTCACCTTTTTGCGAGTCTGGAATCACTGGCAGAGCAAAGGAGGCAGGGGCAAACTGCCTGCTGCAAAAAAGACCATGGCAAAGGACACAGCGACATTGAAGGATTGTCCTCCAAAGGCTAACTTGAAGGCTGCGAAAAAAATAACAGGTCAACCCACGCAGAAAATGAAACCGACTGCCACGATGTCCCAAGCTAAATCATCTTGTAGTAAAAGTTATTGATCATCTTTACAAGGGAATCGTCACTAATGCGATTGGACTAGAGCAGCAACATACCATGACCCCACAAGACTCAGACTCAGAGGACCTGGAGTGCAGTGACGAACTTGAAGATATCTTTATTCGAAAGAAAGGTTAGTGCATCATAAGCAGAATGATAAAATGACTCACCTGCCTTGAACATCATGATGTGCTAGCCCAGCTGCTGCAGCGAGACGCTGACACTGCTAGTGACAGTGACGGAAAGGATTCTGTGGATGGCATCGACTCCGATGCAATCCTGCCCAACATAGAGGAGGTTCAGACATCAATGAAGGAGAGGACGAGACACCAGAGGCGGTTGCAAAACTGCTCCCTGATGAGGTCCCATTTGCTCCAAGTCAGTATCGCAAACAACAGTTGGCACATGACCGCAAACAAGTAGCAGAGGTTAGTTGTTTGGACAGCAGGTAACTTACAAGTCACGACTAACTTGATATTGATTCAGACTCCAACCTGGGCTGATCAAGTAGAGTCTCGTGAAGCATCTGATGCCAGTGAACAGACTTCAGAGCCTGAATCTATGGCAGATTCTCACGCTGAGTCGAAGAGTCACTCTCAAAGTACAGCTCACCTTGTGGTCACTGAAGGCGGGAATGTCAAGTTGCTTGATCAAAATCTAGATACACAGAGAGTTGTTAAAGGGGCGATTGTTGAGGTGAAGTGTCGTCTTCTATTCATTGATGGATTCCCCGAACTGGTTGATAAACACCAATTATCACACCAGTCATTATTGATTGTTGCAACCCAGCGCGAACTGCACGAAATCGAGAAACATCTTCACATGGACAATAACTACATTTCACAGCTGGCTAGTCTGGTAAGTCTTTGCTGGGTATCCATTAGTCAGTTTCTAATCTTCCATGTTGATTATGGTAACAGGTAGATGCCCATATACCAATCCTTTGGCGAGAGTTGAAAGACGATGCGTGCGCAAAGGTCTCCAGCTACTTTCATCTGGGGCATATAGACATAGAAAAGGCGAAAAGCCTTATGGTGCAGCATGCATATATTTATGTGATGAAATTTGATGCAAGTTCATAGTACTACTGCTAATCGGTATCAAATTACTCACTTTCAACTTTTCACAGGCTCATAATGTCCCTTCACCCATATGGAACAAGCCCTATCAGGGCGAACTCTTGATAGCCCTGATTTTCCACCTGTTCATGGCAGGGTGATACTTAACCGTGTCTAACTATACACAGTACATTTTGTAAGTTTGTCTCTGAGCCACCAATGTGAAGCTTCACGAAGCTTAACAGGCACGATGCCTCACTGGTTCTAAAGATCGGGATCTCTCTTGTGATCTCGATGCTACTGGAAATGTTTTTCTCAGGCTTCCCAGAATAGCACTACCACCGGAAAAATCACCAAATTGGGATATTCCAATAATCTCACTATTCCCACGTACCTCCCTGGCTCTACTGCTGCACCAGAGCTTTCCCCTTGCTCACTCATGTATATAAGTAGTAGAATGGCATGTACATACATAAAATGATACAATAGACCGCTTTTTTCATTGTCTGAGAGCTTGTACAGCAGTCTACAGTGCTGACTATAATATGTGCATCCCAGGACAAAAACATATTCGATATTTTGCCCCTTTAGCAGGGAAGCAATTCTGACTGCATATATCACATATTAGAGTGCTAATGAATATATTACACAGCTTGTTTGAGCCTCTGGAGTGTCCTACATCAGTAGATATGTTAAATTCATGAATACCTCTCAAAAAACATAAACCAGTTCGCATTTTTTAGTGTTTAGGTATATAGACTGGTGAATATTATTTCTAACATCTCTTCACCAGTATATACAATATATCAGGAGTGTAGGTCAGTAGGATCAGTCCCTGGGGTCATATGTATTGTCATCTTCCTGGTGGTTCACCCCCTGGGAATTTTTTTCCTGCAGCTCCGGCCCTCTAGGATGGTATGTAGTCTGTTACTATGAACATATGGAATATATTTATGACATAGGTATAACAGAACAATACCAGGATCCTTGTCTACAATCCAAAGTCACTTCCTGCCTACAATGTACCATATTTTCGCATTTTTGAGGTTTTTCACTCTATTCTCACTACATAGACTATACCAGCTGTTCATATATACATTACAGTACATATATGAAGCCCTCCCAAGGCCATGATCAGGTAGAAATATGTCAGAGTCATGATATCAATGATATAGGGGCAAATCCCACAATCATGCAAATGTTATATTTCAACCCTGTCTAGGGCGAAGATTTCATTAAAAATATATAGAATACATTGTAAACTACTTGAATATGCTATACAAATATATATTGTGAAGGTAAAGGTGATGTGGAAGTGTTGTGGTTTCAATTTGTTTCATTATTATGGTCTGACCACCCATGCATAGACTGTTGGTCCATAGTACTTTTTCGATGTTTGGACTTTTGACTTTCCCACGACCTTTTTCTTATCTATTGGATTCCCCTGCTGTCAATTATTCATGGATCCTTCTGGTAGTCGAGGACTGTATTACTTGGTATATATAATGTACTCCAAGATAGTCTGATTATAATATTTTACTATATTCATGTCTGGGAATTCTTATCAGTGAGAATAGGAGATATGTGCTTGATATCATTACTCTGACATATTTCTACCTGATCATGGCCTTGGGAGGGCTTCATATATGTACTGTAATGTATATATGAACAGCTGGTATAGTCTATGTAGTGAGAATAGAGTGAAAAACCTCAAAAATGCGAAAATATGGTACATTGTAGGCAGGAAGTGACTTTGGATTGTAGACAAGGATCCTGGTATTGTTCTGTTATACCTATGTCATAAATATATTCCATATGTTCATAGTAACAGACTACATACCATCCTAGAGGGCCGGAGCTGCAGGAAAAAAATTCCCAGGGGGTGAACCACCAGGAAGATGACAATACATATGACCCCAGGGACTGATCCTACTGACCTACACTCCTGATATATTGTATATACTGGTGAAGAGATGTTAGAAATAATATTCACCAGTCTATATACCTAAACACTAAAAAATGCGAACTGGTTTATGTTTTTTGAGAGGTATTCATGAATTTAACATATCTACTGATGTAGGACACTCCAGAGGCTCAAACAAGCTGTGTAATATATTCATTAGCACTCTAATATGTGATATATGCAGTCAGAATTGCTTCCCTGCTAAAGGGGCAAAATATCGAATATGTTTTTGTCCTGGGATGCACATATTATAGTCAGCACTGTAGACTGCTGTACAAGCTCTCAGACAATGAAAAAAGCGGTCTATTGTATCATTTTATGTATGTACATGCCATTCTACTACTTATATACATGAGTGAGCAAGGGGAAAGCTCTGGTGCAGCAGTAGAGCCAGGGAGGTACGTGGGAATAGTGAGATTATTGGAATATCCCAATTTGGTGATTTTTCCGGTGGTAGTGCTATTCTTGGAAGCCTGAGAATCACCGAAGGATTCAGAAGCCGTTAAGGGGATTGATAGAAGCCTGAAAGGAACTCCAGGAATTGGTATTTCATCCTAGATTGGTCAAATATTGCCAGAACGAGTGTCTGGAGCATTAAGCATCGTGTGAATGCATTAAGCATCACCGTTGGCAGTGAAGCCCTAAGAGACAAACTTACAAAAGCATACTGTTTCTCACTAGACAGTATTATGCTTAATATTGACAGTATAGCCTGGATTTTCAGCCGCATTTTTAATGGCTCTCAGTCCATCGGTGTCCGTTTTGCAGAGCATTTTGCCAACCTCACGGAGAACAACACAAAACGTCCAGAGGTTCCCATCCCTTTGGTGGCTCTCGTGGCGACTGTGGTATTTCTTTCCTCTTCTTCTTGAATTCACACTCATATGATTTTTTTTCAAGGTGTATGCAGCGCTTGTGTGGAAGTCAGTGGGTTCACCAGCGAAATTTAACTTTTCAGGTAATCAAATCAGCGAAACTTACTTTTTTCATGTCAAGTTCTTGCAAAATGTGAAGGACACAGCGCCGAGGAATTTCCATCGCATGATGGCTGATATCTACGAGGCTGTACAGTGAGTTTTGCTTAAGTCAAAGCTGTTTGTCACACGTTGATTTGGACCCACAGGCATTTGAAGTACGCTGGTGGCACGGAACATACTGCAGAGCAAAACACAGCCCTCGAGCTACTCAATCTTGATGGGATGGATGACGACTAGCATGGAATCATATCCGACTTGGCGTGCTCACTGGTACTGCCGTTGTTGATATACTTATTGTCTGATCTCATACCTGCCACATACATCTGCTCAATAGTCGTAGTATATTACCCATTACTGGATACCCTGATTTAATCAAATGCATGGTTTTATTTTTTGTACGATTCAGCGTGATTGGGATCCTAATAGTAGCCTCATCCTACTAACCAAAATTGTTAGACTCGAACACATTTTTTACATTGCGAAGACAATAGGGCAGACATTCTTCCAAATACCTTCAAATTATTAGAATTACCGACCATTATCGACGGATTATCGGGGGGGGGGGGGTAACATAATCCATCTAATCTCCTAAAAACGCTAGTTATCTGAAATTCGCCTAATTATTGAGAATTACTTATAATTAGATGAAATTAGCAGGGGAGGTTTTTCCTGATGACAGCATCAGGTGTATACCTTACAATGTCTAACGCTATGTAGTGTACTTGTTCTCTAGGTAGATGAACCCTTAACAGAGTTCTTTCCAAGACACTGAGATTGTACTTGTTTTCTTAGACTCCTCGTCCCTCTCGCTCGTCTTATCACCGCACATATTGCCCCATTCCCTGCAGGAGGATGTCTAAGGTAGTAGCAACGATTAACATTGGCATTTCTCAATATTGAACTCGCTTACTGAATGATGTGACATTAGCATTCACGTATGTGACCGGAGTGGGACAGACAACAATACTGAGAAGGCCATTACTTTCAGATACCGATCAGTTCTGCGTCGACCAATAGCCGACACCCACTGACAAACAACATCAGGCCGCGTCAGATACAGGTGCCGTGCAGACGTACTACCGAGGGGACAATAAGCTGTCCATCGCCAAATTGTAATATCTGACCAAGTGGTATTTTCAATGCTCAGCGAGAACTTGGTTGGGTCAAGGTCACTGCAGGTAATATTTGCCGAAAGACCCTGTTGTGTCACCGTATAATTTCTAGCGAGTCCGGAACGGCCCCGGTATCCTTTGACGGCCGATGTATTGACCGCGACTTTTCCACCGTAGTACTCAAGACCAATACCACCAGGGCGCAATGTCGTGCCTGCATAATCTTCGACCGCCGGAAGGATACCGCCTGAGAACAGAATGAGGTACTAATCTGGGTACGCTGTTACATCAGAGCGCACCACTGGATGTGTTGTACGAGACACCGTTGAAGGCGAAGACACTTTCATTTCCGCCTGCAACAGCCAAGCGTGTGGCTGAAGTCCCACTCATTGACGCCATAATATCTATGGTATTCAAACCATGCTGATAATCTATAATGGGGTTATCAATGTGTACCACTCGATGACTAAGGATACACCGTCCTTACATCCTGACTTTTGAGAATCAGAACCTAGTTTCGTGTCGAAGGCGCTGCTTGCGAGGTCCAGATCTGTGCCACTGATCGGTACAGGCCACAAAAGCACTGTCGGCAATAGTAATGTCGTCCAGCTGCGACAGTGTATGTGTTAGTTGTAGCACTCGTGAGCATAATTTCAAACCTTGAATTGAGGAGCGTAACCAAACAGACAAAAATCAACGTGAAAAGTGAGAGTTTGTAATGATTCCATCGAAGAAGAGGTTGTGGTTTGGTGAGAGCTATTGCAGTATGAAGTTCGACCAGTGATATTGGTCGAGTAATATAATGGTTGATTGCCTTTTTGACAGCGAACGATAAAAGACTCAATGCGAATGCAGATGTCAGCGAAGCACTGCGTACACCTAGCTATCTGGACTTACAACGTGGTAATCACTGACAGAATCGTGGATATCACAGTGGATACGAGGGTGAGTACAGTAGGATATCTTGTAATGAGGTGGACGACGGAGTCGGGGAGAATCACATATTCTAGACGCCAAACTATAATCATGAACCCCCAGCAAAGAGCGAATATGCAAGTGGAGACGAGGATTGTCAACACCAACAGAAGCTTCTGTGCAGCCATCCACCAGTCCCTGTAGCTATGATGCATCAACTATGCTACTTAGCCTTCTTGTGATGCATTACAACATGCTAGTTAGCAGTCCTACAGTATATATAGCTCGGTCAATTACTTTGCAGCTCGGTCATTTGTATTTCGGTCAATTTTCCAGTCGAGTCTTCGGCAACTTAATTCACTTCGAATGTCAAATAACAGCCGGTGATGGATTGAATATCAGGTACATCGATCAGGTACAGCGCAGAAGTAGGTTAGAGAATGTCGGGAATCATGAGGTCCGGTAACGAATGTTCGGCCAACTGAGGTGGCGGGTCAATGGGACCTTCCAGCGAAAGAAAGGGTGCCCACAGCACCCGAAAATGGTCTGCAAGCCTGCGACGGATGTTAGCCTGTCGGGCAGCATAAGCTCGCAAACCTTCAATGTCAGCGGCACACTCCCCAACGCATGCCTTTCCCTGTTCTTCCCACCGCGCCTGCTGCCAGGTAAAAAATTCCAGCACCCTGCGCATCTCTTCCGTGAGTAATTCGACCTCTTCCGACCACCGCAGTGCCCTCGCACGGGTTTTGCACCACTCGATTCGTACACCTTATAGTATGTTAGTTCGCAAAATATAGACCACGACGAGTGCTTACCATCGTCGTCACCTTCATTGCCATGGTCAACGCCATCCATCATCCAGATCCAGGATACATGACGTCTCCCTTCGCCAGTAGCATATGGGTCCACGAGGGGCTTGACGTGAGTGTCGGCCAATTCCTGCAACCTGCCCTGCCAACCGGTCTTCTTCATGATTGTAGCTAGGCTCTTGAGCGCCATCCATGCTGACCGATAACGTTTCACGCAGGCCGTACGCCTTCGGTGGATGCGGGCAAGGGCATTCTGAGCACGCGTGTTTGCGCCTTGCCCGCGCACCCATTCCCTTTTGAATGTCAGTAAGGAGCAGTGAATGCGTAGACACTGCCGCAATTCTTCTAGCGCATCGTGAGCCTGCGCGTAGCGCAATTCCCATTCGTCCTCTCGTAGGCGTGGATCGCACGGCTTGGTTTTCAGTTCTGAAGGTAACCAGAGGTGTATACATTCGGCGTTCTCGTGGCCTTCACGTGCGGCTGCCTGATCAATAAGGGCTTGAACGGCCGGGAGGTAAAGAACCTGTGTGCGTCGCCACATATCGATCCTATGACGAAGCGAGTTCCGCATCTGCGTGAGACTGCCTTTCTGCGTGTCGGTAGCATGTTGACCCATCGACTCGGCGATATTGGCCAGACGATGCCTTCGAAAGTATGTCAGCTTGTTTGTGGCCGTCAAAGGGCAAATGCTCACTGTTCCTGCTCCAGGTCTATGCCTGAAGCAATAAGCACACTAGGCGAGATTTGTGGGTGCAACGAGGAGTCTATACCTCGCTGAAGGTCCTCGGCCTCCAGCTCCGCGAGCTTTAGCCTCACTCCTGCTTGCGTTATAGCTAGACAAAATCATTAGTCCAAGGTCACTTTAATAGCAGAAAATACTCGCCCATGGCTTTGGCCTCGAGCAGATTAGAGATCGATGTATCATTCGGATTATCTTCCCAAGCTTGCATTTCTTCTAACCACGCAGAGCGGTGCTCGGGAGTGATGACAGCGTCAAATTCCTCGAATGCGAGTGCATGCGCAGCCTTCTCAGCTAGAGCATCCTTCATCTTGTACAGGAGAGACGCGCCCAACCCGACGGTCTTTTTCCAGTTCCAGTCTCCAAAGTGGTCGTCCAGCGTGTCACGACGACAACCAGGACCCATCGCTTTCGTACTTGATGCCACAGGGTTGATATTCGACCAGCCCCTCTCCGGGGCTTCACCATCCGTCCGGCCAATGAAACGCGTGAAGTTAAACGAGAAGATTGTCTGACATTTTGAGACATGTGCGGGGAGGTGGAATTTTGGTACGAAGAAGCGTATATACTTGGTGAGATGGTCCAAGCGATGGGATTGAGGAAAGGACTTCATGCGGGCCCAGAGCTTTTTGTGCCATTGGCACGCAATATCGTACGACACGTTGAGCATTTCGAGCTGCGTACCACGCAAAGTCGAGAAGAATAAATAATCCATATTGATGTACCTGTCAAGCGCATGATAAGACATAGTAAATACAAACGCAACGAGACCGTGACTTACTTCTCCCCCTTCTGCAAATCGCCGACACCATTTGGCCGTTTAAAATTATGACGGGCACAATCTACTGTGCCGACGCCAGTAGCAGCAAGCCCTTGCGACTGCTTTGTATCTGCCGTGTTGACGGCGTTATGGCTCGAACAAGTACTTTTCTGTAAGATAGTGTGAGTACACGTCAATTGATTAACCAATCAGTCACATACCTCCTGCATCTCAGTGAGATGTTCGGCCAGGAAGGCCTTGTACTCTTTCTCCTCGACGAAGTATGACCAGCCTCTCGAAAGACTTGGGTCTGCGTGATCGCTCGATACGTTCCGTCTTTTCAATCGAAAATTTGCGTCGATCGCTAAAAATACTGCATACAACCACCTAAAAACATCAGCCTTACATAGTGGATCAATATCTGTGGTGCAACGCACCGTTTTGCTTTCGAAGCAGTTTGCCAACCCTCAGGTAAATTCTTGCCTGGCTGCGGACATGCTGGACATAGCACTACGCATTCACCCTGCGATGTACCATTTACACCACTGGGATCGTGCCCACGTCCGAAACGTTTCAGCATTGTGAGATGGCGCCACATACGCACCATCCGCATGAATCCGTCATAGCGATCCTAAGGTAGACAGTAAGAGACTGAAGGAACAAAGGTAGATATAAGCGTACCGGCATGCGTTTCATCATCCCTGTATTATCCGTGAGTCGAACAAGAGAATGATAGAATTCGTAGGCTGATGCCTTCGACTCGAAGGATAAGATTTGGTAGTAATGCAGAAGTCGAAACGTGGCCGCTGTCCTAGGGTCAGTTGGCGTGGAAGGGAACCATCCGTGACGGAGGAGTTGTTTAACATGTGTCTCGGATGTCTCACAACCGCAGAAGTCCAGTCCTAGTTCGTGTAGTCCGTTCGTGTCTATAAGCACAAAGTCGTTGTTAAACGCCGGCTGCGGGAGGATGCATGGTTGACCGATGGGATGCCCGAGTTGTACTCGAAGGCCTAGCGTCTTCAAGGAAGAGCTCTCGAAGAATACACCATTCCATTGCTGCAAATTAATCAATATATTTCATCTTTCTCGTAAGAGATCACATACCTGTATGCGATGGGTGGGAGACCGGGCATGATTTGCCAGTAAGCATGTACCACAGTACAGTTGCATGTCGTCGCAATCCTGACATCGGAATTCTGCAGGATTGGCGCAACAGCCTGCACATGAATCCCTTGCATTTTCACCGCGCCCATCCAACCGAATGATCTCCGAGAGATATGTATCACGTTCCTTTGTCCAAACATGCAGAGGATTGACCTGACGAAGACAGTGAGTAAGGAATGATGCGACGGAAATAAAGATAACTCACGCCAGCTGGGCGCTTGTGTTTCTGACTTTGAGTGATTGTTCCGTCTTCGCCAGCATCCATGGAAGGTTCATCAATCATCGCAAAATCAAACTCGGTGCTTCCGTCCTCAGGCCCTGCAAATTGGGAAGACTGCTGTGTGGACGAAGGTGACGGGCGACAAATCAGATGGGCAGCAGACACCTGCATATTGCCATCTCGACGTCCTGAAAACCTGAAGGCGGTATGGACCGTCTCTCGCAACTGTGAGGTAGGTGGTGCATAGTGATTGAGCTTGGGTCGTTTTCGATTGTTGACTTGTCGAAAGGTGATATTTAAAGGGGCACATTGGATAGTTTGATGACTGGTTGGGGCGACACGCTCGGTGACACCATCAATTCGGGTGGAGCCTGCATTTGAAGAATTTCTAGCAGGTAACATCGCTCGGGCAATGGGCTCAGGCAATGGGCTTGTGCATGAGAAGGTGTGACACAATGTGACATGTTAGCGTGACAGAAGCTTGCAACTCATCGAAGTCCAACTCATCGAAGTCGAACTCATCGAACTACTCACTTACTCACTGCCAGTGCAATGCAAGAACTACGACTGCAGCGGCCAAGGCTACTGCATCACCCAATATGGATGGCTTTCCCTGTACAAAAAGCCCGAGGTCAGTTCCCTTTTCAACATCAATTCTCCTCCCATACTTACTACACCCAATGATGATCTCCCCCAGCACGATAATAGCTGCCGTGCCTGCGGCGCTCATCGCTGATGGTAATGATGGTAATGGCACTGGTAAGCAGCGATATCTCCGAGCGCGCTCTGGTACTTACTAGCAGGATAGATGACCACTCTGCGGCACCCATCACTGACGGTACTGGTGATCTTACTAGCAGGATAGATGACCTCCCTGCGGCGCCCATCGCTGACGATACTGGTGACAATGGCACTGGTAAGCAACGATATTCCTAAGCACGCTCTGCTTCTTACTAATGTTCCACAGATAATCTCATTGCGCTCTTGGCCCAGATGAATATCACTGGGCAGGAGGCGTCTGACGTGACGTCCAAGATCCATGATGCGGTCCAGAACGCGCTGGTCGCCGCCGTTTCTGCTATCAGTGCTGTTTCGACCACTTCGGCATCAACTCCACTCATCCCAGCGTTGAACTCCTTCGACCACTTCGACATCAGCTCCACTCATCCCAACGTTGACTCCTGTTGTGAACTACAATGTGCCAGCGGCTGACGCTACGGGTCCCTTCTACTGGGTGACCCGTGGCCGCCGTATTGGCGTATTCTCTACTTGGTAAGTGATTCGCGTTATTTAGATTAACGGCAGCTGATTTGTGATCCGCCAACAGGCAGCAGACCTCGTCCCATGTCATTGGCGTGAGCAGGGCGTCTTTTTCGAAGGTCCGCTCAGTTGCCGAAGGAATTCAGCTGATGGAAGAGGCCATTGGCCGCGGCGAAAACGGAGGTGTTGACGTAACGAATGTATACCTGAAGCTTTTACATAGTAGTGCAGCGTGAATCTCAATAAGAAATATGCAATTCAAAGTGACATTAGTGCGCAAGCCTCGCGAGCCTATTCAAAATTCGTTGTAGTTCTGGTACAAGAATCCCTTGAGTAAATGAACTACGGCCAACTCGGCGTCTCCATCGCTGAGCGCATGACAATAAATATCTTCCACCATAGCAATGGTGTCCCTCATGCTCGTGCACACTTGTTCTGCGGCACGCCACTCGTCACAAACCCCGCACAATTGGAGGATACCGTCTTGTCCTCGACTAGCCCTGTCAAGGAAGTCTTCGATGCTCGACATCGCGCGCTTGAGAATCTCTCTATCCCCTGTGAGTTCCGGGAGCATCTGGGATAGACTTCGTGTATTCGGCAAAGACGCCCAAGGTGAATTTTTGCGGAGATTTGATGTGCGCCATGAAGTCGTCTTTAGCATACTTCACCACGGCAATACATTCAGCTAATGTCCCTCTGATATTTATATTAAAAACACAGCGACAATAATAATATTCAGCACGTACATTGATTCATCGGCATCGCTCGCACACTCGTCACTGCCGTCGTTGCCCTTATCCAAGTTGTCACCCGCACCCTTGTCACCCGCACCCTTGTTGTCGCTGCCGTCATCGTCCTTTCGACGGTTTTTGTTGAGGTGATATTTCTCTCTTCTTTTTGCAAGGATCTCCTCACGGCACCTGCATCTGTAATCAGGGCATCGTAGGCTGAACGAAATAGATGATACTTACTTAGCATAGTACCGGGAACGCTTGGCTCTCATAGCCTGAAGCTTGGCCAGCGTCGGTTTTATATTTAGTTGGGGGGGCCATAGCTGAGCAACGGTGTCGTTTGGTGTGGAGGAGAGAAAAAAGAGGATGAGCTTCGGATGCTTCGATTCGTCGTCGGACTGTATTGAGTTAAGAGCCTCCATTGGTTCGTCGGACCGTATAGATTACGAGCCTCCGTTCAAATGTCGATGGCCCATGCATGTGCTGAGTACACGCTGTAGATAAAACGAACTGTAAGTGCGGTGCATGGCATGGATGATAATCAGCACATCTACTCATTGTGAGACAATGTGCACACACCTGCTAAATCATCACTGCCAGTGCAGCGCAAGTGGAGCGTTATCGGATGGACCTTAATCCGCAATTCAATATTGAAGTTTCAAGTGGAGTGAACTGACCTTGCCGAGTCGTTATTCAGTGACTTACTATTGTGATACGAGTAGTCGTTAATCATCACCGGAGTAGGTTGGACATGTAGGTCAGACCTTAATAGCTTTACCTGTAAAGTAGTACTACTGAATCCTGATCTAATCATGGTAGGACCGCAATGAGTTTGAAGTTAAGTTTGTCCGGTTCAGAATGAACTATGCTCACTCACAATTTGATGCTGAACATGCAGCAGACATGACCGAGCTACTAGGACACATCATACCTCAACCGATTCCTTGGGCGATGATACGTCTGGAGGAGATATCACTGCATACTAGTAGCATGGTAGGACCAGTATTGACTGCAATTCAATGTACCGATCACTTTAATTCCTCACATAAGCAAGCGCTCTCACAAGCCGACTCAGATCCGTAAGTGAATGATGTTGTTCAAATGTTCAAACACTGGCGCTCACAGAATATTTACAGGTAAGTATCATACGAACTAACTACTGGTATGCACCGACACTCACTAGGTTGAAGCACTGTTACCTTCCGGTCCAGGCCCTGCTTCGATGATCAAGTGCTTCCGAGTCTGCTTCGGTGGCGCTTCCTACAGCATCTATGTCCCTTAGGCCTCAGGTCCGCCTTGTGGCTTAACCGTATTTGTTGCTATGGGTCGGGCTGATCTTTTTCAGAACATTACATGTGAAGGTACGGACTATACATTTTTTCACCCAGTGATCACTGGTGGTCATTATGTTTCACCCAGTGATCACTGGTGGTCATCACGAGTTTTATATATTTCACGACGAACACTATGTACAGAGAGATTGTAGATATCAAGGTTGAAAATATCATGGTACTACATAGCATCGTTTTGCGAGTCTCCCGGAGATGGTAATGTAGATGTCGCATCTGAGAAATGAGGATTCTCTGAATTAAATTAGATTCAAAACATCAAAAAAGAGTGACTGGTAGTGAAGGCGGTGATTCAGTCTAGCGATTCGGTCCAGCGATTCGGTCCATCGAAATGGGCTCTATGATATTCAAAGGACGAAGACGAAGACGAAGGAAAATATCCCTCCCTAACTCACTACGTACTGAAATTATCACCCCATCCCTCAGGTCTGACCGCTGTATGTGCCAGGATGCTGTCCCTCTGCTCCTACTGATCTCAGTAATAGATGCCTCGGAAATGGACAAGCAAGGAGCAAGAGGAATTTCTCACCTCCATGTTGGGAGAATTTCGCATGCGCGCCGCAGAGAAGAAATACGAGGAGTTCTGGAAAAAAGTCAACAAATTGTTTTTTGAGAAATGGCCAGAGCGAAGGGCCTGCTTTGGTGACTTGCCTGCTGACCACGTCCTTACGCCAGATCAAGTGAAAGATTTGGCAAGCGCTGTGGAAAGTCGTGAAGAGGTAAGCACTACCATCTGTGAGCATGCGAAACACACGTACCAACTCATTTTGATTAGCAACTAGCTACATGGTACCGTTGGCGGAAAAACCCTGCTCGCCTGGGCCGCACGAGTGGTGTTAAAGGAGCTTTGAAGTTCGACGCTGTGTTAGCTGGTGGTGTGGAACTTAAGGGGACCCGCGCACCGCAAAAAATGGACATTTACTCCTACAAATACTATGGAGAAAAAGTCAAGGACACTGCAGATGCCGAAATCAGAGCACAGAATGTTACTGACCGCGGGCCAAAGCTAAATAAGCGCCGTGAGGTCACGCGCCGTTTGTACTCTGAAGAATGCGAGGACGTCAAGAATAAGGTTGAAAGGAGATACCAAAAGGCAAAGGCAAAGTATGCAAAAGCACGTCTACGCCAGAAGTCGGGGAAGATGCCAAGAAATGACGACGCAACCAAGATTAAGTACGTACTTCTGTCGTTGATCACATGGTTGTATCTCAAGCGCATTTAAAAACTGCAGGGCTATCCGTGAGCTTGGTCCTATGCTTGATCGGATCCTGAAGTACCTTGCACATGCCACGGGTGGGTGGAAGTTCACGATCCTTATGGGAGGGAAGGATCCTAGCACTGGAGAGGTGTCTGTGTTCAAGTGAGTGATGCGTGTTCAAGTTGATGAGGAAGTGCGCTTACCTAATATTATGAAGCTATCATATTGGCGAACTTGAGAGTGGGGCACAGTTTGATCAGACTTACGCCAATTTTGATGCGGTGCAGGGTGCATTCCTAGCCTTCGTCAAAGACGCTCTCGGTACGTCAATATAAGTGTCAGTTCGAAAGCATGCACTCACCTTTTCACTAGCATTTGAGTCGACACTGCCCCAAGACTCAGATGCTGAGGAAGCAGAAGATTCATCATCAGACTCGCATGACGGTTCAGATGAGGAGTGGGCGACAACGAGTGGCAGTGAGCATGGTGGTTGTCATGTGGAAGAAGAGGACTTGGATGATCTCCTACCAAACAGCGCCCATCGAATCAACACTGCGGGCATGTACCGGATGACTCCTCAGTCTGAGTCATCCATCGAAGACGATTTTGGCGCCGCCATAGCATCAACTGATGCATCACTTCCATGTGCGCGGGTCTTAGGTGATGCATCATCTGGTTCTCAGCTCCCGAGTGATTCCCACTTGGCTTCGTTCAACAACCCTCCCAACCTACCCGTGTTTGACCACGAAGTGTTTACTGCTCTCATCAATGACCCGAATTTTAACATCAGCATTTTGGACGCTCTCCCCGAAGCCCCCCCCCTTCAATTCAATCCATATCCTGAAGTCTTTATCCCTCCAGCTCCTCGCACTGATGATGCATCATCTACACAATATCCTGAAGTTTTTATCCCTCCGGCTCCTCGCGCTGATGATACATCATCCATCCAACATCCCCAAGTCTTCATCCCTCCAGCTCCTCGCGCTGATGATGCATCATCTAACCAACATCCCCAAGTCTTTATCCCTCCGGCTCCTCACGCCCATGATGCATCATCTACTCAATATCCCGAAGTCTTTATCCCTCCAGCTCCTCCGGCTCCTCCCGCTGATGATGCATCATCTGCCCAATATTCGCAAGTCGTTATCCCTCCGGCCCCTCCCGCTGATGATGCATCATCTGCCCAATATTCTCAAGTCGTTATCCCTCCGGCTCCTCGTGCCGATGTTGAAAATATGGGAACACCCAATGAATCTGATGGTGCTGGCGCGGCACCAACTTCAGCAGTCCAAGCTGGAGCTCAGCGTCGTCGTGGAAGGCGCACACCACAACGTTCACAACTGACCGTGCCCACTTCCTCGGCAGATGAGATCCAACCACTCCCAGATGGGCATCGCCGAGTGCGCAAACCCTTCAATGCAAGAGAACGTGACAACGATATTGGCGGGCCAACAAAGTAAGTCGGTCCTTTATGTGCTTCAAGTTGCATCGCACTGATATGACTACATCCTAGGCGTGCTCGGCATACATAATCAGTAAATAGTGTCTTATCTACATATCTTGTTGCGAGATCCATGTCAGTAATAGTGATTAAATTGAATGTTTCTTGTTGTACGAACGAAATGTAAATGTCCGCTATCATATTGTTCCGCATGCCCGGTGCAAGCAGACGTACAGGAAGACGCTCAGTTCGAAGTTCATACATTCAAGGCGCAGCGGTGTTTCAGTTCTGCGGGATAAATTCATCCTTGCATACATATTTTACAAAGGGAGCTGGACTTAGTGGTAAAATTTTGAAAAATGATGTCATGCACGTATTTGACTTGAGCGCAAGCCTTCAGTGAAGACTGTGGAAAGGTAAGAGGCCTCCCAAAAACGAGTTAGATAGCCGGATGGCCAGACGGATGCCTGGATCTAGTGTAAGTAAGCAAGGTACAGCATAGGTAAGCAAGGTACAGACAAGGGAAGCAAGGTACAGACAAGGGAAGCAAGGTACCAGGGTATAATGCCAGCGAACGGATGCTGGGTGCAGCCCAATTTGGTGTGGGAGGATGATGCATCACTGATGCATCACTATGCATCACATTCCCAATAGGGATGAGGTTGATGCACCACTGCTCGCTATCATAGTTGATGCATCATCAAAATATGCTAGTTAGCCTGTTTTGATGCATCATTATGACAGTATAGCCTGAGTAAATAGATTTAGTAGCGAAAAAATGAATCAAAAGATTACTTACTCCCCACCAGGCAACAATGTCATTAGCTTCCTCTAGAGGCAAAGACAGATACATCACGAGTTCTTGATGAGGATTGTGAGTGAGTTGATCTGCAGCTTGACGCACCTTGATAGCCTCACGCATCCATGCATCACTGTACTGGTTTTCATGTGAGGGTCTTGTTGGCGGAGTAGGTTCTTTGGCAGGTGTCTTCAAAGTTGGTGGTTTGTAATACTGATCAAATTAAAAATCGTAAGGATTGTGAGTCTGAATTGGAAGGACAATGAGCAGTCCAAAAAGTACTTACCACAGCCTCTAGGTGAGCCCTCCCATCCACAACGTCTTGAGGGTCCCATCGGTCTTCAACATATGCAAGTTTGTAGTTGAGGTCAATGATTGTAATTATATAAGAGGTGGGCACATGTCATAGAAAATAATAATGATGCTCACTGAGACAAATGAAATACAAGTCCAAGTCACTCATCTTCTTGTAGTACTTGTTGACATTTTCGAGTCCTTGCTTGATTGCATCTGAGATCAGTGCGAACTGCATATCATTGGCCATCTCTTGCCACTGGTCAGTGAGGCATTCCAATGTCAGAATTGTTTGCCATGCAGTGGGGTGCTTTGCAGACAAGAAAGATTGCTGGGCAGTGGCTGTTTCCTTCAGGACTCAATGAATGAGCCCAAGGAGCTTCCAATTGCTCCAATCGAGCTTGAAATCACCATAAGTCTTGTTGTGAAGATTTGGAACCTCTTTGCTTTCATCAGCAAGATTCGTGAAATGGTTTACAGCCTGTTAAATTATAAACATCAAACTCCCAAACACTGATAGAAAAAAGCTTACCCGCCATAAGAGTAGCATGCAGTCAAGAGATTTGTATAGGGAAGCCCAACATGTCCTGACCCACTGCAATAACTTGAGCTCAGGTACTTTCTCTTCTATGCAGGCCTTCTTGAAGAAGGCACGAGCTTGAGGTGATTTTTGAATCTAACAATCTTGATCAGTAAGAGCATAGTATAATAACGCAGTGTGTACCTGCTCAATGAGTGTGAGGGCCTTTCCAAGCGAATCACCAGTGTCAAATGTATCATCTTTTTCATGGTCATTGTTGACTTCCATGGCAGCAAGCTCCTTATTCAAAATGTCGAGGTCAGCATCATCCCCCTTATCAAGCACCTCGTGGATCTTCTTCATAAGAGCAGCTTGAGGAGTGGGTGCGACCACATCTACAAAGTGTTGTGCAGCAAGGTTTAGTATGTGTTCCTGGCATCTGATGTGATGTGTGGTGGGTATTCACTGGATGCCTTCTGGGTCAATTTCACAAGCGACTTCCTTCATTGCAGCATCATTGTTGCTCGCATTATCAGAGGTCATCCACCTGACCTATATGAACCATTAGCTTTGCTGCAGGATGGATAGTAGGACAGACCTTACCTGGGCTCGGAGGCCATACATGTCAATTGAGTCAATAAGCATACGAGCGATATTTTGCCTGCTGTGATCACCCTCGATGTGTTCAAAACTGAGCTGCTCGTGACGCAACTTCCATTGCTGGGGTTTGTCATCTGGATTCCAAATGTAATGACCAGTGACGGAGAAAAATGGGTCACCAATGATCGAAGTCCAGGAGTCAAACATCATGGAAGCTTTACTGTCGACCTTTGTGAGATGTTCACATATGATGTTGACTCACCAGTCCCTGGAGTTATTATGCATCAAGTCTGCTAACTACAAGTCACAGGTGATGCATCTAGTATTCTCCTTAGCTGGTTTTTCAATGCATTACAACATGCTAAGTAGCAGACCCACAGTCCATAGCACGGCCAATTACAGTACCGGTAGTTTGTTCATTTGTATTTCGGTCAATTTTCCAGCCTAGTCATTGGCAACTTAACTCAAACATCAAATGAAAGCCGGTGATGGATGAGATTTTATAAACATGATGTACAGTACTACTAAGAACAGCGATCAGGCACAGCGCAGGTTAGGGAATGTTGGGAATCATGAGGTCCAGTAATGAGTGCTCGGCCAATTGAGGTGGTGCGTTGATGAGATCTTCCGGTAAAAGAAAAGGTGCCCATAGGACACGAAAATGGCTAGCAAGCCTGCAATGAATGTTAGCCTATCAGGCAGCATAAGCTTGCAAACCTTCGACATCAGCGGCACACTCCCCAATACACCCATTTCCCTGTCCTCCCCACCATGCTCCCTGCCAGGCAAAAAATTGCAGCACCCTGCACATCTCTTCCCTCAGTAATTCCACCTCTTCCAACCATTGCAGTGCCCTTGCACGACTTTTGCACCACTCAATTTGGACACCTTGTAGCATGTCAGCTTGCAAAATATAGATCACGATGAGTGCTTACCATCATCATCACCTTCATTACCACAATCAACACCATCCATCATCCAAATCCATGATATGTGACATCTCCCTTTGCCAGTAGCAAATGGATCCACAAGGGGCTTGATGTGATCATCTGCCAGTTCCTGCAACCTGCCCTGCCAATCTTTCTTCTTTATAATTGTAGCTAGGGCCTTGAGTGCTGTCCATGCCGACCTGTATTGTTTCATGCAGGCAGTGTGCCTTCGGTGGACACAAGCAAGAGCATTCTAACCTCGAGCGTTCGCACCCTGGCCACACATCCATTCTCTTTTGAATGTTAGGAGGGAGCAATGAATCTGCAGGCACCGCTGAAGTTCTTCCAGTGCATCGTAGGCCTGCACGTAGCGCAATTCCCATTCGTCATCTTGTAGGCGTGGATTGCATGGCTTCTTCTAGCTCTGCCTTTTTGACACTCCTCTCCTCTCCTCTCCTCCTCCCCTCCTTGAATACCTAGTTTAGATCATATTATATACTTGTCATGTATTTTAGTACTTTAATGAATCTTTTGAGATGTATTGAAACAATTGTGAATAAGTCAATTATATCAAAAGCTATAGAAAGATACACATGTTGAATATAGGCAACTATCGAGAAGGTGCTGCATTATTGTCCACTGTATAGCACTGTATAGTGCTATATCACACTATAATGAGCCCATATAATAGGGTACTTGGCTATACCACTATACAGCTATATAGCTGGTATAGTGCTATATAGCATTAACACTTTTTCCTGATGTGTGAAGGTAGCCATAGCTGCATACATTCAGTATTCTCATGGCTCTCGCATGCAGCTGCGTGATCAATAAGACTTTGAATGGCTGGGATGTAAAGGACCTGCGTGCGACGCCACATATTGATCCTACGACAGAGCGAGTTCCACATTTGCATGAGGTTGCCTTTCTGCGTGTCGGTAGCATGTTGACCCATTGACTTGGCAGTATTGCCCAAATGGCGCCTTCAAACTCTGTCAGCTCATTTATGACCATCAGAGGGCAATTACTTACTGTTCTTCTTCAAGGTCCATCCCAGAAGCAATGAGCATGCTGGGCGAAATTTCTGGGTGCAAAGAGGAGTCTATACCTCGCTGAAGCTCCTCAGCCTCTAGCTCCACGAGCTTTAGTCATACTCCCACTTGTGTTATAGCTAAACAAAATCGTTAGTCCAAGATCTCTGTAGAATAACAGAAAATAATCACCCATAGCTTTCACCTCGAGCGGATTAGGTATTGAGGTGTCATTTGGATTCTCTTCCCAAGTCTTCATTTCCGCCAACCATGCAGAGCGATGCTGAGGAGTTATAGCAGCGTCGAATTCCTCAAATGCAACTTCATGTGCAGCCTTCTCAGTAAGAGCATCCCTCATCTTGTGGAGGAGAGATGCGCCCAACCCAACAGTCTTTTTCCAGTTCCAGTCTCCGAAGTGGTTGTCTAGCGTGTCACGGCGACAGCCAGGACCCATTGCCTTCATACTTGAGGCCATGGGGTTTATATTCGACCAGCCTCTCTCTGGAGCCTTACCATCTGTTCGGCCGACAAACCGCGTGAAGTTAAACAAGAAGACTGTCTGACATTTTCCAACATGCACGGGGAGGTGAAATTTTGGTATGAAGAAGCATATAACCTTTGTAAGATAGTCTAAGCCAAGGGATTGAGGGAAGGACTTCATGCAGGCCCAGAGGTGTTTGTGCCATTGGCATGCAATATCATATGATACATTAAGCATCTTGAGCTGTGTACCACGCAAAGTTGAGAAAAACAAATAATCCATGTTGAGATACCTGTTAAGTGCGTGATAAGACACAGCACATACGAGCACAGCGAGACTGTAACTTACTTCTTGCCTTTCTGCAAACCCCCAACTCCATTCAGCCATTTAAAATTATGACAGGCACAGTCTACTGTGCCAATGCCTGTAGCAGCAAGCCCTTGCGACTGTTTGGTATCCACCATATTGACAGTGTTGTGACTTGAACATGTGCTTTTCTGTAAGACAGTGTGAGTAGACATCAAGTTACTAGTCAACGGGTCACATACCTCCTGCGCATCATTGAGATGTTTGGCCAGGAAGGCCTTGTAGTCCTTCTCCTTGATGAAGTATGCCCAGCCTTTCGAAAGACTAGGGTCTGCTTGATCGCTTGACACGTTCTGTCTCTTCAACCGAAAGTTTGCATCAATTGCTAAAAATACTGCATACAACCACCTAATGACATCAGCCTCTCACTGTGATTAATTTATGTGGGACTACGTACAATTTTGCTTTTGTGGCAGTTTGCCAACCATCAGGTAGATTCTTCCCCGGCTGTGGACATGCTGGACATAGCACCGCACATTCGCCCTGCGATGTACCATCTACACCACTGGGATCATGACCACATGCAAAACATTTCAGCATTGTGAGATGCTGCCATTCATGAACCATCCACATGAATCCATCATAATGATCCTAAGCTAGACTGTAAGAAACTGAAGGGGGATGTGTAGATAATATATACATACCGGCATGCATTTCATCATCCCAGTATTATCCGTGAGTCAAACGAGGGAATGATAGAACTCGTAAGCCGATGCCTTCGACTCAAAAGATAAAAGTTAATAGTAGTGTAAAAGTCAAAATGTAGCCGCTGTCCTGGGGTCAGTTGAAGTTGAAGGGAACCACCCATAACGAAGGAGTTGTTTGATGTGTGTCTCAGATGTTTCACATCTGCAGAAATCCAATCCTATTTCATGTATCCCATTCGTATCTATCAGCACAAAGTCGTTGTTGAATGCTGGCTGTGGGAGGACGCATGGTTGACTGACGGGATGCCCAAGTTGCACTTGGAGGCCTAATGTCTTCAAGGAAGCAACCTCGAAGCATTACATTCACTCTTGGTCAAAGTAGCTTGCACAGTGGTCTCAGCTTCATCATCAACTTCATCCTCACACTCCGGTTCAGCTTCATCTTCAGCTTCATCTTCAGCTCCAGGCTGGTCAGTGCCAGACTCCAAAGGGTTGGTGTCATTACCAGCGTCACTGTCATCGAGGCTATCATCAGACAAGGGAGATGATACAACCTTTTTCTGAGCCAGTTGAAGTTCAGTAGTGCCAGACAATGCACATTTTTGGCTCATTGAGCCAGTTGAAGAATAGACATTCTCGGCATCCTGGAGGCAAGCGGACAGCTTAGATGTGTGAACAGATCATCGTGAGTCAGCCATAACTGGCACTGGTTTGCACCCGGCCTGCAATAGCATGGAGAAGGCATCTTTAGAAGGATGAGGATTAGATGATGATGGCCGGGCAGAGGGTGTAGTATCAATAGGGTCGAGATTGTTGTAGAATACAATGTCCTTGGCATCCTTGAGTGAACTGTCAGCATTGAGGGCACAGGAATCATTAGACATTGTACATATGAGTGAAAATTACTTACCTGGTGAGGTGTGGTCCTTTTATGTTTGAACAAGTTAGACAACCAACCATCTCCAAAGCTTGTATTGGAAGATGCTAATAAATATATCAATATGATGTATCAATTAGTTTATTGAGGTTTATTGGACAGCTGATTTGTACCTTTATCTAACAGCCGGGGGCATGAAATGTGAACCTCTGGACAGAAATCAAAGTCAGAGTGACCATGAGGGCAGAAGTTGAAGTAGAACAGTTGTATGCCTCACTGATATCGCAAGGAAGCAAGGAAGTGGCAATGGTTTGGGAAACAGCAGACCGTGAACCTCATTCCGGTTCAGTCTGTCCAAATAGGGAACCATGGATGAACCTGACCATTGGTTAGGTTCAAACCATGGTTCTGGACCGGACCACAGCAGCGCTACCAGTGATGCGGATGGGATATCATTTCGTCTTCACCCAATATATTTTTGCTAGCTTGGGATGACTAGGACATGCATGTAACTTGCTCGAGGGTAAAATGTATAAGTCTGTGTTGAAACAAGGCCATGACAACGGAGTCATATATGTTGCACGTTCATTGCCCAACCACAACGTGATGAAGTATATTCCATAGAGCGCTGACAATATTCAAGTATATGCTAGAGCCAAACTTACTCCTTGTGTATGCAGGAGCAGATTTTACTTCACAATGGACAGATCGCTTGGCCTGACTAATTATTTGTTGCCTATTACTTGGAACAGTACATTCCATAGAAGGTAGACAATGTTCCAAGATGTGTCAGAGTAGATATTACTACTCAATGGATGCTGAGTTGCAAACAAACAATAAAGACAGAGTCATGCATATCAAAATTTTATTGAACATAATCCTACATCAGATCATTTCTTCGGGTAAAATCAAAAGCATACAATTCTGATCGAGTTCAAAGAGTTCACAGTAGCGACAACATCTGTAAATGATTCGAACCCTGGTGTAGTGCTGTAAGTGTACATAATGGTAGTGCTAAATTGTAATATTGCACAATCATTGGCATCTTCACAACTTACATTCTTCTGGCCCTCCAGTCCAAAATTTCTGCACTGTGACTTTGTTGCCATGATATAGACTAGGCCATTATCATGAACAGAGACAATACATTTGTATCAGCCAGGAAAGACAACCCTCCTGGACTTCTGAGAATAAGGAATGTCAGTGTTAATCAACCTCACAATGGAGCTTTAGAATATGTGGCAGCGTGATATCAACAATGCTTGATCAGATGTATCATTGGCATTCTAAATCAGCTGTTTAACAAGTTGTAGGATTCTTTGGACTTCGAGGAGTTATTGTCAGACCTCAGGGTATCTGCCTCATTTCAAGTTATTCTGTGTTTTGAGGGTGGATAACCATTCTACTTCATTGCCACATACTAGACATTGCTTCTAGTATGACCGGTTGTCTGAACAACAAACAGAGTTCCTAAAATTGCCAATCATGTATGGTGTTGGGCCTTGCTGCATACAAGGGCAACTTGTTGACACATCAAGCACTATACACATTTCAGACAATAGGAACACTAGGGAACTGGTAAGCGATACTAGACATTGCTTTTAGTATGACTGGTTGTCCGAACAACTAATGGAGTTCCTAAATCCACCAATCATGTATGGTGTTGGGCCTTGCTGCATACATGGGCAATTCATCGACATATCAGCACTATACCCGTTTCAGACAATAGGAACACTAGGGAACTTATAAGCAATACTAGACATTGCTTTTAGTATGACTGGTTGTCCAAACAACTAACGGAGTTCCTAAAGTCACCAATCATGTATGGTGTTGGACCTTGCTACATACAAGGGTAAATTGTTGACAGATCAAGCACTATACACATTTCAAACAATAGGAACATCAGACTCAGATGGTCCATATGCAGATTAAAACATTGTATTATGATTAGGATGATGTAGGAGTGGTACATTAAAGTGAAAAGTCAAACAACTACTGGTCAAATGTGGTGTCCTCCATTTCCTGTCTCTGTGCAGCCAGAGTATTAACAGACATTTGAGAAATAACACTAAGCATCAAGTCATTGTGATGGTTTCTCCTGAAAACTTCTCTGCACAGAAAGTTAGCGATCTAGGCAACTCAGCGACGGTCAGTGAATTACCTAGTCCACCATTCAAGCAGAGCTTTCACCCTGGCCTGCACTGCTGGGCCTTGGGAGTCCTTGAAGAAATCTACAATGTTGTCCCAGAATAACTGATAGTTGAAGTCTCCATCAATAGTGGTTCTCAAAGTCAAACCTTGAAAAAAATTCATAGTGAATTTGGATGCTGCCGATACGGCAGGTTTTGAACTCCGACCTGCCCTGCCAGCGTGCTCGACATCATTGCTGCTGGTTTCGATGCTGCTAAAGCTTTAATCGGATTCTTAATTGCTGTCAGTAGGAACATCCAGGATCATGTCATGATCCAATTAAAGAGGTTGAACCAATACATCTGCTGGTACGGACACCTCAAAGAAGTGTACTATCCATTGGGAGGGGGTCCGTAGTGCTCATACTGAACACCTACTTGCCTGGTGCAAGGAAAATGAAGACACATGCATCAAGCTTTTCTCTGATTCTGCAAAGGATGCTAAGGAGCAAGGTCGGAAGAAGAAACAGAGTAATACTTCGAGAGATGTTGTATATTCACAGGTGGCACAAGCTGTATTTTCGAATGACGAGGATCTGGAGGTTCAACGACTCTTCAAGGAGGACCCTAAGGCATTCATAAAACCAGTTTCAACCCGTTTTGGCATGTAAGTATCCAGTTCCTGCATAATCTATCTTCCCACTGGAATCACTGATCAGATGTCTCAGACTGAGGAGAAAATATAATGCATTTAACAAGGATCTCAAGCAGTCGGGAGCAGGAAAGACATATGCAGAGCTGCAAGAAGATCCAAAGATGAAGTCTTTGATCGGTAAGTCTCAGCTGCTGTTGATCTGCACCTGTCCTAACCATGTCTCCATCAGATACAAAGCTCGAAAATTTTCCCTGGTGGCCTGAGCTTCATGAATGGTGGCGGACAAATCCAGCCTTCAATCATGCCTTCTCCACTGTGGACACAGGGCAATATTTTGCATCTGCTGCATTGGAACATTTCAACATTTCCAAGCACCCACAACCACTGGCTACAGTTGATGACAATGCTCACACAGATGATGATGGAGACATAGTCAAGGTTGGTACTCACAGCATAGACAATGGTGTCATTGTAGATGGGACAGATGATATGGCAGTCGACCAGCCCTTGGACCATGGTCCTAGCAATGCACCTGACTCGTTCTCACTGCCTCCATTGCCACAGTGGTACCAACGACCTCAGTTCCCTCCCATCTCAACTTCTGACGCACTTGGAGTGGTATCATTGAACTCTCCTGAGCACTCGCCAATACCCAATCAAAGTGCCCCCGATAATCCATTGTCTGTTTTTTTTTGATTTTAAGAAATCTTCACCTAGCCCTCAGTCTATGCCTATCGACTCAGAAGACTCGGATATCAGTGCCAGCCGAGCACTGTGGTCTCTCCGTGTCAGCTTGCTCAAGGGAAGCCATGAAAGCTCACCTTCTCTTGCTACAAAACACTCTCATCCACCTACTTGAAGTGCATCACCTCAGTTTAATCGTCCCCCCTCTTCATCATGCAAGCGCCCTGGCGGCAGTGCTCTTGACCAGACCTCTGCCACTGCAGAAAAAATGTCCCAAACAGCAGACTCTCTAATGAAGCACCTCGAGAGCAAATGTGAGGGTCGTGCCGAGAAAGAAAGCTACAAATGTATGAAACTTCAGGGTGACATTTGGGCTCGTGATCTCAAGGCCCGCAGTGCTCGTGATGAGTGGGAGCATGTGATGTGTCTTGCGGAACAAGACCATCTCCACCAGCAGGAGAGGATGACTCAACAAATCAAGTTTGCAAGACTTGAGCTTGAGCTATCTCATGCACGTCGAGAAGAGGAGGAGGCTCGGATTTGTCGTATTGCTTTGGAGCGTGGTTCTGATCAAAACTGAAGTAGGTCTGTACTGTGTCATCATGCAACTCGTTTTTAGGACTCAGAAATGCATACCATGTTGTACTTGATCTCAAGTGTGACTACACACAGCAAACACTACAGGTTTGGGATATGCACTTTGAGTTCACCGAGCTCAAGTGCAAATTTCCCTCGTTGGGTACTAAAGAGGAGGAAGAACTTCTACTTGACAAGCTCAAGCGCAAATTTCCCTCATTTGGTACTAAAGAGGAGGAAGAACTTCTACTTGACAAGCTCAAGCGCAATTTCCCTCATTGGGTACTAAAGAGGACGAAGAGCTTCTACTTGACAAAGCAACCACGCCTTTAATGTGTTGCCATTCGCTCCAATGAGGAAAGCAACTGCGCCTTTAACATGTTGCGAAAATCCTGCCCTGCAGTTCCAATGTAAGTCTGATCACCTACTGCACCACCCCCTTGCTGATCATCCTCTCCTGCGTCACCATCAGCTTGCCTCAACCTCCTAGTTTGCTGATAGAAACAGATGTTCGTGTCTTCATGGTTTGTTTTTTCTTTGGTTTCGACAATTAGATTGTGCAGAACAAAGCACAAATGGATCCACATGTTTGCATAGTTGAGGTCCTTCTGACTTTGGATTGGGATGCGAAGCTCCCACAGTGATTGGAACCGGCCCTTGATAGAGCTGAAAAAATGCTCTGAACGAACACAGACCTAGATGTTGGGTAAGGACTATGAATGTATATTGCCATTCATACTCACTGTTGATAGGTTATAGTTGAACATCTTTTGGTCCGGTGTCAAACTCCCTCCTGGTGGCCGTTTATACGGCGGCACACACCAGGTTCACGCAGCATATGCTGAATATGCCCATAACCACCCTCCTGCACCAAAAAATGACTCGGGATCCTGGGAAACTCTTGTCTGCGCAAATATGTTTGAGTCGTGGAGACTTCCAGGTACGCCAATGATGTAGTCCACAATATGAAGATTATGAGGGAATACAACGACCTTTTTAATGATAAGTAACTGCACTGCACATCGAACCAACACTTACCTGCGCTGTTAGAGAATAATCTGAGTTCTTGTCAAAGAAACCCTCCCCATGCCAACCTGGCTTCTCGTGTAAGGGGGACGGAGTCCCATCTACACTAAGAAAGCCTCCACACCATTCATGACATGTCTTACTTTCAACATAAGTTTTCGCCTGCTCCCGCTCAATTTGATCCTTGTGATCAAGCAGATCAAAATGAATGGCCCAGTCATGAAGTTGAAGGATTGCGATCATCACCCATTTGTAGCAGTTGTAGATGGTCCCCATGGACACTCCAGCCCAGTCAGATATGTCTTTGGTGGCTGCGGTGTTGCCATAATGGCCAGCACCATTGAGAAAAATGGCGAGCTGTATTGGGACGGGGAGTTGGGGGTTGTTGGAGTTGTTGTAGAAGATGGTGTGTCCTTCAATCAACTTCGTAAGTTCATCAAACACATCTGCATCAACACGGAGCTTGCGACAAAATTTTTCAGGTGAGAATAGAGCCCACTCCTCCAGCAAGTGTAGCTGAGGTGCACGACTTAGAGGCAGACAGACATCAAGGACTTGACATTTCTCCACCTCGTCATGCAGTGCAGTGGTTGTGTTGGCAAACTGAGTAAAGACTCATTCGCACATGTCTGGGATATCACGCGATAGGAATTCGGAGTATGCTGTGGAGAGTGATGTCAGAGAGTTGTGTGACAAGGCAGACGTGATCGACGATGTAGGGGACACTGGGGACTCTGACCATGTTGGTGATGCGGTACATATACTAATATCCAAGCCGCTATGGCCATTGACAGTGTCATCAGACTCCTTATCAGAGTCTTCATTGTTGTCTTCATCTAGTAGCTGATCTATCATAAACACAATTAGTTCCATATATCATGTGACGGTAAGGTCATTTCTGGTTTGTTTGAGGCTGCGAAGCAGCTTCTTTCGATCTGATTCACGGGGCATATTGATGGAGCTGCAGAACGCTATAGCAGATGGTACAAAGCTTAGGGTTTAATTGTCAGCATTGGAGCTTCAATGCTACCAGCAACGCGCAAATTTCCGACCTTCCAAAATTCTACGAAGTCAACTTTGAGTACCACTAATGGTGCGCCAGGAGGTGATGTTAGAAAGTGCAAATCAGATCTGCACAATTGAATTTCAGCTTCACAGTTAGAGACGACTTAGGATTGTGATGGCTGACCTGGCAAGCTGTATATGCAATTGCGCGAGGAGTCACCTTCCTCATACCTATAATGGAAGCAACACATGTCTTCACTTTGGCTTGATCTGATCGTCTCTGTGTGTGTCAGTTGTTCTCAATAACATCGGCACCATCACTATCAGCATCCACTTCATTGGCAGAGGAGGGAGAAGTAAATATCGCCTCAAACCCCTGTAATGCAATGAGCTGTGAATCAGTTGTAAGACCCAGGCTGCTCACCATCACCAACAGTTTCAACTTGAAGAGACCATACTTCAGATTCTTAGCATCAGCTTTATAGGTTTCATACAACAAAGATGGCCATGAATTCTCAGAAACATTGAAAGTCATTGTATGGTCACGAATGCCAGCCCTGACACTGGACATGATATTAGTACTGTGTGGGTGACAAGGACAATCACTTATGCTGGGTCCTCCTAGCACCATTCCACTGGGCAGAGGAGTTTACTGGACACATTGTTTATGAAACCTCGATGGTGCTTGTCATCAGTCCTGATGATGGAGTAGGATTATACTTGATGTTCACCCACAAAGCCACGAGTTCTTTAAGAGTTCCCGTATCATCACCACAAGCTGAGTCTGCGCCCCGCTTGAGCTAGATGGAAAAATGAGCAAGAAGTACAACAAAGTGACATTGGGAGAAACCTTTCGGAGCATGTCCTCCAACTCCTCAGTGTCAAGGCTTGCCAATTTCTCATGAACCCATGGTAATATCTTGGTGAGTTCAATATAGCCATGTTGAAGCCAGTTTTGTCTGTTCCCTTTCATAAACCAGCATAACCTGAAAGACATAAACATGAATACTTACTCCAGAGTAGACTTGGAGTTGCCATCCCTGTCTTCACAATACTGATCATTTTTGGCCACCAAATCCTCTATGGGAGTGTAGAGGGCAACCATGTGATGAATTGCTTGTCCCTGAGAAACATAGTAGGTTGTCTTCCTAGTGACAATGATACATCAGAATTACTATGTCGGGTCGAGAAACTTGCTGGCTACACCTTTGTTTTATTGCTTTGTCTTGCTTCAAAGTTTCGACTTCCTCCAGGAGGGTGGCAATTCTTCACTTCACTCTAGCATGAGGGGACGTTTGAACACAAAGTGATAGCTGGGTCACAGGAGAAGGTGGTGGTGGTGGTGATGGGGAGTTATTCTCAGATGGCATACATAGAAATATTTGGGGAGGACAGATGCACGGAAAGAGAGTAGGATGGTGAATGGGGGGTAAAAGCACCTATGAGGGAGTCATCTTATATACCTGCCAAGTGTGCCAATGAGCTAAGAACCTTGAATGAATTGTTCTTGAGTAAGTAACAGACAATTTTACCTTAATTGGTAGTCTGTCTTGAGCCTTACTTGGTGAACCAGTCACAACCAATTCTGTACACCCTGATCTGATACAAGTGTTTCCGGATCATTTTCTCAAGCCTTTTTGGGTTAATCTACTAAGGGACAATGGAAATAGAACATCTCAAATATTATTGTAATATGCTGACCTTCCAACCTGGGTGCCACCTGCCAGTTCCTATCCGTTGTCCAATCTTACTACTACTAGGTGGCTGCCTTCTGAGAGCGACTTGAAGACCATACGGGGTATGCTGTGAACTCCAGCAGGACTCAGATATAAGGCAAGGATACAAGATGTTTTTGTATGCATTCGGTGTGCATTCAGACTCTGAGAGATATGATAGTATGGAAAAAGAGGCACAAACTGGGTAAATGCACTGATGCTGGCACAGACGGACTCACCTGCAAAACACTTTCACAAACTTGAAGCTGAAATGAGCATCAGTCCCAGGCCACCAGTGAATAGATGAAAATATGAAGAGGTAAAGTAGCTCACCAGAGCACCAGTATGCAAGCCCACTGTGACATTGAACTTCCGCCTCAGCAGCAACTCGTGACCATACTTCGTCATTAAACAAATCATAAGGCCAACTTGAGGTCTCCAATCATCGCCTTGAGTCCACCTGAGGTGACTCAGTTACTATGGGCTTATCCCAAATGCCATGATCACTAGACCCTTCTCTAATGCATGCTACACCTTCAAGTTGTTTGACACTGGGCATATGTAGAAAACTCAAGTGACCTCTCAGGCCCTCAGACTCTCAAGACACTGAAGGAGATCACGTCGCAGCACAAAGAATCCGAGATAGCCATGGTAGCCTAGCCCATCAAGAACACAGTAACAGCACTGACTTGAAGTCCTTAGATATCGGCAAGTATGAGGGTTGCAAGCATCAAACAAGTGTCTTGTAGTACTGTCCATACTGGATGCAAACTTCAGTGATAGCATCACTGCAAGGTCTGGATCCCACAATGGGCTAAACTCGAAAGGCGTAATCTACACCAATATGCATCACAGTTCCTTTGCTTATAAGTTATGTGCTTACCTCATAAATAGTTGAATTTAGCACACTCATGGTAGCCAGTGAGCCAGCATGGCATAAGTCCGAGTCAGCAGTTGGGAATAACATTGTGTGATTCTGAAATTTGGCAGGAAAAACTCACATCTGGTATCATAATTGACAAGCACCATGACTAATCTGATTGGTATGTTCAAAGTTACCACGTGTTGTTTGATTTAAGAAGCGATAGGAAACCAGCCAAGGGCCATCGTCACTGTCAGTCACACAAGTAGGACTGAAAAGGCAGAGAGATCAGCTCAACAACTGAGATCCCAATGGTCCATGAAGAAATGTACACTCCCTGATTATTCTCCTTTGACTCAACACTTGCCAGGACCCAACTACCCCCAGTGGCTGTGCTGAATTTGCATATGACTGTGACTGAAGGCAAAGACTCTAGTGTGCAGTACATTAGGTCTGTGACAATGTGGGTAGGTGTGAATGGAGAGAATGGCAAGTGTACCTCTGGTGAGACCATCACTTACCTAGAAAAGCGAGTTGAGCACTTGCAAGCTTGAATTTTGACAAGGTCAGAAAGCTTACTACTGACATGTTAACACTCCAGATCAATGTACTTTTATAGTTCCCATGATCATGCGAGTCACATCTGGAAGTTCACCTGATGCTCGCCAAATTGTCGATCACTTCATCAAAGTACTCTTCACAGGTTTACTTCCTTGACTCATCAGGGAAACAACATGCGCCTGGGCCCATCTGAAGCCTTGCAGGCACAGGCAAGGACCACAGTGGGTGCCTCCAATGCCTGATTCATCCGAGTCCTGATTAAGAGGCTGTTAAATCCAAATAAAAATGATTTTACCTGAACATCTTATGACAGCCATTCAAGTACTGATGTGTCGTTCAATGACCTGCCAGCCTGAGTGCCAAGGGTGGGCATGAGTCTCAGCTGACTTGGCATTAATGCACACCAAGACTTGCTGTAACGCGGGAATGACTCTACTGGGGAGCCTACACATGACAGGGCCATGACTCAGCCATCAGAATGACTGTCACGCTGAAGATGCAGCCCGACGCAGAAAATGTGTCCCTGGGAGACGCAATGTCGGTGTGACAATCATATTGGCACTAGGCATGTATACCTGCATAAGCCTTGATTAGGTGGACCAAAGATATCCCTCATATTATTCACTACTCCCCTATCTGCAGTCTTCACTTGTCTCAGCCATAACCCTTGTCCGACACTAGTCCACACTTTCCTGCACTATGCGCACACGTTCCTGCAGTGCTATCCATGTTCCCACGACTTATCCTGCGCTATTCCCGCGCTTATAGCACTATCAGAACTACCAGCAATGTGTCTATAGATGCATTAGCGCTTGTCCACTCTATCTAGCGCTTGTTCCCGCACTTAGTGCTTATCCAGCGCACTGTTCTTGTGCTCTAGGATCCCTTCGGAATGTCGGAATCCATCCATTGTCCATCCTACCTCATTGGTATGTAATTTGCCTTGCCTCAAGTTTGTAACAAGTGCTACAGCCTTATTACATGTATATCCTATCCCTTCCGAGTCCAAGATGGTATAGTTTACTAGTATAAGAAAGCCTATGGTGATTACTTCGACTTCACTTCCCTTCGACTGTATTTCCTTCCCATTAGGTTTTACTTAGAAGTAGTCACCTTTAGCTGCACTCTATAGCCCCTATTGGTTTACCTTGACTTTCCTTACCCTTGCAATCAATACCTTTGATCTCACTTGCTATTTACTACACTCCTTAGACTTCCTACCTGCACCTCCGTTATACCGACGCATTAGTGCTCCTATACTGACACATTAGTGCTCCGCTACTGACACATTAGTGACCCAATAGCGACCATCTAGTGACCTGCACTTCCGCTTTTCTCGTGCCATAGCGCTCTATAGTTGCGACATACTTGCCCGTGCACTAGCGCAGTATCTTGCGATGCGCTTTCCCGTGCTATAGCACACTTTTGGGTCTTTCTATCTTAAGTTGTTCTTAGTAGCTATTCCCTTGGGTCAAACATTCTTGCTTTATTGTTTGCAAGTATAGCAGCATAGGCAGAGCTTAGACATATACTGGCTATGTACCTTTACAAGTGCCTAGTCAGGTTGTGTTATTCACATCGGACTCATGCATGGCCGCATGGCAGATCTGGTATATCGGATAGAGCGCATTAATATCATATCCAACAGACATATTTAGTAGGGTTGCACAAATTACTGAAGTTGGGCCTACTATCTCAAAACGAGAATTCATCCCCAACATCCTCTCCAAGGTCATCAAACTCATTGTCAGATTATTCATCATCCTCGATTTCATCATGTTATTCCTCTGATTCCTCCAAACTGGCAAGGTCAACGTCCATCGGTTGTTCATCGTCAGCTTCTTCATGGTCCTCACCATCGCCTGCACATTCACCAATATCCATAGCCTCCGCCAGTGCTTGGAGGCCATAACGGTCTCTAACAGTCCTTCACAAAGCTACCAGGTGTCCTACGCCCAGGTTGGTATAACGCAGGAACATGTCGCGATCAATGAAACTAGCTCTGATAGATAAGAGTTCATTCAGTCTGAAGAAAACACATTGCACTCACATCCCAACATAATATACTTCCCGGTCATCTAATTCCCAATTAGGACGTGCAAGTGATTTTCTGTGTCAAAGTGAGCTTGAACCTTGCCCCAAAGGGAATGTAGGGATCAAATGAGTTCCCCAAATCACTTGGCTGGGATCCAGAAATCTGAATGTGTTGTGGTCTGATTCTTCAATGAATGCTACTTTAGGAAGGTGAGCATGCTGCATGCCAGATTTATATGACATTAATGGTGCAAGCCATCTGACATGGAGGACATCAAGGTGCTGTTTCTTGGTGTCACTACCCCCTTGAAGCCAAGTGTCCATGTGGTAAATACCCAGTACACAAGTGTACCAATATGGGTGGCTGGGAGTGCTTTCTCCTGAAAGTACCATCACATCTCCATGGGTTTTTGGGTTGACGGTGTTGTATTCGCGCCTCATGTCATATGTCATATATTGTACCTCCATTTTTGAACTGAATAGACAGTATAGTTAGGAATGATGACCGTCTTGTGTTCCCTGTCCATGAATGTATGGTCACAATAACCAACATTCAACTTCTTCAGCCTATACAAAATGTGATCCTTTAGCCTTGGTATGAAGTTCTGCAAGCTGTCATAAGCATCTAACTAGGCAGGAAGCACAAAACTATAAGTTTACCTTAATTGCTGGATCACCGTCATTTTCCTGGAGGAATGCGAACCATGAGACTGGATTGTTTCGATTTGTTGTGATAGAATAATGGTTCTTTAACAATGACTCAACTGTAGCAAGAGAGTTAGCTGGATATTCACTACTTGAGGAGGACATATCCACTGCTTCCATGACTCGCTGTAACACACGGCACTGGTATTTGTGTTTTGCTAGCTGTGCTGGAGTATCTAGCTTGCTTGTTAGTGGATAGAATGCTTTCAAAGCCCTGTGCGCCAGCTCTCCCTAACCATTAACATAACTTCAGAAGTATTCTTAAGTAAAAGAAAGAGACGATGCCTACGATTTGAGTGGTGAAAGAATCAGTAGTCCCAAAGAGCTTGATGGTTTGTGTGTAATCACCCATTGCATGAAACTTATAGGTGTTTAAATTGAATTTTTTCAACCTTGGCCCACTAGATTCTGAATAAGCATTGTTGGGTCCAGCACATTGGGTGAACTGTCATTGATGAGCTGCCTTCTCCTTCAGTAACTCCATAGTGTCAAGGTGGCACAGGTAAAGCTACGGAACTTCTGCAACTGCCTTGAAAGCTTTTTGAATGTTGAGTCAAGGAAATCAAGAGTCGATTCTAAATGAATTCCCAGCTTGGCAAGTGCATGCCATTGTGCGAACCTATATAAAAGAGATTGCACAATCACGTCATGACGAGTGGGAAATAGCCCTTTGAACACGGGTATTGCACACTAAATAAAGGGCGTCAATGAGGTACATAGGTAACAGAAAAGTAAGGGAATAACCTGCAAGATGTCTTTGAAGTCTCAAGCAGCTAGTCTTTTCATCTCGGATGTGTTGTTTGCAAAGGATTGTATTACCCCATTACCAAATGTTGGAACCTGACAGAATCTTTTGGTGCAATATAAGTCATTACTTATTATGTGGTATAAACACTACCTACCTGGAGTCCAAGGTCGCAACTAGCTGAAGCCCCTCTGGTAGTGCATGAAGGATCCTAATGAGGTGAGTAAACAGTGCCTTCCAGGTTCCCAGCTCGCACTCATGCATAAGGTCCATGATGAGCATGCGAAATGGATCAAGGCCCAGTCCTCCCAGTTTCTTGGCAAATTTATTCTATGGGTTGCTCATATGAGTTAGTATGACAGAGCGACGGACAAATGACACTCACTACCACAGGTACCCATGAGCCCTCTCTGAGTGTCTCTCCAACCTTTGTACAATCTACAGTGTTTCTCCACTGATAGACATATTCTTGTGCCTTAACAATGTTTGTCTTGACATAGACTCAAATATTACTTATATGGCTCCTCATATCCTTGATGAGGCCTAGAGAAGCAAACATACTTTTCAGTATGAGGCAACAAGGGCAGGGGCATGAGCCCATGTCCTTCATAGTGGCAATTAACACCCTGAAACTTGTTGAGTAATATACTATATATATAAAGACAGAACACACTTTTCAGGATAGTCAGCAGAGTATGTGAATATGCGAGGAAAAATCCTGTGAAACACTCCATCAGCACACTTTAACACAGTACCATGGCGGTGTGGGTAACACAACAAAAGTGACTGCAAGTCAGATGACAAGCAAACACTCTCTATATGTTGGGTCTTGATATGCTGTGTGATATGTTCGACCCTTAAGGAAAGCAAAGAAAGCAAGGATCCACAAAGTGATACTGATCAACCCTGATCAATGGCGGTAAAAGCGCGAGAAATGCGCTGAAGGCGCACATGGGAAAGTGAAACACAAAAATGTGCTAGGCGCGGGAAGGTAGTGCAAGCGGTGCACAAGTGAAAAAGGCGTGAACTGAGACTGATGCGAGGCGACTGATAGTGATATGACTGGAAAGGCGACTGAAGGCTGATACTGATACTGCCACTAGCTCTAGACTGATGCTAGGGACTTAAGACGACGACGGATACATGCATTGCATGGAACTAGCTGCCAAGTACATGGTGGTGGAAAGATAAGTTGTAAAAATGAACATGAAAGTATGTAAGTTCTAGCTAAGCGCTCTCCCAGGGCTCGGAGCCAAATAGGGAGCGCTCTAAGTATGTAAGTGAGGTAAAGGAAGGGTCCATAATGAAATACTAAGTGTAATATGCTAAATATGGTCTGATAATGAAAAGGGACACACCTAGGAACTGGTTGGACTATGGATGGATGCTCCTGGATGATGTGTGACGCAATGCGCTTAAGCGCAAGAAAGCGCGCGGGAATGCTGCGCATTGTGTGGGAAAGTAGCGCGCCTATGGCGCATTTCACAGGAGAGCTGCGCGTTGTATGTAGAATGACCAGAGACATGATAGAAGTTGCATATGGATGATGGTGCAAGTCGTGCAGTGAAGGCCAGTTGTCAAGATTCACAATATAGGCTATATCCGCCCGCAGAGACTCAAGTCTCTACAGCGGTATGAGTGAAGAAAGTCTGTATCTAGCAAGGTATCCCAGCATGCATGAAATAACTTGCATCAACAGTGGGTGTGAAGGGCAGCCATGCCAGATTTTGATATCTGAGGCAAGCCACTCAGAACATCTTTGATACTATCGGGCAACTGAAGGCACAAATATCAGAGTGACTTTCATTAGGAAAAATCTCGCTGACTATGTAGTACTATATAGTTTGAGTCAACCATGTAGCTCAGTCATTACTCCCCCTGTATATAGAAAGTGAGGCAACTATATCATGCTACATAGCGCCATGTAGAAACAGGTAGTGCTACCAGGCACTACTGTAGTAGCCTGTAGTTCGTAGGACCACCTAGTACAGAGAGCTACGAGCCACTACCAGCAGCTATATAGAGGGATACAGTAGCACACAAAATAGCATGGAAACAAATGAATTCAAAATGCTTAAAACAGAGCTACTGACAGATTCTTGCATGATCCTCTGCGTCCTCTTCACATCTGCAAGCCTCAACTCTCATTAGCCTCTCCATTACCATACTCCTCGGGCTGGTACTCTCGAATTGCATCATCAAATGCCTTGTCACCAATCCAGGATGCAGCCGACAGCATAGTGAGTGCTTCGACACCCGCATGCAAACTTAAAAGCACATATGTTAGGTTGGCACTTGTGAAAATACAGTGTGACATACTGAGCCCTGTCATGCAAACTGTCACAAAGTCTTTCAAGGAGTTTGTAAAGTTCTGTACGCTCGTGGAAGCGCTGCAACAAGTCAAAATGAACTTGGTAAACAGTTGCATAAGCAGCCAAAGTGAATTTGATGTCTTCCTTCAGGCCTTGTAACCACTCATCAATACAACATTCAATCTATTAATAATCAGTGCTGTTGACATTAACATAAGAATACGAGACTTAACTCACAGCTGTAAGCACGAGGGCAACAACCTCGACAGGTATGGGGTTGAAATACTTGTGGTAAATGATACCCTCATCATTTTGGTTTGCAAACCACATAATGTTGATACTGTCTTGCAGTAATTTGGATTTGTAGATCCCTGTCTTTGATATCCAGTCCTATTATCCAACAGTCAGGACTCAAAAGGTCATGTAGGCCATTGTGCTACGCACCTTGAAGACAAATGCTGAACCGTCCTTCAAAGATTCAGCCAGATCTCGGTTTTTCCTTATCACCTCCTTCAAATGACTTGACTGGAATCCAAAAATGAACCAGTGAGTGATCACATCTTCATTTTGAGTTCACCGCGCACATGTGATATGCGCAGCAGTAGCTTCATAATATATAATAAAAATCAGACAAGCCATGTACTAAGAACAGAGAGCTTACCATTTTGACCGCTGGAGGTGTTAATTTGACTTTGACGCCTTTTATTTTGCATGCCTCATGCCAGGCCTCTTTTGCTAACCTCATCTCGACAGCCACGCCGTCAGGAAATGGTGCCCATGTGACAATTAGGCACCGGAAAATAGAGGTTGCAGTTCCAAGGATCTCCTTTGAGATTTTGTCGAAATCACTAGCTTTCATGCATTGATGTGGACTGTCGAATATTTTCTTCATCTTCAGCACTACCGTGGCTTCTTCTGATACGGTGTCCCATGGTCGTTTGGTCCCTCGAGTAGCAGGTAATATTTCAACGGCATCGGCATCCTTGTCATTGGTGTGGTCAGCCTCAGTATTGATATGTGTTGACTCCAAGCCGTCAGGGTCATCCGAGTCACCAGACTCATCGCTAGTGTCATCCGCTAGAGTTGCATACATAGAAGTGTGTTAGTTTTACTATAGTTAACAAAACAGTTACTGGTACATACCTTTTCGAGGCTTTGCGTCCTGGTGAGTAGTCGGCCTGTGTGCACTGCCACTGATGGTGCACAATGCTATTGGAATCTTCCCTGCACTGAATGTCAGGACCTCGGCATTGGACAGCTTTGTCTGCATGAAGTACCGTCAGTTACTGTCACAATATATACTGTCATGGATACTTCTAACTCAGCCAGAAAACGGTATGGAGCTCAAGTCAAATACTCACCATGACCATGCTCTGACAAATGACAGGCCAATGTCACCAACTGCTAAGGCTACCTATATAGACGAGAACATTTGTGTCAAAGGTGAATCAAGTTACTCCCTCCTCATCACCCCAAATTACTCACTAGCTTGCAGGCTGAAGCTCGAAGTGCCTAATGCGGAGCCCGGCATACCAAAGCATGAAGTGCTGGATGCAGAGCCCATGTACCCGCTCCCTCCTTTTTGTCAAACACCTGGCCCTATCTCAGTTTCTCAAACATACTTACGCAAACTCATCTTGGAGTGTTGGGAAGCAGAACTGAAGGCCTGTCAGAAAGCTAAACAATTGCAACTGTTAGAAATAGTGCCTGCCAGTGGTGTGCCTGGCCATGAAAGACTCATCACTGACTGCTGGGATGCAGAAGCAAAACATTGTGAAGAGACAAAGCAGGTGCAACTACTAGAGATACTTCTCGCCACCCATGGCATTTGCAGATTAGCATAGTGCCATTATCTGTAGTAGTGTCAGCCACAGGACCTGAAAAATAAACTGCACATAATCAGTGATCGTATTACTTTCGCTCTTGCACTTTGTGAGGGCACATCTGGTTGGAGGCAATTACTTTCGCTCTTGCACTTTGTGAGGGCGTGTCTGGTAAAAATAAAGAGTGCCAGGACCTGAAAAATAAACTGCACGTAATCAGTCAGGGATGAGGGTGCATCTGGTATCACTTACTTTTGCTCTTGCACTTTGTGAGGGCATGCCTGGTATTACTTTTGCTCTTGCACTTTGTGAGAGTGCATCTGGTAGTACTCACCAGCGATGTTACCAAGTGACTAACCCTAAAGTTCCAGGACCTGAAAAATAAAGTGCATGTAATTAGTCAGGGATGAGGGATGAGGGTGCATCTGGTATTACTTACTTTTGTTCTTACACTTTGTGAGGGTGCATCAGGTATTACTTTTGCTCTTGCACTTTGTGAGGGCGTGTCTAGTTGGAGGCAATTACTTTTGCTCTTGCACTTTGTGAGGGCATGTCTAGTAGTACTTACCAGCGATGTTACCATTTTGTGAGGGTGTGTCTGGTAGTAACCTGTGCTGTGAGTAGTTAGTCTCAAAACAGAGCCAGAATGCCCTTGAATAACTCACCCAACAATGCCTCACATCTGCAAATTCTATGGCAAGGAGTTTCCTTCAAGAGGATGTGTTAGTAAACATATAGCTGCCTGCCCTGAATGTAGAAGACAATGGGAGATGCTGGTCAGTGAAGATACTACAGACGATGAAAGTGGCCTACCAGAGGTCTCGTTTCCCCCCCTTTGGCGCTCACAATCCAATTCTTTCAATGAGGACAACCCAGCAACATCCAAAAATTGGCAGGTGACGGTTGAGGATGCTGTCAACGAAGACAAGGACGAAGACAGGGACAAGGCAGGGCAATATTTTGAGCCGTGTCCTGATGCTGGCTGGACATTGTGGGAGGGTCAAACTAGTTTCGAAGAGTATCGGAAATATAAGGAGGGTGAAGGTCAAAATGAGTGGGCTCCCTTCTGTGATGCATATGAGTCGAGTTATATCTGTCGTGTCTGCAAAACAATTAACTTTAGTTGCCAGGGAAGAATGGGAACTTGCTGCATGGTTGATTAAAAGCCTCATGCAGACTCAAATGGATGAGTTTCTGAAGTTACCGATAGTAAGCCCAGCATTGACTGCAGAGAAATTGGCACTGACCATAGTAATAGACAAAAAAATTGAACAAGACCGTCATTCCACAACAATTGTTTGCTCCTTCAGAAGGTCGATGAGCTGCTGCACAGAGCTGCAAGAAGGTTAGCATCCAGGGAAATCAAACAGATGAGACAGGCCAGCCAATGCATGAGGATGTCGACCTTTGGATGCGCAATCCTGTCGAATGTATCAAAGACTTGATCGGAAATCCTTTGTTCAAGGACCATATGGTGTACACACCTGCATGAGCATACACAGACCCCGCAGGACATCACTGAGTGGTTGATGATATGTGGACTGCAGACTGGTGGGGTGACAAGCAAGTAAGTACCTGGCCCAAAACATCACACAAAGAAAACAAGTACTGACCTTCAATGACCAGAAAGAGTTGCCAAAAGGAGCGACCATAGTGCCCATCATTCTTGCGTCAGACAAGACATGTCTGTCACAGTTCCGGGGTGATAAATCAGCATGGCGTGTATACCTTTCCATTGGCAACATCACAAAAGAAAAAAGGCGGCAAATGTCAGCACAAGCAACGGTCTTGATTGGGTACTTGCCTGCAGGAAAGCTTGATTGCTTTACATCTGATGCACGCTCTCTTGCTGGTTACCAACTTTTTCACCATTGCATGTCCCTCCTCCTCCAACCTCTCATTTCTGCAGGTCAAGATGGCGTCGAGATGGTTTGTGTGGACTCACAAATCCATTGTGGTGTTCAAACTTTGGCTAGCCTCGCAGAACCCCAGTTCGCTATAGGAGTCAAGCAGCCTAGGAGTCCACATCGCGTCCATACACCACTTCCATGCAAAAGTCTCGACTCACTCGACTCTTCCATGTCGCACCATTCTATGTCCGACTCGGCCGATACGGACCCATTGCCTCGGTCGCTCGCAGGGAATCAGGGACGTCGGTACCATCCTTCACTTGTCGCTCGATCATTGCGCACCTCAGCTGACTGTTCCATCCCGACGGTATCGAATCTTCCCATGTCCTGCCAATGTCCGCCTATCTCCATTGGTGCGTTTTAAGCTTATTTTACCGATACTGAATGAACAAGCAGGCGTATTACATGTATTCCCATGGCCACTGCACTCACAAGCCTTATTACATATTGACCCGAGTACCTTGCATTTCGCTACTACTCTTGCCTGTGCGATTCCAGACGTTCACGCAGTTAGATAAATAGGACTCAAGATTTGTATTATCACTTACTTCCCTTCTCCGGACATACCTGCTACCGTTGTAGGAGTCACCTTAGTAGGACCCTGATTGTGCAATTTGATCCCCTTTGCTTTTCATCTCAGGCATGCCTTGACAGCTCTAAGTGCACTCTATTTAAGGTTTCTTTACCTAGGCCTTGTGAGATCCGGACCGCTACCAGTAGTCTTGCCTCAGCAACCCATACCTAGTCATACCTCGTCATACCTAGTTATACCTAGACTCTCCTTACCTCGGCCTTGACTTTCTTGTCGTTCCCTCGGCATCGGACTCCTCATATCACATCGGTATATCGCATCGGTGTTCTTCATTGGTATCCCTCATCGGCATCTCGCATCGGGTGTACCGTCGGTATCCCATATCACATCGGACATCCTCAGACTCGGACCTTCGGTCGGTCGGAACATCCTTGGTCACAGATCATAATTCCTTCCCTTCTCTTCCCTCGCACTATTTGAAGGAAGTGCTTCAATAGCAGTCCCCTTGGGTCGACATACTGCACTTGCACCCATTAGGATTTAGTAGGTTAGTTGGTATAGCTAGCTGACTACTATTTCTTTCACCACACCGTCGAGTATACCCGATCCTCACCGCTTATGTGGTGGACTTTCCTGAACAATGTCTGGTCACGGGGGATGAAAGAGGCGATCCACTGAGTTCATTGATGCGGGACCCTCAGTTGATCAAAGAGGTGTTGGAGAAGCGGAAAAATGGTCAACATCTGGCTGAGTTTGAGGAGTATGGACTATGCACCATCTACAATCCTTTCTGGGCTGATCTCCCACACACTGACATTTTCCTCACCTTCATGCCTGACCTCCTACACCAACTCCACAAAGGCATCTTCAAAGACCATTTGGTCAAATGGTGTCTTGATATTATCGGCGAAGAAGAATTGGATGCACAGTTCAAGGTGATGCCTCGTTATCCTGGTCTTCAGCACTTCAAGAAAGGGATATATATGGTAAAGCAGTGGATGGGCACTGAACACAAAGAAATGCAGCATGTTTTCCTGGGGATACTGGCTGGTGCTGTCCCAAGGTACAATCCAACCTTATGTAATGAAGTCCCGCTGTCATGCATGGTATGGAGTTCATACCATGACATATACAAATAGCAGTGTAAAAGGAGATGAGTAGAGGAGTGTACAAAGGATATGCTTCTTTCCTATGTAAGCTTTGTTTCTATTTGTTTAGTTGTATTTGTAGTTTCCATTAGTTTCTGTCTCTTTCCATTATTTGTTTATGTTTATTCAGCCACTTGATTACATCAGTGAGCCACTCAGATATGTTTGTAAGCATGTCATGTGACTGGTAATATTCTGATTTGTAAGGACTTTCCATGACTCATCATGTTTTGTCATGATTCGTCATGCTTTGTAATATTTTACTCATGTACTTTAGTAAGCAGCTGATTCAGCACACCAAAAGGCTTGGTTTGTAAGCATAATCTTACCAATCCAGTGATGACTCATTGCTTAGTAAGGATGGTTTCTAAAATGTATATAAGGACTCCATTCTCACATAATATATAAGTTTTTCCCCTTCCATTCTTTTCCCAAACTGTGTGGGAACGTAGGAATTTGAAGTCAGGAGTTTTCCCACTTTCTGTCTCAACACTGTGAGATCACGAAGAAAGTGAAGGCCTACGAGTTGCCTTTGAAAACAAATGTATTCTTTTAGTCTAGATTGATTGTATACTATCTTACAGGGATCACCTATACAATAATCTATTGTTTTATCCATTGTCTTACATATTCGAGTCACATTCAGTTCAGAGAGGTTCATATTGCCTACTAGGTTTAAGTTAACCTGACAAAATATATACTACTCCTTTACTATCGAGAAGTGATCTAGCAAAGAAGTAATTTATTACCCTTTGGCCACCCACAAACACCATGTTATCAACTGAGAAGTAGAAAATCTGTTGACCGTGAACTTGAGGAGCTGGCACCTTAGTCTTAAAGAATACAATTGTGATAGTCATTGTATTCTGTTCAACATATAAGACCCTCAAGTAAGAAGACACCGCACTGATACATTTGTTTACCAGTCAAGTATTACTAGTTGCACACACCATTCTAGATTTTTCTTATTATGCGCAGCTTCAAATCCACACAACTGAATCCCTTGATTGTCTGAATAACACCCTTTCAGTATTTCATGCCAACAAGAATATCCTGCTAGAACTTGAAGTTTGTGAGCACTTCAACATTCCAAAATTACATCAACTTTCACACTATGTTCAGTCAATCTCATTGTTTGGTACCACTGATGGATTCAATACCGAGCTTCTGGAACAACTCCACATCGACTTTGTGAAGGAAGCTTACCATGCCAGTAACAAGTGCGACTATGAGGAGAAGATGGCCCAATAGCTTCAGCGCCAGGAAGCAGTGTTCCTACACTGTTCCTACCTTGATTGGCTCTCTTGGTTGCCCAGTGACTAGTTGTGTTGATGATGAACGCGGATATGAGTCTGAGTCTTCAGACTCTGACTCCAAGATTGAGGACTCACAAACCCAGCCATGCAGCGCTGTACACCCTGCCAATATGGCACCAATGACTGACCCTTGTTTGGTCCATTCTCTTGCAAAGAACCCTGCATACCCTTGGCAATCCATTCAGCACCTTGTCAGTGCACATGGCACAACTATGTTTCTGCAGGCATTCAAATCCTTCCTACAAAAGCACATCCCACACAATAAAATTGTCCCTGGTCCACAAGACCGTTTTGATGTTTTTCATCAAGTTGTAATTGTTGCTCCATCTAATCCGCAGGCCAATGATTCTCAAAAGTGGTGGCGCATTCGAGCAACACCTGAAGTATGCCCCGGTGTAGAGACTTGTGTTTGAGCAGGCGCATATGGGCACATTTCGCACCTTTTCACAACTCATGACAATTGGCCTTCACTGCATGACTTGCACCATCATCCATATGACTTCCACTATGTCTTCAGTTGATTCCACATATCACGCGCAGCTTTCCCGCGAAACGCGCCATAGGCGCGATACTTTCCCACACAATGCGCAGCATTCCCGCGCACGTGCCTTGCGCGCTTTCTCGCGCTTAAGTGCACTGCGTCGCGCATCATCCAGGAGCATCCATCCATCATCCAACCAGTCCCTTGGTATGTCCCTTTTCATTATCTGACCATATTTTGCATATTACACTTCCTATTTCGTTATGGACCCTTACTTTACATCATTTACATACTTAGAGCGCTCCCTATTCAGCTCCGAGCCCTGGGAGAGCGCTTAGGTAGAACTTACATACTTTCATGTTTGTTTTTACAACTTAGCTTCTGGCAGTCACCATCTATCACCAGTTAGTTCCATGCAATGCATGTATCCGTTGTCGTCTTGAGGCCCTAGCATCAGTCTATAGCTAGTGGCAATATCAGTATCAGTCTTCAGTCGCTTTTCATCACATCACCATCTCCCTACACTTGTGCACTGCTTGCACTACCATTCCTGTTCTCCGCACCTTTTCGCCTTTTTGCACTTTTGCCTTCCTGTGCTTCGCGCATTTTCGCGTTTCACTTTCCCGCGCGCGCCTTCAGCGCATTTCTTGCGCTTTTACCGCCATTGATCAGGGTTGATCAGCATCACTTCGTGGATCCTTGCTTTCTTTGCTTCCCTTAAGGGTCAAACATATCGCATGGCATATCAAGACCCAACATAGAGAGTGTTTGCTTGTCATCTGACTTGCAGTCACTTTTGTTGAGATTGCCTCAACTGGAGCCCACCGCAAGGGGATCATCTGAGAAAACTAGCAGGTCACTCAGGCCTACTAAGGGACGCAAAGAAAGAGAAGAAGCCATTGAAGAATTCAATACCGCATTTTCAGATCCACAAGTCGCAGAAGCAGAAGAGATCCTTGTTCCAGTTCCCCGAAACTGTGCAAGACATGCCTCAGAACCCATACGCCCAGATCTCTCACTCTTTGTGCCAAACCCGTGTACCCCCGCCTCACCTGTCACGCCTTCTACGAAAGACTCTGCAAAAGGCGAATCGTCCGACGAATTCGAAGTGCAAGATAACCCAAGGAACCTACCCCCTGGTGCTTTCATTAGCACACCCAAGCGCATAACCCCTTCAAGTGCTAGTACTCTCTCCTCCTTAACCACACTAACTGCTTTTAGCGAGATCTCTCATAGACCATCAGACGCGCACTCAAGCGCAACCTGTACGGCAGAAGCACAGCCAATCAAGCAGGAAGACATTGACACTCCCCCTGCGCACAAACTGGTTAAATCAAAGAAAGCAATTATCGCTCAAACCACCCAAGTGCCTGCTTTATCGATTCCTCCTTCTCAACCCGTTTTACCCATTAACCCACCACAAGCAAGCATGGCAGCAGTTCCCCTCAGAATGCCTGGGCGCGCCACTGATAAAGCGCCCAAGTTCGACGGGAAAGATCGGAGTTTGCTAACCTTTATCACTGATTATGAAGACCTTGCCGATCAGGCAAATTTGGCAGGCGCAGATCGCATCAAAGGTCTCATAAGATACGTGCCCACTGATGATAGGGACCTTTTGGCCGGTATACCTGAAGCTACTAAAGGCGACTATGACACCTTTATTTTAGCAATCAAGGATTTGTATCCTGGATGCGAAAGAAATAAGCGTGTCACGATAGCTGACCTACAGACAGTTTTGCGCAATCAGAGTCACGCACCAATGCCAGACGTAGAGGCGGAAGGAGAGTATTGCTGCCGATTCAAGAAGGTGTTGCAGATCCTCGAGAAGAATGATCGTGTTGGTAAGGCAGAGATGAACCGACTGTTCTTGGAGGGGTTCCCTTCAGACGTGCAACAGCAAATTCACAACCGCATGATGATCAAGTTCCCAGATCACCATCCAGACGATCCTTACCCTATGCAAGACGTGAGCACAGCTGCGCGCTTTTTGCTCCCAGGTATCGCGTCAGTAGCAGCATTACCAATAGGCACGCAAACCCCGTCACCATCACCACGGGCCGGGAGTTCGCAAGCGCCAGTATACCAGAAACCTGCGACTGGCGCAGTCATCAAACAGGAATACCAGGCCACTCGTAGCGGCAATTATGCGGCGCAAGGGTGTATGTTCTGTGGAAGTGGCGAACATTTCCTTAGTCACTGTCGTGAAAAGATGGCATATATTGACGCTGGGAAGTGTAAGGTAAGCGAGGAGAGCAACAAATTAGTATTGCCAAGCGGTAGATGGATCCCAGGGAAACCGCACGAAGGGACGCTGAAAGAGCGACTTGATCGTCATATTGCCACTCAGCAGGCAGACCAGGTGCTTCCAAGTGCAAGTGTAACCGCTGGCATCTTTGTCTGTGCCGATCCTGATGTCGATGCAGTGATAGAAGTTGACTCGTCTGCGTTTGTGCACACCATCACGGACGTGGATTCAGACGTAGACGACGAAGATCTCGAAGTGCTGCGTGCTACACAGGCATTAGCGCTAGCGACTGCAAAGCGCAAACAGAAGAAGGGGAATGGACCTTACACCCCCAAAGGTAAAGCAGTGCTATTTGATGGAGTAGAAGTCTCCAGCGAGCCTCGCACACGCCCTGGGCCTGCGTCTAGGCAAGCCTCTGATGCGGTAGAGATAGTCTCTCCTGCCGTACAAGCTTCGTCAGACAAAGGCAAGGCACCAGAGTGCACGAAAACTGTTGCAACGCCCTCTACATCAGCTGCCAAGCCACAAGAGACACCCAAAGTATCTAATAATGCATCGTCGTCATCTGCTAACGCGCCCTCTGCGTCATCATCATCTACTCATTACAGGAATTTATGTGCGCTTGAGGATAAGGAAGCTGATAAGCGCATAATCAAGCGCCTCCTTGAAAGCAGCATCAATATCCCAGTGCGCGATTTACTCGCTGTTTCGCCAGACGTCCACAAACAATTCCACGACCTCACGACCAATAAGCGCGTTACCGTAGGCACGGTATCTGTCAACGAATTATCCAGCCAGGAAACAACAGAGGAGTTCATGCAGGCATTCGACCAAGATAGGTTGCGAAGTGACGACGGCAAAGTAGTCGCAGACCATTTCGCGCCATTGCGCTGCATTCGCGCGGCTACGATTGGAGGGCGGGTACTTACATGTGTTCTTGATCAAGGCGCCGAAGTAGTAGTGATGCCGAAGGAAGTCTGGAGATCGCTAGGTGTAGGCCTGCGTGCAGACCATCGCCTCAATATGGAATCTGTCAACACGTCGAAGGACTCAACCCTGGGAGTAGTAGAGAACGTACCACTCGACTTTGGCGCTGGGCCTATGTACTTCCAAGTGCAAGTCACCGAACACGCAAATTTCGGAGCCCCTTCAGTGACAAATCCTGTATTATACGGGTCCCCCGACCTACATAATATCCCGTGTAATACAGGCCAGCGGATTATGGGCCGATGTTATGTATATTCCCGATGTTGACGGGTGGGCCGGGAAAAATATTATTTCCGATGGAGACGGGTGGGCCCATCTATGCTGATGTTATATATATCATCGATGATAGCAGATGGGCCGGGAGAAATAGTATTATGGAGATGGGTGGGCCCATGTGGGTAATATGTAGAGTAGGATTGACATTATATTATAGACCTGAGGAGAGATATATAGCAAATAGTATTATATAGACGGGTGGGCCGACGTATTAGTATTATTTTGTAGACAGATGGGCTGAGGCAGCGGTGAAATGTTTATTAGATAGACGGGTGGGCCGATGTAGAAAAATATTAGATAGACAGGTGGGCCGAGGGTGAGGTGAATTATATATTAGCTAGATGGGTGGGCCGAGGATGAGGTGAATTATATATTAGATAGACGGGTGGGCCGAGGGTGAGGTGAATTATATATTAAATAGACGGGTGGGCCGATGTGGGGTCATATTTGATAGATGGGTGGGCCGAAGTGGGGAATTTTAGATAGACGGGTGGGCCGATGTTGGGCAATATTAGATAGACAGGTGGGCCCAGCTACATATCATATAGACAGATAGGCCAACATATTGGTATGCTATATCCACGAAAGCGCGGAAAGAGAACCAGAGAGCTGCCTCGTTTCGACTCAGACTCAGCGGCGAGTGATACTGATAATGATCACAGTCACGTTTCGCCACAATGCTTGTCACCAAGGCACTCGGCCCAATACCTACCATCAACCACCGAAATAAGATACAAGAAAGCATCAATACACCATGTCTGACATTCACCGAGTACCGAGTACCGAGTACTAAAACCTGAAACCCAAAAGCTGAAATGCGAAATGCGAAATGTGAGCCCCGAACCCCCAGACTCGAGACTCGAGAGACTTGAAACTCAAAATTCAAAACTCAACTGGAAACTCGTAGATTTTTATGAGTTTTGAGTGTCAAGTGAAGAAAATTCAAATTTAAGATGATATACATTTGTGTCGTCTCGAAATACCGAGTACCGAGACCCGAGACCCTAGAACCAAGAGTCGGCACTCGGTAGTTGGTGAAATGAGTACAGAAATACATAAAGTACATTAGATTCAAATTTTGACTTGTGAATCACGAGTCTCAAGTCTCGAGACTCGAATCACCGAGACTGACAACCAAGTACCGACACCCGACTCCCGACTCCCGGAAATCGGCAATCAGCAATCGGCACTCAGCACTCGGCACTCGAGACGAAAGACTGGAAACAAAAAACAAAACTCAAAATCTGAAACTCGAAAGTACTGACTACCCAATCCCGAGTACCAAGACCCGAGCCCCGAGACCCGGCACTCGGCACTCGGTACTCGACATTCGAGTTTCGTGTGGAATCTTTCATCTCAAGTGCCGAGTGCCGAGTGCCGAGTACTGAGTGCCGGGTCTCAGTAGTCGGTACTCAACATTCGAGTTTCGTCTCGAGTACCGAGACCCAAACCACAAGACCCGGCACTCGGTACTCGGCACTCGGCACTTGAGACAAAAGATTCCACACGAACCCTGAGACCCGGCACTCAGTACTCGGTACTCGGCACTCGGCACTCGGCACTCGGTACTCGGCACTTGAGATGAAAGATTCCACACGAAACTCGAATGTCGAGTACCGACTACCAAGACCCGGCACTCGGGTCTCGGTACTCGGCACTCGGCACTCGTCAAGTACCGAGACCCGAGTGCCAGGTCTCGGTAGTCGGTACTCGACATTCGAGTTTCGTGTGGAATCTTTCGTCTCAAGTGCCGAGTACCGAGTGCCGAGTGCTGAGTGCCGAGTACCGAGTACCGAGTGCCGGGTCTCGGGGTTTGGGTCTCGGTACTCGAGACGAAACTCGAATGTCGAGTACCGACTACCGAGACCCGGCACTTGGTACTCGGCACTCAGTCACTCAATCAATGGACTGGCAGAGGTTACATTCATTCAAAACTTGTATATACATCTACCACTATGCAATTATGTAGCCATGTCAACCTCCCCAGAAGACTCTTCAAGCTTCACCTCCACCTCAACATCCATGTTGCTGGAAGAGTCATATTCTGGGACAAGGTTGCTTGGATCACCTGGGTCCACAACGTCGCCGGACGCATCTGGATCCTCTGGATGAACGACTTGGTTGTAGTCGAACAGGAGACCCTCAATGGCAGAGGCATCCGGGAATGTCGGGGCTGCGGGTGTGGTAGCCATAGTTTCCATACTGAGATCAATCAGAGGAGGGAGCGCAGATTCCGGGGGTGACATGGTGCGGGGGCCAGATTGATCAAGCAACAAGGATGTTGCAGGGGCAGGAGTGTCTGGAAGTGGGAATGAGGGGTGCCGGTCGATGATTTCGTGCCTAAGGCCTTCATGGAGGCATTGCAGGGTATCAATCTTACCATCCTGCTCTGCCACACGAGCCTCGAGAAGAGCGATTCGAGCTGCACCATCTTGAATCGCAATGGACATGGCATGGAGATCCGGCATGGGCAACCTGAGTGCTGCAGCAGGGACTGCCGGGCTGCGTGTTGCAGCAGGGACTGCCGACCTGGAAGACGGAAGTGCTACAAGGGAAACTTAAGGTCAGATGGTGAAGAATGAAAAACTCGGGTGACTTACGAGCTGGTGCAGGTGCAGGTGCAGGTGCCTTGACGGCAGTGATGGTCTTGCTGCGACCACGCATCTGGGTCTTGGGAGTGGTCACAGCAGTGACACTGGAAGTTCCGGCCGGTCCACGAGACTGACTGTGAGTTCGGGCCCTGGACTGGGAGGCAGGGGATGCTTTGGAGGGGGTGGGAATTTGGGACACGGGGGGAGCCTTTGAGGGAGTCTTGGACGAAGCCCTGGATGGTGTTCGGGACCTCGCCTTCCGGGTAGTAGAGGAAGCACGAATGCGAGGAGGTGGGGATCCCATAGTCGTGGGGGTGCACTTGATCTTCTTTGTCGTGCAGTAGATGCACGACATACATGGAGCCCTGGTCCTCTTGTCCGACCGAGTTGCGCAAGGCCATTTTTGCTTGTGGCAAGCATAGCATGGGTTGTTCTGTTGGTTGTATTAGTGTATGGACCCACTTGAGATATTTAAAAGTACTCACCGGTCTGGGAATGAGAATGTCAACTGCAGGGATGACTGGGGGTGCCTGCACCGGAGGTTCGGGAGTTGGCTGGGCGGGCTTGACAACTGCTTTGTGACTGCCGGCAATCACCTGGTATAATGTAAGCAAACACCCAAGTCCCGGACGAATAAATGACACTCACTGTGGCAGGGCCAAAAGGTTTCTTCTTGGGTACCCGGGGCGAGCGAGGCGAATCAGGCGTCCTTGTGACAATTGTGGAGAGCCGGGGAAGGACGACCTCCGGCACTCCACCCGAAAGTGGCTACACAAAAATGAGAGACAAAAAACAAATGAACAAGACGACATACCTGCATAACCGAGTCTTCATCATCTTCCGACTCCACGATGGGCTTGGACTTCACAACGCGAGCAGACCTCTGACGCTTGCAAGTCTTCATCGCAGATTTCGGGGGTTGGGAGGAGGATCCAGAAATCAAGGGGGACTTCCTCTTCTTACTCCCTTCTGCCTCGGGATCCAGGTCAGTGAAGACGGCCTTACCTTTCCCCTTGTCCTGGGACTCGGTGGTGGGGTTGGTGGAAGGGCCGGCGACATTGCTGGCAGGGATGGCTGGGGAAGGAAGGTTGACAGGAATTGGACCTGTGGATGGGGGGGCAGCAGTTGGGAGATCGAAGGTCTGGTCGCTTAAGGTGTTCCAGGCGAGGACCTTGGGGTGCCAGGGGTGCCTCAGAATGCGAGGATTGTCATACCCGATGGAGTGCCAGTCAGGCCAGCCCTTGGGAACCATGTTCCGGATGCGCTGGAGCTCTTTGGAGCACGAAATGATGAGGCCGGGAATAGGACCAACCCCGGACCCATGCTCCTTGGCTACATCAGACTACCTAGATGTTAGAAAAGAAAAAGCACCAAAATAAAATACATACCACCAGTGTAGCAACCTGTTTTCCCAATGCCGCGTGGCTGGGACCCGGGGGAATCTGCCAGGCGGCACTGATGATGGCCATGATCTGGGCAGTGGATGCCTTGAGATGGGTCAAAGAGTCGTCAACTGGAGTGGACATGATGAGTGGGTTGAGAGATTTAAAGATCTTGAAATCAGATTGAAATCAGTTATCAGAAAGATCAAGTTTCAAAACAAACAAGACATTTGATGGGCGATCCACAAAATCGTTGATTGTTTGTGTTTGTTTGGTCGTGGTTCAACTTTCGGCAATTGCCGGCTTTGTGTTGAACTTCGAAGTTTTTTAGATCATCAGTCAATCAGTCCAACAATTCTCCACACATGAGTTCCCATTCAGCCGTTAGATTTAATGACCCCCCAGTGACCGACTGTAATTCTATGGATGTGGATGACTCATCTATGGGCCGGGTATCACTAGGTATGTTGTATTCTTATCATGCCTTATCTATTCACCGGGCATCCCTTAGATGACTTATACCTGGGGCCGGATGATGACATAGAATATGATTCTACGTCATCCAGACCCCCGGATGCATCAGCTGCAATACCCGGTATGACTATACATTCCTTATCGTCGGGGATCCCCATGCATGCTAACTTCACCCTTGAAGACCAATCACATCCGGGTCAAGCTGAGGATGCCAGCTGTCTCATTGATCCAGACTTGTACCTCGGGCCTGAGGATGATGTCATTGAGGTTGATGAGTTGCTGGATTCTGCTGATCCTCCCACTTTTGCTCCAGCCACCTCAGAGGTGTCTATTTCATGTGGGTCATTCATTCCAGACCATTATTGATACTTATCCTATCTCCCAAGCTGACAAATCATCTACCGAACCTCGTGCAGACCAGCCGGAGCTCAATATCGAGGATGTACGTTTGATGGTCCGGGAGCTCCATCCTTTCGGACAATACCAACACCCAGCATGTGAGTATCTCAAAGCAGAGCATTTATATTTTTGCTAATCTTTCTGGAAGACCAATCCCTCCGAGATTGACTACTTGATTACAAACGCCATACTGGAGGTCTTCCTGACCCTTCCATCCAACAACTAATCGAGGCCGAGCAACCATTCCGAACTGCTTGGGCAAAAACATCCGACAAGCTGAAAAAAGCTGATGCAGACCTGCAGAGGTTGCAAAGAGTTGAACAGATGAGCATTGAAATGCTCAAGGTAGTAGATTCCATGATTGAACACTTTGAAGAACAAATGACCATGTAAATTACTGTATTGCAACCTCTGAAGTTTCATTGACATGCCCACATCATGTACACTACCGAATTGTTCAATACATCTCCCCGGGTGTCGAACGGGACTGGATACGTGATGGTCGGGAGTCAATAATCGGGACAACACTTGGCACTCAACATTCAGGACTCGATTTTCGATGTTCGGGACTCGCCGCTCGATAGTCGGGACTCGGTGTTTAATGAATCTCAGGCTTCGGGTTTCAGGACTCGATGTTTGATAGTTGGCATTCGATGGCCAGGACTCGATGCTCGCGACTCAATGGCCGGGACTCAATAATCAATGTTAGACGTTAGGATTACCATACTCGATATTCAGTAGTCGGGACTCGGCATATAATATTAGGTCAGATATATGATAGTTCCACATTGACATTTAAATACAAGCAGGTAAAGGCAGGCAGGAGGCCTTGTGTCCAATGGCTGTTGTGTTGACTTACTCCGGGTTGTCCTTGCCGATGGCTCAATCACCGCTTTCTTTCCTCACATGTTCTTTGGCGCTGGCAACCTATTGACTCTTTCAGTTGCACCATCCTCCTGAACATGTCCAGTGACTTGCTCAGTCAGTCCAGTCAGGAGGTCGCCCATTCGCAATGTCAGCAGCGCACCAGTCTTCCCTGCATTGACCGGGCGAGGCATTGGGATTGCCTGTGGGACAGCTGTCCCTTCATGTGCTGTCGAAGGACCAGGCTCTGTTCTGGGTCTCTTTTGCGGGGATCTACCTTCCTCTGTGTCATCATCAGCATCATCCTCCATGTGATGAGTGTTGCCCTCGGGATTGCTCTCTGGATCACTCTCGTGATCGGTCTCGGGATCACTGTCAGTTTTGGTCGCCAAAACCCAAGGCCTTCGAATCATAACTCGTCTGACTTTACGAGTCCGATGAGAAGGCGAATTTTCGGATACAACCGAGGCTACCATGTCCCCATCTCTATTCTTCCATGCTTTGAACAGGAATGTTAGACCTTTGCCTTTCTCCTGCCGAGCATACCAGAAATTCAGTAAGGCGGTCGTGTCCTAATGTTGCAACTTTGAAGGCTCCTTCAAGTCCACATCCGCCGGAACATACTTTCTTGCCACAAAGTCATCCTGACTTTGTACGATGGCGCTCCATGGCACAACTGCCTTCTCAATCCCAGAACAGATACCTGCATAAATGCATTCAACAAATGTTCGGGTGTTGCGATGATGGACTCATGATAGTGTGATGTGAGAAATGCTCTGACGATGGTTTTCTTCTCCTCGCGTTTAGTTTCGGTGATGTCGGGAAGCACTGGCATCCCATCCCCATCGATTTCGAGTTCGAAAGCAGGCTTCTTGATTCTCTTTCGACCTCCCTTCACCTGTCACCCGCCATCTCGTGCCCCGGCACCTATCATGATGAAGTTCAACAAATTCATTCCAGTAGCCGGTGATCAAGCACTCACTGAATTGTTCCTGCGCGTACTCCTGCCAAACTGGCTCGATGTCCTCCCAATCCTTCGTCTTCATGAAACTTTCCCCATCTCCTAATGCCTCATTATCATTGTGCCTGCATGAAATGTATTGAGATTGAAGATCTCCGAAGATCTTCGATGACCAAATTGACTTACATCCCGAACAGAACCTCTCCCTGTTCATTCTTCCATGCCGACATCACAAACACTCTCATCCCGCATTGCTTCCACATCTCCTTCGAAAAGTGCTCCATATACGCCGGTCCCTTCTTACGAGCCACTTGTGCTTGTATCTTGGCAGGAGGAAAGTTGTTGGACCATTCTTCGGCCGTGTCTTTCGCCTTCTCCAACTCATCATCGGACAATTCAGCCATGACTCTTTTTACAGCCGCCTGATAATGCTTGAACATATCGGGACCTCCTGGCTTTGCCCCAGACTCGTCCTCAATCCTCTTCAGCACCTCCTCCTGTTTCTGCTGGTAGATCACCTGCCTAGGAGTCCATTTCCTCCCATACTTTATCATGTCCTTCCTTTCCTTCTTTTTCTTGTTGTTGAACAACCATGTCTTGTACATCTGAAAGTTCATGGAAGAATAAGATGTTAAAATTTTAGTTTTGAATGAAGCATGGATGAATCACCTGCTTCCTCTTCTTCCATTGTGCTTGATCGACCTTGGGAGCAAATAGCCTGGCAGCCCTAGCTATGGCAGTGAAAACGGCCCTCTTCTCATTCCTTTTCGCCGAAGTCCACTCAGGAAGGTAGTTCTTCAACTGCGAAATTTCATTATCCGTGAGCTTCTGTGTCTGTGGTTGACGCGCCCTATGCCTTCCAGAAGTGGAAGTCAACTGAGTGGAATGACCTGATCTTGCCATCGTGAATGAGATTGCAGAAAGGGCTGAGGATGAGCAAGGTGGAAGTAATAATGGTGACAAGTTCAACTTTGAGCAATGCCTAACAGTTGGTTAATCGACCCATATTGGACGCAATTCCATTATTGGAAATGAATTTGTAATGACGCATCCAGACTGCATAACATCACATTGCAATAACAATTTATTCACATTCCTGAGCTGATGCTTTGCTTGCAGCCTTAGAAAATAACATGAAGATAGGTAGATGCACCCCACTGCAAAAATCCCACAGGGTTGAAGCAAGGGGCAGCAGAGGTAGGAAAACTTGGGTCAAGGTCCCACTTGCAAGCACAAAAAGACGTGCCTACAGGTCCATGCCTAGCTCTCCCCTAGAATCACCAACAATTCGGCCTGTTGAGGCACCACCTCTTTGGGAAGACATTCCTGGCAACACATATGAGCAAGACCAAGGCTCATTTGAGCCTTTGCAACTCCCGAAAACCATGGCAAGTTCATGTAAAATGTTGCATTGCAATTCAAATGATAGCTAAGTATAGCAAATGCAGAGTCAGAATGACTACCTCAGGCAATGGCTGCCAAGGCAGGAATCATATCTGCATCACCTCCTCGATCGAGAAGCTCCACCAGAAGATAGGAGATGCATCGTCTGCGACCAGGATGGGGTCTACAAATGTCAAGATTGTCTTGGGGAGCCACTCTATTGCACTGGCTGTTGCAGAAGTCAACATCTTTGCAATCCCTTCCACTGGATCAGTCAATGGAACGGTCAATTCTTCGAGCAAAGTTGTCTCACTCACGTCGGACTCATCATACACCTCGGTCATGAGGGCAAACAATGTCCCGTACTTACAGATAGGTGGGATTTCTTCAAAGAAGACGAACCGGAAGACCAGCTTGAGCCTGAAGATCTACCATCTGTGTCGGGACCCGAGTTCCAGCCGAAGGAAAACACCATGGTCATCATTGACAAGTCCGGAGTTCATCGCCTCCGGGTTCAATGCTGCGAGTGTCCAAATGCCATGAGTCCAGACCTTCAAATGTTTCGACATGGATTTTTCCCCGCTTCATTTAACAAGCCGAAGACTTTGTTCACCTTCAGGGTTCTTGATGATTTTCTATTGGACAACCTTGAATGTGGGACCTCGGCGATGAACTATTACAGCAAGCTCCGGCGAATGACCTCGAGCATGTTTCCACACCTTGTACCGGTAATGCTATATCTCTCATCTCAAGGACAATATTTTGACAAAGAATGTGGCAAGGACCGATATCGAGAGCTCATGAGAGTCACCCGACAGTGGAGGCAGTTGAAGACGGTGAAATGTCATGGCTTTGGCCATTGTTCCGACAGCCCGAATGCAGGAGATCTCGCATTATTTTGCCCGGCATGTCCTCAGCCTGGGATTAATGTGTCCTTGTCAGGGGATGAATCACTTGATGAGTGAGTCTTCCTCGATACCGAAGTCACCGCAGTGATAATAACAACTCCAAGGTGGAAATACACCCGGTCATTTGTTATGGACGGAAATTTCAAAGCCGAACACCTGCATCCCATGAAGCCATTTGATGAAGTTTGGCTGTCGGATGGGTTGGGATTCATGATGGGAAAGGACAGGTATAAAACGCATCTTGCAGAGGCTGTCGACACTTTAGAAAAATCAAGCTGCAACAATCACCGGGCAGTAAATCAAGCAAATGCAGCTCGGCACAAGCTGGAATCCACGGGCATCGGGGGAGTAGCCTGTGCTCGACACGGTTGCTTTGTTCCTCACTCGATGGTAGATTTTCAGAAAGGCAAAAGGCAAGCCGACACAGCCATTCGACATTCACGAGTTAACCATGCATCATTCGCAGACAAATGAACATGGACTATGCCCTTTGTGAGGCTGCCCGGCACAACATGGAAGGCATCACCAGGGCGGTCACCTTCTATGATATCAACTGTCAATACAACAAGCACTTTCAGGTTCAGGTGGATCGAAGCTGATTTCTCGAAATGGTTCCGGAATTGACCATCATTCCCGGAATCGGGTTGTGGCACATCCACGGACATCAGGACAGCTGCTATGTCCGTTATGCATCGAATTTTATCGAAGGCATCGGTCGGATCGATGGAGAGATCATGGAGACCCTATGGTCACGTCTCAACCTGATTTCCCCTGCTGCTCGTGGAATGACATCCCCGCATCGAAAGGAATGTCTTGATTATCAGATGAACGATTCCAATTTCTGCAAGATGATCCGCATGAAAAGGACCCTTTGCCGAAAATACAAGCAGGCGAAGAATGGCATCGCTGAAAGCGAAAAGGCTTTCGACAGACTCGATGAAGCAGCACCCGGGGATTCAAAGACAGAGTGGTTAGCCAGGGAGAGGATCGCTCAGTCCGGCAGAATAAGTGATCCTGCGGCCATGGATGTATATGAGATTAATATCAAGAAGGGTTAGTTGACTTTGTCTCCATCAAAGTCCGAATTAAATGTGCGCTCAGCACTGAGCAAAAAGGAGATCGAGCTTAGACTACTAGAGGAGGGCAATGCCCGAAATGCAGCACCTGCTCGCAGATCTGTGGTGACATGGATATCAATGGGGTTGGCGATTGAAGAGGCTCAAATCGCATTGCTCATTGAGGTCCGAAGAATTGGTAGAAGAACTACCGAGACACAGAGGTTAGACATCACCCGGCAACACGATCGTCTCCAAGGCCAGATAGATGGATTCACTCGGTCTGCTATTACACATCTCGGAGAGGGATTTGATGCAGATGACGATCCTGAAGACATGAACTTAGACATTCTCGATGATCTCGATGATGACTTGGCAGACTTCACTGAGACATCTGACACATGGGCAAACTCCCCCGAGCTCACTGTAATCCCATTGCCATCAAACCTCGGGGTAGATCGATGCAAACGCTGCATGGCAGACAATCTCATTCCGCTGGAGATGTCTCTTCGTGAAGGGCAGGCCAATGACTCCCTTCACAACCTCCGAATTCACTTGTGCAATAAGGCGATTCTGTTTCGAACAACAGTTAGGCAAGCCAAATCCCAGGCCCTGAAAACTCGAGCTTGGTCCCAGGTGACATCGGTGCAGCAGGCAGTGTCCCTCCATGCCAGTATATATATGAAGACGAGGAAGCAAATGATGCAACTGGAGCCAGGGCAAGACCAGGTTCAGAAATACAAATCCCTGCTTCGTGAGCAGCTCAAAATCAGCACTGCCGTTGGCAATCCAAATGCCCGGTGTTAGCAAAACGAGTCCCTTGCTTGGTTCTGGTCAGTCGAAGTCAACCTTGGGGGTCCCGATCACTCATGGAATGAGGAATGTGAGTTCGGGCATGCTTGACATGTCCCACGCTCAGCTGACGGACCCATCCAAAGTTTACCGAGTTCACTGGCTCTGGGCAAAGGCACTAAGGGATTGATGGAAGGAAGAAATGATGTTGGTCCAATTGGAGATGGATTGGACATGTAACTTTTTCTTGTGGAAAGCAACCCAATGGGGTGACAGGATGCGCGAATCATTGGTGAAACACCTTCCGGGTCATGCATGCTACTCGGGAAGGCAATCCCAAATGTATTCATTGCTTGCACAGGATGCCCAGGCAGCATTTCAAGACCTGAAGAGCAGGTTTATAGAGGCTCGAGATGAATGAATTTTTTTGCCAAAGATATGAAACAGCTACTTTGACCCAAACATTTTAGTCCCGGGAATTGGCCAGGTCGACCCATGTCGGAGTTTGAAAATTTTAATCAATCAACCAGTGGCTCATATCTTCACTTCCGAACCAACTGCCATTGTCATTGTCATTTCCAGCTTCAAAATCCTGCATTCACCATGTCTGTATTGCATACTCCTCCCACATCCCCTTCTGATTCTCAGACTTCCGGCAATGGGTTCCGACCCCTCACACTCACTCAGGCAGATATTGCAGCTACAATGTCAATGGCTGCATCTCGCATCCGAGCATCCATCTCTCAATATCAGATGGAGGCTGCCCACACCGAGGAGCCTTCTGCTGCTCGGATCATGCACTTTAAAGCCGGGCTGCAATGGGAGATAGCTGTAAGAGAGTGATGACTGTGGTGGTAAATGCTGACATTTCCAACAGACTTTTGTGACTCCCATCCTGCAGTACTCAGCTGCAAGGAACATCATTTTCGTTGTTCCGAGCCCGGTTGCTCATATTCTTCAGTTGATTCCCAAGCTCACCTGGAACATGGTTCCGGACCACATCTTTTCATCCCACCTAAGCCAGTTTCAAGATGTTGCAGATCTGGGGGATCCCTCCCGCATTGTATCCACCTATGGTGCTCAATGGTGGACCAGACCAACTGCCATCCTGAACGAATTATGGCCATGGGATCAGGTATTCGCTAATTGTGTCTGTCACTACCAGCATTGGCTAGTAAGACTTTACAGAATTTCTTTGAGTGATGACTAATCCTTTCTAGTCTGGCGTTGAGGACAAACATCTTGTTGTTCCCGAGCAGGTGGATGAAAGCTCGGTTGCAACACTGAAGGCACTGAAGTCGATGAGGGAACACCTCCTGACAGTGATTGAGGATCAACAAGCTGGCATCCGTGAAAAGATGGCAGAGATTCAGATGTACACCGCCGTCCTAACCAAATTGAAACCAAGGGGACCAGAGTAGTTCTAATGCTTCAGTTCACAATGTTGAAGTCTAAATTCTGTACATGATGCAATCAGCACTGAAAATTACATAATGACTTTCAAATATCTGACCTATTGCTATATGCCGAGTCCCGCATACCAAATATTGAGTCCCGAACATAGAGTCCCAACTATTGAGGCCCAAATATCGAGACCCAAAGCCTGAAGCCTAAGGTTCGAGACTCGAAACTTGAACCTTGAACATTGCTATGAGTTGTGAGTTTTGTCTCCACTATCAACCATCGAGTCCCGACTACTGAGTCTTGAAACCCGAGTCCCGACAATCGAGTCTCGATTCCCGAATATTGACACCCGAACAGTACCGAGTCCCGAGTACCACGGAGTCCCGAGCACTGAGCACCAAGTGCCAACACCCAACACCCGACACCCACGAGCACGGAGTCCCGAGCACTGAGCACCAAGTGCCAACACCCAACACCCGACACCCACGAGCACCGAGCACCGAGTACCACACCCAGAATTTGGCACTCGGCACTCTAGACTAATGATTCGAAACAACAAAAAATTTGAAACTCGAAAGTACTGACTACCGAATACCGAGCACCAAGCACCGACTGCCGAGTACCGAGCACCGAGCACTGAGCACTGACTACCGAGTACCGAGTACCGAGCACCGAGCACTGACTACCGAGCACCGAGTCCCGAGTCCTGACACCCGGAATTCGGCACTCGGCACTTGAGACTGATGATTGGAAACAACAAAACAAAATTCGAAACTCGAAAGTACTGACTACCGAATACCGACTACCGAGCACCGAGCACCGAGCACTGACTACCGACTACCGACTAACGAATACCGAGCACTGAGCACCAAGCACCGACTACCAAGTCCCGAGTCCTGAATATCGAGTCCCGAATATCGAGTCCCGAAACCCGAAACCCGGAGACCCAAAACCCGTATCTCGAGGATAGAGTGCCTGATATCTAGTATCATGTATTTGAAGGTGGGTACTAACATGGGTCACTACCTTTTCTACTTCTTCCAATCCAACCTTGCCCATCCACATGATGGAATCCTGGCATAAATATGAACAGCATCCCTCATATACCATGCCCAGGCAATCCGATCCCCTTCCACTGCATGAACCCCATGTCTGACAATCCTTCCCGAAAATGCAATCATGCACCCCGGATCATACATGAACTCCAGCTGAAGGCTTGGCATACTCATCCGAGCATTAGAATAATTCCCAACGCTAGTGAGAATATCAAAGCATTTGGGAATCGATGAGTGGTCTCGGTGATTCGGGGTTTCCCGATTGCATATGACGGTGAGGCTGTTAAACACCGTTGCCCAGTACTGGAGAGTCTCTGACATCTTCGGCAGTTCCTTGCTTCGTGCCTTTTCTCCAAGGCTCGCAAAGGCTTGCAACCCTGCCCAGTACTGCTCAGGATGCATCACCCTGAGCGCCGCTGTGGCAATGGCTGCTGGCCTCGCAATGGCTTTCAGGATGTTCTCGGAGGATGGTCCCTTCAATGATGCAGATACCTCCGGATCGGACTGATTCTATGGCATTGGTGAGTTTCACTACCGAGATTGCCATCTCATCAGATCCTACCTCGTGCCCCTGTTGAAACCACACCGGAGATAAATTAACGCATCCGGGTGTTAGAACATCATTTTCCGAGCTTGGTGTGAACCACTGTTGATTAGTATGCCAAATCCCATCGAGCTTGATGCTTTTTTCGAGCATGGGAGCTAGCAAATCAGAGGCTGCCCAAATTTCCTTCTGTACGTACCATTTGATGTTCAATATCCATCCAGTAACAATATATATAACACACCTGGGTGGCATCGGTCAAGGCGTCTGGGAGGTACCATGCGATGATGACACCGGATGCATCAAGAATTGTCACAGGTATGTCAATCAACTTTGTGCCCTCATGGCCGGGAGGACACCTCTCAAGCAACTTTGCCTCTCTCTCTTCATTATGCCCCGTGTCCTTCAGGGAGATCAATTTGCTATATCTTGCAATATCAATTGGCATCCGAACTGTGTTGAAGCAATTTGACTGATAAAATGAAATTTCCGAACCTGCAGTAAGACTCACTGGGATTTTTATATGCCTTTATGAGCTGATGAACCAATTGATCACAAGCCATCACCAGATCAGTGTCTAGTTTTGGAGAAGGTATAACTGGGTCTCCTCCTGTCTTCTCTGCATTGAATTTCTGTTCCATGTAATCACATGCCACATGAGTGACAGTCAGGGCCCAAGTGCGCCAGAGGGTTATTTCATCATCGGAAGTGGAAGAAACATCCATGATTGAATTGATCTTGTGAGATCAGAAGCTGAATCCTGAATGTCCGCACTTTGGTGTTAAAGGGGGTGGAGATAGAGAGGATCAGATAAGGGAGCCTTGGATGATCTTAGCTTTCAAAGATCTATTATCTATTATCATCTATTGCTCAATGAAATACCAGATGATTGGAGGTCTGTTGGATGTCAGATATTCGTTTGTCGAGACCCGGGCCTCAGATCTCGGTACACCTCTCTCAATTTTCGATACCCGGGACTCCATAGTCGGGTGTTGGGTGCCGGGACTCGATTCGGGACTCATTGGTTGGGACTTGATACTCGATTGTCGGGATTCAATGGTCGGGTGTTGGGTTTCAGGACTCAAATCTCGGGCTTAGGGACTCGGGTTTCAAGACTCGGTAGTCAGGACTCGATGGTCGATTTTCGGGATTCGATAGTCGGGGCTCGGATATCGGTACACTTCACTCGATTTTCGGTAGTCGGAACTTGGCATTTGGCATTTGGTAGGCTTGGATGATGTTGGCTTTCAAAGATCTATTATCATCCATTGCTTGGAAGTGTGCTGGACATCACATATTCGTTTCTCAAGACCCGGGTCTCGGAACTCGGTACCCTTCGCTCGAGTTTCCACTTCACCCCTTTGCAAAGCTCCGTGCCATACCACATCATTAGATGACATTGAATTATTACCTCCTTTGATTTGGATGATATACAACTAGCTGAGCTCCATGTCTACAATTATCATTCTCCTGGGCCCACCCATCCATATTATATACCCCCACGTCGGCCTACCCGTCTATGCAATATATGTCTACTGTCGGCCCACCCGTATATAATAAATCTTTCACCGCTCCCTCGGCCCACCCGTCTACAACATAATACCAATATGTCGGCCCACCCGTCTACAAAATAATATTAATTCGTCGGCCCATCTGTCTAATATGATATATATCTGGGCCCACCCGTCTGTGATAACAAGCACCCTTGATATACCTGGCTATTTGATACATATCTACCTTGGTACACCCACCTACATAATATCCAACTACCTCAGCCGATCTGTCTATTGAAAATTCACGTCCATCGGCCCACCCATCTACTTCACATATTCCCCACCTGGGCCCACCCGTCTCCATCGGGAATAATAACACTCCCGGCCCATCCGTCACAGTCGAGGACATATCTACCATCGGCCCATGGTCCGCTGGCCCGTATCATACGGGATATTATGCATGTCCGTTCACCCGTATAATACAGAGATATGTTACTGCAATATGTGAATTTCGAGATTCTATTAGGACGACCATTCTTCAAGCTCACCGCCTGCCGCACATTCGACCTCCCCAATGGCGATCAAGATATCCTACTAACTGATCCCAATACGTGTAAGGAGCTGCGCCTTCCCACCCAGCAATGGCTGAAGCGCTGTGGACGTTGTGTAAGTGGGCTTCCATGCCCACAACATGCGCCTAAGCCATGCAAAGAGGAGGAGAAGGGTTTTTAGATATCGATGATCTGCAGAATTCGCGGGGAGACACCTATCTGTCTTATATGACCCCGCCTTGGTATACGTTTCTGTCTCGCAAGGACACTCAATCTTTCTTTCATTCCGAAGCACGCATGGAAGATTCGCATTCTCAGCTCTTAAGGAGCAACATCGCATCTGTTTCTGTGTTCTCGCACAGTGCGTCTTCATCATCCGTTCCGATTATTCTGTTATTGTTGCCATCGCATTATTCGGTGCAATACACACATCTGACCTCGACCCGCTCCGTTTTAGACAAGGCATCCATAGACGCCTTCTCATCCGTTTATTCATATGATTGTTCGCGCCATGCCCTGGTCTATAAGCCAGTGGCGAAGAAAGTGCGCACAGTGCCTACCACTATGCCACCAGAGTATAGGGTAGTGTGCCAGTTACCCGCAGACCCGTTGGCTGGCATGCCAGAACTGCCAACTCATCCTCCCGAATTTATTCCAGGTGTCCGCTTCACGCGCGAGCACGCTGACAAGCTCGATCTAGATCCTGCTAAATGGCTATGGCCAGAAGAGCTAAAGCTTATCCACTGGCTCATTCACACTCATGAGCTCACATTTGCGTGGGGTGCCTCTGAACGAGGTCGCCTCAACGAGACATATTTTCTGCCGTACAAGATTCCGACTGTACCACACACCCCCTGGTCTCAGCGGAATATTCCTATCCCTCCCTCAACGCTTGGCGAAGTTATATGCATCATCAAGGAGAAGATCACGTCAGGAGTATACAAGCCGTCCACTGCTGCATATTGCTCGCGCTGGTTTTGCGTCGTCAAGAAGGACGGCAAATCACTGCACTTAGTCCATGACTTACAGCCGCTCAACGCGGTTACGATTCATGACGCATCAGTGCCACCCTTTGTGGAGCACTTAGCAGAGTCATTTGCAGGATACGCCATATATGGTATGATGGATTTATATTCAGGATACGATCAACGCGCTCTTCACGAGGAATTGCGTGATTTGACTACCTTTGGAATGCCACTAGGCCCTCATAGGCTGACGACGTTGCCACAAGGGCATGCTAATGCTGTACAGGTCTATCAAGGCGACACTGCCTTTATCCTTCAGCATGAGATTCCAGATTATACGTCGCCCTTTGTAGACGATGTGCCCATCAAATCGGTGAAAACACGCTACCAGCGTGCAGATGGCTCTTATGAGACTATACCTGCCAACCCAGGTATCTGTCACTTCATATGGGAGCACTGCATTGTGCTCAATCGCATTCTTCAGTGCCTGGAGAACGTAGGCACTACCATATCCGCTACTAAATTTGTTTTAGCTGCGCCAAGTGCAATCATCGTTGGGCACTTGTGCACATTTGAGGGCCGAGTGCCAGAGGACTCCAAGGTCCAAAAGATTCGTGATTGGCCAGAACCCAAGAATGCGACGCATGTGCGCAGGTTTCTGGGCACATGTGGAGTTTTGTGCATCTTCATCCGTAATTTCTCGTGCATAGCGCGCCCATTGATCAACCTTACCAGGAAAGATGTGCCCTTCGAGTTCGGACCTGAGCATCGGGAAGCAATGCAAATGCTGAAGGACTCTGTATTAGAGTCCCCCGCACTGCGACGGCTGGATTATGAATGCAGTCGCGAAGTCATTCTAGCAGTTGATACCTCGGTCGTTGCGGTGGGATTTATCTTGCTGCAAATAGGCGAAGATGGGAAGTGTTATCCAAACCGTTTTGGGTCGATCGCACTCACCGAAGTCGAGAGTCACTACTCCCAGGCCAAGCTAGAGCTCTACAGACTCTTTCGCGCATTGCGCACAGTGCGCGTATACATATTTGGCATCACGAATCTTACGGTCGAAGTTGACGCAAAGTATATCAAAGGTATGATCAATAATCCTGATTTGCAGCCCAATGCGACCATCAACCGATGGATCACGGGTATTCTCTTGTTCCAATTTGTTCTTGTTCATGTTCCTGCCGCGAAACACACAGGCGTTGATGGCCTCTCAAGGAGACCCCCAATAGACGAAGATCCCGTTGAAGATGATGATCACGAAGATTGGATAGATCATGCTTACTCATTTGGAATCGCACTCCTGAATGAAAGGACGCACCAAGTTGATGCGGCATGCGCGCGCATAACGTGCACAGTGCATAATGCACCATATGTGCGACAGCTTACGCAGTTACCAGACATGCGCGTTTTTCTAGATATCGTCAAAACTGATTCAGAGGAACCAGAGATTCCTCGTTCTCCAACAGCGCAAATTCTAGATGAGAAAATAGTTGCAACCAGGCAATTTCTCCTTTCGCGCGAAAGACCCACTGACCTTTCAGATGATGAATTTCAAGCATTTGTCAATTACGCGGCACACTTCTTTATTCTGGAAGATAATCTATGGTGTAGGAACCATCAAGGGAAACACCAATTGGTGCTTGAGCCCCAGAAACGCTATCGCATTTTGAAAGAGGCGCATGACAATCTAGGACACAAGGGTATATACGCTGTACACGCGCGGTTGCTCTTGCGGTTCTGGTGGCCTTTCATCACCGACGATGTCAAATGGTATGCGCGCACATGTCATGAGTGCCAAGTGCGCCAGATGCGCAGACTTCATATACCGCCAATGGTACCCATCCCAGGAGGTTTGTTTCGCAAAGTGCATATTGACATGATGAAGATGCCTAAAGCAGGCAGATTCGAAAATATCGTGCAAGCGCGTTGCGCGCTCACATCATATCCCGAATGGCGCATGGTACGCAGAGAGAATACCAAGATGCTGCAAGCGTTCATATTCGAGGATCTCCTATGCAGATGGGGTCCCATTACTGAGCTGGTTACTGATAACGCACCCGCCTACAGACTCACAGCAGACGCACTCGCGGAGAAATATGGAATCCACCCAATCCGCATTTCGCCATATAATTCTCAAGCTAATGGCATAGTCGAACGCCGGCATCTTGATGTCCGGGAGGCCATCATGAAAACTTGCGAAGGGGATGATTCCCGCTGGTACCAAGTCGCACCATTAGTATTTTTGGCAGAGCGGGTTACTGTGCATAAGGCGACAGGCTTATCGCCTCATTTCATGGTCCATGGCGTTGAACCTATTTTTCCTTTTGACCTAGCAGAAGCAACATTCTTAGCACCCTTACCAGAGCGAGGCGCGTTTACCACCATTGACCTCATAGCATGGCGCGCGCGCCAATTGCAGAAGCGCATAGAGGATCTTGACGCTATCAAAGATAAGGTAGTGAAAGCGCGTTTCAACTCTGTCCGCGATTTCGAGAAGCGCTTTCGCACCTCGATCAAAGACTACGATTTTAAGCCAGGCGCATTAGTGCTAGTGCGTAACTCAAAGGTCGAGTACGAGCTTAGCAAGAAGACGAAACCGTGGTATCTGGGACCGATGATTGTTGTGCGTCGCACGAAAGGAGGCTCATATCTGTTAGCAGAGTTGGATGGTGCAGTCTCAAAGCTACGATACGCGGCATTTCGCATCATTCCCTATTATCCATGCAGTGAAGAGCGCATCGCGGTAACTAGCATTACAGGGATGAATGACGAAAGCCTAGATCGCATTGCACGAGAAGATGGCATAGAACCAGACAAAGAAGATCCCGAGAGCGTGTTTGACGAATAGCGCATACTACCACCTCCCGCACACCTCCCAACACTCTACCCGTAAATACCCTCGACCCCATACACGACTCCCTCCAGAAAACATATAACAACAAAAAACAACAAAAAAAACAAAACACCTCCGTACAATATCCTCTGTTTTACCCTGGGTTTCGACCGGTGATCTTTTTTCCTACTCTCTAATTGTCCCATATAACGCGCATTCCCATGAACATACCACCAAACAGACTCTATCATATACCCGTCCAAACCGCACTAAACTGCCAAATTATACATAGCTAAGCATCCATACCACAAAGCGCGCACCTAATCAACCATCTATACATTCAATTTCAAACGCGCGCAGTCGCGCTGTGCACATTTTACTATAAATATTACGCGCAGGGCTTACGAAAGGAATAGACGAAGGAAGATGCATGAAGAAGATAAGGCGGGCGCGAACCTGCGTGACCATTGCTTTGTTTCGTTTCTTATGACTTTCTCTTACGCGTTTAATTATATTCACAAATCTCTCTTATAATATATAGGCCCAGTGGACTTGGACTCAGGACGAGGACACGGACATGCGATGTGACATGAGGATGGCATGGACTATTCTACAGGCGCATTGGCGCCAACAAGAGACAAAGCTATTCTAATGGCGCTTTGGCGCCAGGACCACAGGATAGACTAGTTGAGGAAGGCGAGTTCATCATCCAAACACGCCAGCTCAGTGGACATGGTATAGGTCTGGTTAGACAGCACAATGAGGCGACTCTGCTGACTGCGCCCGCTTTGGCGCATCGAGCAGATGATGTTCTTGAGATGTTCATTCTCAGCTCTAAGGTGCTCCACCTCACTCTCGACTTCATCAGCGCCATCAGTAGGAATGCTGGGCACGCTTCCCTTACCCTTACCCTTGTCAGCCTTTACTGCGCGAGAAGGCAAGGCCTTGATAGCGCGAATGGGCACCTCCTTCTCCTCAACCTCAGACTCTCCAGATCTGGACGAATCAACATCCATGACGTCCTTGGCGACAGACGAAGCAGGACGACGAACAGAGCCAGGCACAGACCCAGCCGGGAGAGACGCGTTAGGAGCAGACCCTGCCTTGCGAGGAGCACCAGCCTTCTTAGGTTTCCCTACCAGTACACACGCTATCAGTAAAAACGCGCTAGCAAGAGGAAGAAACGCACTCTTGCGCGAAAATGAACAGGGCCTCCTGGCAGAGGCGCAAGCAGGACAACGATGTCCAGGCTCTCCATCGCACTTCAGCCCCATACTCTGACAGCGCAGGCAGCTAGGCGCCTCAGGATGCCCACCAGACCGCTAAGTGTAGCCATACCAGTTAAACGCGCAGGAGAAGAGGAAACAATCACATACCTCCACCAGCTTTCCCCCACTGCCTTTGGACCCAGGTAGGATAACCTCTGCTACCATTTTCTGTAGTAAGCGCTTGGGGCGCGGTGGTGTCCTAGGAGGGGGGTCCACGACAGCCCTCTCCTTGATCTCGCGAATCTCCTTGGAGAAGATCCTATAGGTGTGTTTACCCTCCTCCAATATCGTCCTTCCCACATCGTCGAATTCGAGTTCCATCTTCAAGTGCTCCGCTATAGTGGCAGACTCCGCGAGTTGCACCTACAAGAGGGCTGCTTAGCACTCAGGAGGACCCAATAGAGGCTACTCACAGACAGCTGGCTCCATCCGTGCATCCAGGTCTCTCTATCCTCAAACAACTCAGGGCCATCACCAGGGATGATCTTGACTTGGGTGTCCAGCGCCTGCAATAGCACGACCCAAGAGCGGAGTAACTTTTGCTGCTCAGTCTCTGGCACCTCTTGGACTGGTGAGCCGGCTTCCATGGCTGGAGAGGTAGGGCGCATGACAGGCTCAGGAGTAGGAGAAAGGGCAAGCAAGGAGGAGTTGAAAGGCGCCATCTTGTTGAGAGGCAGATCACTGATGAGATGGATAAGACAGAAGAAGAGAAGCGCGACGCGTTTTTCATCAATTCAACCACTTTTCCAAATTTGGTCAAACTCCCGCGATCACGTGATTTTCGCATCCACAACTTTTTCTAAGTCAATTCGCGCTACAACGGACTGACTGAGGACAGTCAGTAGCCAAGTCCCCAGGAGATGTAGAGACTCGTGTCTCTGCAGGCGTATATGGGCCAATTTCACGCCTTTTCACGATGCACCCACTATCCTTGTAATGCGCTTCGAACCTGACTTCCATGCTACACGCGCTTTGGCGTGTACCAGCGCGTTTGGGCGCGTTACGGTGCACTCCGTCGCACTTCCTTAGGATCCGTCGCCTGTCCTCCACATGTCCCGTCCTAGTCCTCCAAGGTCCATTGGTGCGTTTTTCCTTCATCAGAACTCATGCTCCATCACGCAGGCACTAGTACTTATCATCATATTTCGTTATGGACCCTGACTTACCTCACCACTCACCTTAGTACTTCCTATTTGGTTCTGAGCCCTGGGAACTCGCTTAGTGTACCTACACGTCACCATGTTCGTTTTCCTGTCACCTACTTCCATTCCACCACCATCTAAGTGGATAGCTCAAGTTTATATCTGAATACACCAGTTTCACTCCAATTGGCGCTTGGACACCCTTAAGTGTCTGCTTCCACATCTATCAAAGTCCTGACTCCCCCCATTGGTTGCCACCTCCACTCGAAGCACTCCGTTGTGATCGCACAAAGTGCACTTTGACATTGAAGCACGCATTTCCGCACTTTCCACACTATTAGCACATATAGGCGCGTTTAGCCAGCGCTCTTTGCTTTTGAGTGCATTAATTGCACTAGTGTCCCACTTAGGCCTCGAGACCGAACCACTGGTTATAGATCCCCCTCACCTTTCACTAGAGGAATCTTTCTCAGTAGCAATCCCCTTGGGACAATTTTCCACTCGTATCCAGAGGAGCACTTGAGAGCCCACTCCCCACTCTTCCCCCTTAGCACGCAGCTATCATTCCTCGCCCTCACTGGTCCTGGTCAGAAACCTGGAGCTCCAGCTCAGTTTGATATGGCATTGATAAGTGATGGCATTTGGACATTGAGTTTGCCCACATTAGATAGTAAGTGACTCTGTTACTCTTCCAAGCTTGAGGTCTTACATTAATACTGTAGACTTGTGAGTGGCCCAAGTTCATATCATTTTCATGCTGTCTCATCAGTTCAGGACTTACTCCCGAGCTTTGGCTTACGTTGAATAGTTCACTCCACTTAGAGAGCCAGACCCCTCTTCTGGCCTGTGTCAGGTGTCATGTTCGACTCGTTGACTGCAATGAAATGCAGCTATTATACATGTTGGTGAAATTGTCCGTCCATGTCATCTGATTCCAAAGATGGGACAGTCTGTTGACTGCAGGTGGACGAGTGCAAACGCCTATGAGTTGGCAAGTGATTTTTACTTACATTCCTATATTGACCTTGATACGTTTTGTATGACTGCAATGGTTGATTAAATTACTACATAATCCCAGTTTGACTCGAGGTGCCTCCTGTAGCTTTATATAGCCTGACTGTCAGCTACATAGCTGGTGTAGGACCACATAGTGGCCTGCTTGCCTACATTTCACTATAGTGGCTATCAGCACTATGTAGCCATCACTAGGGCTACCAAGATTTCGAGTTTTTCCTGATGTTAAAGCTGTGATGGTAGGAGCACTTACTGATGGCAAAAACCCACCAAGTGACATGTGCCGGACTTTGGTGTGGAACATGCATACTTAGTCAAATTTCCAAAGTACATATAGAGGGGCCGGGCCTTCACCATTCCAAAATTTGCCAGATGTGTGCCATTCAAAAAAACATGAGACCGGTGATTACTTGTTCCAGCAAACATCTGGGCTCCTTGGGGAGTTTCTGTAACTCATCCTGGGCATTCAGCCAAGAGTCAGAGGTATACAATTTGTTAAAAATTCATTCTTGATGAGCGTCCAGCAGGTCCTTCCATAAGTGCTTGAAAGGTGAAAGATGAAATGCATTCGCTTGCATGTCCATGAAAGCTGACTGGATTACTTGAATGAGGGGGCAGAAATGGAACCCAGAAACAGAAAAGGGTCTAGCCTTGTCCTCCCTCGATTTCTTAGGAATCTTAATTGTGATGTTGGCCTCAACCCAGTCATTCCCTCCGCCAATTACATTCACCTATACTTCCCATATTTCCTCTTTAGTAAAGAGGACAGATGGGGCTTTTCTGTCCCCTTTAGTAAGCTAGGAATTCATTCACACTGAGTACCACCAGTGCGTACCAGCAAAAACCATGACCTCAGCACTCAGTTATTTACCTTTGTATTTACCTTTGTATTTACCTCCAGTGCTATTGTTTGTTTACTGTTTACTCTACACTTTTTGCAGGCCTTTCTCCCACACCCGTCATTGTCCTCAACAACAAGCTCAATACTTTCATGGTGTCCTTTCTTTTTCCCTCTCTTCTTTGCCCGTACTATGGTACTTTTACCTGGCGACATCCGCCATGTTGACTCTCAGCAAGCATCTGTTGCTGAACATAGAACTTTAGCCGGCCATCAACATCTTCACACTCAGCAAGCATCTGTCACTGATCGCTGAGCTTCAGCTGGCTGTCAATGGTATGTATTCCTTCCTCATTACCTCTACAATTGAGCACAGGGACTACCATGTGCTCACCACATGTATTGACACGTTTTCTTACTTGTTTTGTTTTTGTCTCAGCAGGAACCTCCTTGTCTCTCAACCTCCACTACGTTAACGACGCATGGTCAATACTTCCCGACACTCATTAGGTGGTGTCTCCTGCAAATGCATTGTGCAAGTAGGTGGCAGCAAAGCCAAAGCTATGCGAGTTAGTGGCATCCAGCAGCAGGAAGAAGAAGCCAAAGCCATTCATGCTGCGCTACTAAGAAGTATGTCTTTTTTAATCTGTTTAACTACGCTGAACCATTTGTAGAGCTTCCTCTACACGAACACGAGCGGCTCCTGGCTTCCAAGTCACTGGCCATGTCCAATGTTGGTGTTTCATTGGACACTGCCACAGATACTCGTGTGGAGACCAACCTCATGGACTTTGATGCCATACTCCCTCCACCTGGCAAAGAAGGCTTTGCTACAAGTCATTGGGGTGAGGAACACACATTGTATTCAGAGCTTGAGCAAATGGCTCATGCACACAATAAGTGAGTTGCTGCCTGCTTAATTACTTCTATGATCAACCATTGCGCTACCAGACCTGCCAACACACGTGACCAGAGCCTTCATATTGCCTCCCAGGTTGCTGCATGGGCTGCACAATATGAAGCCCTTACAGACGCACTACTCACATACCTTGACAACCCTATAGAGCAGCCGCAGATCAATGACTCTGATGACATGTTCGAAATGGAGGTTGTGGATATTTTTGGTGAGTTATGTATGTGGCCTTTGCTTCTTACTAACAGCTGCTGTGCTCTAGGCTGTTCCAGTTCAGATGCTTGCTGTCTATTGACAAACCCACTGTGTTTGTCCTCACCTTAGCATCCATGCGGAAGCAAAGAAATTATGTCATATGCATAATGTAAGTGCCATTCTCACTCACAGTATCATTTCTGCAATTAACTGTGTTTCAGATACATTATTGGCGGTACTTGGCTGATCAATTACGTGCTGCCTATGATGTCTACCTCAAACTACAGCGACACATTACTCATCATCTAAACAAACATCTGGGAAGAGATACTCCAGACTGGCGGATGCATAATTCCTGCCCTGCATGCCAGTATGCACTTGAACAAGAGCCCCCATTGCTTTACTCCATCATATGTGCCTGTGATGGCAATAATTCTGCCAAGCTTGTGGACCCTGTAGTTCACAGTGTAGTTGATTCTGATCACACCAAGGCTATATTGTCTCTGATTTTTGATCTGGTGCGTTGACGGTTCTATTTACCTTAAATTCATGCTGATGTATACATTACAGTGCACTGCACTTGATGGACTGACAGGAGGTTCTACCCTGCTATTCCATCACCCTGGCACTACTGTTCCAGGCAGTGACATTACTCTGGAGTTGCTGAAAGCTGAAGTCTATGTCAACCCAAGGGTGCTTGGCGAGGACATTAATTTACATCAGGTGGTCGCAGAGATGTCTCAGCTATTTATTGAGTGGTTTGCAACTCCTCTCGCACATCGGTTTGCAGCCTCGCATACACTCAACAATTAGCCAACATCTTCTGCATCTAGTATGACTCCATCACATCCAACATCAACACAATCCAATCTCCTTCCTCTCATCCCTGTGCCTGTGTCAAGAGCCTCATGTCATTTTCAAGTCCATGGCTGTCCTGCTGGCAGTCTTGCCCAAGTCATAGGTTTAAACTCAGTCTTTGTATCATCTGTTCTGCAGGGGTCTCCCCTTACATGGGTTGCGCAAGCAGTTCCTGTGACACTGATTTCCACAATTCCATCAAGGCCTCGGGCATCACCAGGTGCGAAAAAGACTGTGCATGTGCCAGGTTCTGTATGTCTATATGTTTTATATCAATGTTGGCGCTCATGTATTGTACTTAGCGGAGCCAGAAATCTCCAGTCGTTGTTTACAACTTCAACTCAGTTGATGATGGCTACCCGGATCCAGGGCCTATCACTCCTACTAGGGCTAAAAGTTCTTCATCCATGACAGTCGGCAAGCAGCCGGCTTCTACCATCCCAGGGCCTATCACTCCTACCAGGGCTAGCAGTTCTTCATCCATGACAGTCAGCAAGCAGCTGGCTTCCACCATCATGTCTTGTCCCTATCTCTTTTCTGCCTCACAAGGAGTGCCAGATGTCCTCGTTTCATTTGGTCCTGAAACCGAAAAAGCAATTGAAATGCTTGGGCTCCCAGACACACTTCACGCCATTTGCATTGAAATCAAGCAGGGATTTTTGACCAAGTGATGGGCCTTGATGCTTATGGAGGAAGGTCATATTAGCATGGAGGATGCTGAAGCGATCTCGGAGGCGATGCTCTCGGATGTTAGTTGCATTTCAAATGTGTAATGTTTTGATATTGACTCCACTGCCCTTGTCATGCTATATATCACCATGTATGTCCATTCAAAATATTGGAATTGTTCTTTGCCAAACGACCAAAGCCTATGAGGATGATTCCTCACCCTCACAACGTACAGCGGCTACTCTCGCGCCACTGTGGGCCTTATGTCAAAGTCTCTAAAGAGTTTCAAGCCTTGCTCACTCAGCAATGACGGGACAAACACATTGATGAAGATGCTGAAGTACAAGCTGTCCTCCACTATCTAGATGACAAAGCTACAGAGCTTGCCCTCAATGGGCCAATCCCTCAGATCTTAAGGGTGGTGTTGAGGTGCTCAAGAGGCTTGCTGATGCCATCAAGGCTAAGACCTGCCGCTTCATGGAAATTAGTGCAGAGGAAGTTGGGGAACAAAGAAGAAAGATGACAGATCTTGGAGCAGTACTGACTCCTGAAACAGAGCCCCCCACTCCACTACCTACTCTAGAGCCTTTGTCTAACTCGGATACCTTCCACACCCAGGTCACACAGCCTTCTCCTTCTTCGGTGGAACCAGACTCGTCTTCGCATCCATTATCAGAACCTAATACCTTAGTTGACACATCGCATATTACTGATGACCTGATAGACCCTGTCCTTCACACACCTTCAGATGACTTGTCATGTGTCACCCGCAACTCTCGTTCGGCTCCCAATGACACTGATGAAGTTATAGAGTCCACCCTTCATCCACCCAGAAGTAAGCCAAAGTCAGTCATTTTGATGGTAATTAATTGACATATTATCTAGATACTCCAACAACAACAATAGAGCCCTCCATTGAATCCCACACAGTTAATAACCACCACCACAAACACCCATTAATAGACTGTTTCGTACCTTGTGGTGATCTCCCCAAAAACTATGATAGACTGGTGATAGTTGAAACACAAGTGATAAGTCAGGAGCCACTCACATGCATGAAGAAGCCCTACAAACACATCAGCTTGGTTTGCGTGAAGAGGAAGCTCTACAAACGGGTCAGCTTGGTTCAAACAGATGAAAAAACACATACTTCATATAGCGCAGCACAAACGGACACCACTAACTTGCATAGCTTTGCTGCCACCTACTTGCACAATGTATGTGTGGGAGACACCACCTAACAAGTATCAGGAAGTATTGACCATGTGCCGTTAATGTAGTAGAGGTTGAGAGACAAGGAGGTTCCTGCTGAGACAAAAACAAAACAAGTAAGAAAACATGTCAATACATGTGGTGAGCACATGGTAGTCCCTGGGCTCAATTGTAGAGGTAATGAGGAAGGAATACATACCATTGACAGCTAGCTGAAGCTCAGCGATCAGTGACAGATGCTTGCTGAGTGTGAAGATGTTGATGGCCGGCTAAAGTTCTATGTTCAGCAGCTGTCATATACCATATATCTGGTTACAGATCCAAAGATCCAGATCTCAGATCCGATCCAGATCCGCTGGACACATCCGTCATCCGGTCCACAGATCCGATCTGATCCTCATTTCATTCATTTCCTGTTCATATAACTCTAACTATCGTTCATCTCCTTTCGGCATTCCTGTACACTGGTAATCTGGTTATCCTTTACTTCCGCTATTCTTACTGATCCGCTTTAACTTGTACTTCATTCCCGGTTCATGATTTACCTGTTCCGACTTACCAATACACTTTATGTATACTTTGCTTATACTTCATACATAGCCTCATACCTTTGCTTATTGATCATTCCATTAGTTATCCATAGTATATAAACCCTTGTACTTGCGCTGTAGAAGATCAGTTCAAATATCGTCTTAGATTGCACTCATCCTGTCTGGACTCTGAGTCCCTCCATTATCCGTCCGGACTTGAGTATGATACTCTTGTCTACTCCGAGACTTAGGATTGAATCCAATAGTCTACATATCCGCCTCTGTCTTCGGACAGTCCTTATCCATTAGTTTCTAGCTCGGATCCAATCCGGATTAGCCGTTACTCTATACATCCAATATCCGGAAGTCTACCAGATCCGTTATGATACTTATCCGTCCTGCTAGACGCGATATCTTAGTACTCTGAAATAAGGGGCAATACTCGGGAAAGGGACACAGTGCACGAGCTGAGGCCAAAGCCCTTCGGATCCAATACTACTTGAGTACGGTCTTAACAGTATATTCGAACCCATACCTTTCCGAGTATACTTACACCTATCATGCCTTCTACTAAGACACAAGCAACTCTACACGCGGTCGGACTTACATCCCTCCGTCGTGATCCAACACCCATAGTCAACACCTTCACCAGTTTCTCTCAGCGGCACGTTAATAACCGTGGACCCGCTCAAACCATATCCAAACTCCTTAATCATCAACACCCAGAAACTCCTACACGCACTCCTGCCGGAGGACCTCCAGACGACGAAGATCCTGATGATGGTGATGATGATGACTTTCCCGGTGGAAACCCGCCAGATGACTTCGGTGGTGAACCGGACAATGATCCGGATGATGATGACAATGAAAATGATGGCCTAAACCCACAGGACTGTGTTATGCTCCAACTCTCAGAAGCCATCGATAACCTCACACGCAATAATCGTTGTGTACCCGCGTCTGAAGATTCCAAAGTCAAAGTCCAAGAACCGGATACCTTTGATGGATCCAAGCCACGGAAGCTCCGTGCATTCTTCGTCCAGTGTGAGCTGAACTTCCAAAGCAAGCCAAAAGCTTTCCGTACCGGACGGGCTAAAGTCAACTTCGCCCAATCCTACCTTAAGGGTATGGCCCTCGAATGGTTTGAACCGGATCTCCTGTCCGACAATCTGGATGATCGTCCGGACTGGGTAGATGACTATTCTGTGTTCATGCTTGAACTCCAAACCAATTTCAGACCTCATGACCCATCCGGTGATGCAGAAATGCAACTCGAGCAGCTCCACATGCGTGACGGACAGCGCATTAACAAGTATGTTGTGGAATTCCAATGTCTCGCTTCACAAGTCCGTAGTTGGGGCGACGGAGCCTTATGACACCAATTCTACAACGGACTTCCGGCTCGCATCAAGGATGAAATCAGTCACATGGGTAAACCCTCTACCCTTTCCGAATACAAGACCCTCGCTCAGACTATCGACGCCCAATACTGGGAACGGAAGGGAGAGATCTCCTGAGAGACTAAACCCACCTCATCCACTACCCCTAAGCAATCCACTTCTGACCGGACAAACTCCAATACGTCCGGATCCGGAAATCACAAATCCGGAAACCATAACTCCAGTAACCAGAGATCTGCAAAGCCATCCGCATCCTTGAGCTCATCCGCTCCTAAGGCTCCGGACCTTACTTCCAAGCTGGGTAAGGACGGTAAACTAACATCCAAGGAAAGGCAGAGAAGATTGGATAAGAAGCTTTGCTTATTCTGCGGCGGACCCGGACATACTGCTCGGGAATGCACCAAGTCTACTTCGCGCGCTGCCAAGGGCCGTGCTGCAGTAGTTACTCCGGAAGCCAAACCGGATGTCTCTGTTGAGACAAAAAAAATAGTCTGCGACCCTCCTAGCTCCGTGCAGGAAGAGGGTCGCGTTGACTCTGCCTGCACAAAGGAGTTAAGGCTCAACGCTGTCGTGCTTTCGGATCTGACTTCTCTCTGTCCATATGTTTCACTTCCATTACTTCCATCTGTATTCGAATTTCCAGCTCTTGTAGATTGTGGTTCTTCTCATTGTTTCATAGACACTGCATTCATCCGAAAACATAAAATCCCTACATATCCGATACCTCCGATTCTGCTCCGTTTGTTTGATGGTACGTGTAATAATACTATTTCTGAAGCTGTAGATTTGTCCATCTGTTTTCTGTCCGGTGTAGTTACCTCTGATACGTTTTACGTTACTCCTTTGGATTCATCTTGTTTTATCATTCTTGGATATAGCTGGCTCACCCCACACAATCCATTGATTGACTGGGTTTTGGGCAGCATTGAATTCCGGACGACTTCTTATGGAATGCCATCGACACCTCCGACGTCACTTCCGTCTTCGGATCCCCTTCCTCCGACTACATCAGGACCATCCGCTGATAATACTGTTCCTAACATATCGCTAATCAATGCAGTTGCCTTTGCCGGGCCTGCAAGATGGAAGGCTCGGTCCAGTTCAGCATTTACCTTCGTCCGTCCGGTGTCGATCTCCGGTCCGCATCATTCTCGTCCAATCCTCCGGATCTATCCAAAATCCCTTCGGACTATCACGAGTTTGCGGATGTCTTCGACAAGGGAAAGGCTGGTCAACTTCCTCCCCATCATCCTTACGATCTGAACATAGATCTGGAGGAAGGAACTAGTCCTCCCCTCGGAACTATCTATTCTCTATCCCCAGTTGAGCTTGCAGCCCTCTGGAAGTTTCTTGATGAAAATATCACCTCTGGACTCCTTCGCTCCTCTTACTCTCCTCATGAAGCTCTGGTCCTACTTGTCAAGAAAAAGGATGGATCCCTCCACCTTCACATATTGCAGTAACATATCTCCGTATTATATGAGTGAACGGACTTGCATAATATCCCGTATGATACGGGCCAGTGGACCATGGGCCGAAGGTAGATATATCCTCGACTGTGACGGATGGGCCGGGAGTGTTATTATTCCCGATGGAGACGGGTGGGCCCAGGTGGGGAATATGTAAAGTAGATGGGTGGGCCGATGGACATGAATTTTCAATAGACGGATCGGCCGAGGTAGTTGGATATTATGTAGATGGGTGTACCAAGGTAGATATGTATCAAATAGCTGGGTATATCAAGGGTGCTTGTTATCACATAGACGGGTGGGCCCAGATATATATCATATTAGATGGGTGGGCCGATGAATTAATATTATTTTGTAGACGAGTGGGCCGACGTATTGGTATTATTTTGTCGATGGGTGGGCCGAGGGAGCGGTGAAAGATTTATTATATACAGGTGGGCCGACGGTAGACATAAAAATGATGTCCTAACTCCTGGATGTGTTAATTTATCTCCGGCATGCGAATCTTGGGCTTCGGGTTTTGGGTGTCAGGTCTCGATATTCAGGACTCAATATTTGGGACTTGGTACTCAATGGTCGGGACTTGATGGCTGGGCCTTGGGTGTTGGGACTCAAATCTCGGGCTTTGGGACTCAATTGTCGGGACTTGGGTTTCAAGACTCGGTAGTCAGGACTCGATGGTTGGGACTCAATGGTCGGGACTCAATAGTCAGGTTGCGGGACTCGATTGTCGGGACTCAATGGTTGATAGTGGAGACTCAAAACTCGCAACTCATCACAATGTTTGAGTTTCAAGTTTCGAGTCTTGAATCTTGGGCTTCAGGCTTCGGGTCTTGATATATGGGTCTTGATATTCAGGACTCTATGTTTGGGACATGATATTTGGTATGTGGGACTCAGCATATAGCAATAGGTCAGATATTTGAAAGTCAGTATGTAATTTTCATTACTTATTGCATCATGTACAGAATTTAGACTTCAACATTCTGAACTGAAGGACTAGAACTACTCTGGTCGCTGTGGGTTCAATTTCATTAGGACGGCGGTGAACATCTGAATCTCTGCCATCTTTTCACGGATGCCAGCTTGTTGATCCTCAATCACTGTCAGGAGGTGTTCCCTCATCCACCTCAGTGCCTTCAGCATTGCAACTGAGCTTTCTGCTGAGTGCTGAGTGCTGAGTGTTGAGTTCCGAGTTCCGAGTGCCAAGTGCCCCGATGCTTCCGGGCATCAACACCCAGATAGACCTCACTCTCAGGGGCCCGTCAGAATTTAGATCATCTCAAACGGATGTGATTTGAGTGAGATATGAACAAAATACTATATACCGGGTGAATTTTGGCATCAGAGGTTCAATGCTTTCGATGTTTTTGATGTCGGGTCTTGATGCTTTCGGGTATTGACATGTAGATAGCCCTCAATCTCAGGGGTGTGGCAAAATTCAGATTGTCTGAAACAGATATGATTTGAGCAAGATATATGCAAAATACCATATACTGACTACCGAGTGCTGAGTCCCGAGTACCGAGTACCGAGTCCCGGGTCCTGAGTACCGAGTCCCGAGTGCCCGATGCTTCCGGGCATCAACACCCAGATAGCCCTCACTCTCAGAGGCCCGTCAGAATTTAGATCATCTCAAACAGATGTGATTTGAGTGAGATATGAACAAAATACTATATACCGGGTGAACTGTGGCATCAGAGGTTCAATGCTTTCGATGTTTTGATGTCAGGTCTCGATGCTTTCGGGCATTGACATGCAGATAGCCCTAGATCTCAGGAGTTCATAAGAATTTAGATAGTCTTAAATAGATATGATTTGAGCAAGATATATGCAAAATACCATATACTGACTACCGAGTGCTGAGTGCTGAGTCCCGAGTCCCGAGTCCCGAGTCCCGAGTCCCGAGTCCCGAGTCCCGAGTCCTGACTGCCCGATGCTTCCGGGCATCAACACCCAGATAGCCCTCACTCTCAGGGGCCCGTCAGAATTTAGATCATCTCAAACGGATGTGATTTGAGTGAGATATGAACAAAATACTATATACCAGGTGAACTGTGGCATCAGAGGTTCAATGCTTTCGATGTTTTTGATGTTTGGTCTCGATGCTTTCAGGCTTTGACATGTAGATAGCCCTAAATCTCAGGGGTGTGGCAACATTCAGATTGTCTGAAACAGATATAATTTCAATGAGATATATGCAAAATACCACATACTGACTACCAAGTCCCGAGTGCCGAGTGCCGAGTGCCGAGTGCCGAGTTCCGAGTGCCCCGATGCTTCTGGGCATCAACACCCAGATAGCCCTCACTCCCAGGGGCCCATCAGAATTTAGATCATCTCAAACGGATGTGATTTGAGTGAGATATGAGCAAAATACTATATACCAAGTGAATTTCAGCATCAGAAGTTTGATGCTCCTGATGTTTTTGATGTCAGGCCTTGCACCAAGGGTAAGCACATGGCACAACAGGAATAAATCCTGTTGTCCTAGTATCCTTATATATTGCATATACTATTCAAGGGATGTTGGGGATCATATTTTGCCTCAAACAGACATGATTTGAGGGAGATATGAGCAAAATACTATTTACTGGGTGTGTCTGAGCTTCGCAGGTTCAATGTTTTTGTTGTCAGCCTTGTGTGGGAAAAATTCTAAAACATCAGGAGAAACGTAAAAACACATCATCAGGGACTGCATCAGGTTTGCTATGATAACACCTATGTATAATATGATAGATTGGCTTCCAATGTACTGTTCCAGTCCCTGAACCAGTATCTGTCAGTGGTATGTATGTCTAAATACAAAAAAAACTCGAAATTGGTCACAACTGCATAGAACCTCAAGGCAATCACTGTGCACTGGTGCAAGAAAGTTACAATCACAAAACATATACATCAGCAAAATATGATTTTGCCACACGGTTACCAGAAGGTCACAAGCTTTGACAGTGCTTACTATACTAAGGATATGATTGTCTTAACTCAATAGTCTTAACTTGCTAGTCATAATATAAGCTTTCTTAATAACCATAACTGTCATATCTTCCATAATAATCCTAACCCTCACAGCTTATGTATTATGTAGTAATCAACTATCATATTAGACTATCAAGTGAAGACTATTAATTTAAGACTATCCTATTAAAACTATTGTATTTTATTCTAAGTCTATACAATAGACCTGTGATGCTTGATGAGTGTCAGCCTGAACAGTATATTAGAGATCACACTATCATACTACACATGGGTATGACTATTGAAGACATGATGTAGTGCCTTATGATGTGTTTTTATGTGTCTCCTGATGTGTTGAGAATGTCCTACATTACATCATATGTCAATGTGAGGCCATATGAATTCTGTGACACTCCTGACATTAAGGGCTATCCACATGTCAATGAACACAATCATCTAGGCCTCACATTGAAATCATTGAAAGCATCAAACTCCTGATGCTGAAATACAACCAGTATGTAGTATTGTGCATGCCTGAAAGCATTGAGGACTGACATCAAAATTATCGAAAGCATCGAACTTCCCATGCTGATATCTCACTCAAATCACATCCGTTTGAGATGATCTAAATTCTGACGGGCCCCTGAGAGTGAGGGCTATCTGGGTGTTGATGCCCGGAAGCATCGGGCACTCAGGACTCGGGACTCGGGACTCGGGACTCAGGACTCAGCACTCGGGACTCGGGACTCGGGACTCAGCACTCAGGACTCGGGACTCAGCACTCGGGACTCAGCACTCGGTAGTCAGTATATGGTATTTTGCATATATCTTGCTCAAATCATATCTATTTAAGACTATCTAAATTCTTATGAACTCCTGAGATCTAGGGCTATCTGCATGTCAATGCCCGAAAGCATCGAGACCTGACATCAAAAACATCGAAAGCATTGAACCTCTGATGCCACAGTTCACCCGGTATATAGTATTTTGTTCATATCTCACTCAAATCACATCCGTTTGAGATGATCTAAATTCTGACGGGCCCCTGAGAATGAGGGCTATCTGGGTGTTGATGCCCGGAAGCATCGGGCAGTCAGGACTCGGGACTCGGGACCCGGGACTCGGTACTCGGTACTCGGTACTCGGTACTCGGTACTCGGTACTCGGTACTCAGCACTCAGTAGTCAGTATATGGTGTTTTGCATATATCTTGCTCAAATCATATCTGTTTCAGACAATCTGAATTTTGCCACACCCCTATCAGAATTTAGATCATCTCAAACGGATGTGATTTGAGTGAGATATGAACAAAATACTATATACCGGGTGGATTTTGGCATCAGAAGTTTGATGTTTTCGATGTTTTTGATGTCGGGTCTCGATGCTTTCGGGCATTGACATGCGTACAGCCCTAGATCTCAGGAGTTCATCAGAATTTAGATAGTCTTAAATAGATATGATTTGAGCAAGATATATGCAAATACCATATACTGACTACCGAGTGCTGAGTGCTGAGTCCCGAGTACCGAGTACCAAGTCCCGGGTCCCGAGTCCTGAACCCCAAGACCCGGCACTCGGCACTTGAGACGAAAGATTCCACACGAAACTCGAATGTTGAGTACCGACTACCGAGACCTGGCACTCGGCACTCGGCACTCGGCACTCAACACTTGAGACGAAAGATTCCACACGAAACTCGAATATCGAGTACCGACTACCAACACCCGGCACTCGGCACTCAGTACTTGGCACTCGGCACTCGGCACTCGGCACTTGAGATGAAAGATTCGACACCACTCGAATGTCGAGTACTGAGACCCGAGCCCCAAGACCCGGCACTCGGCACTTGGCACTCGATATTCGAGTTTCGTGTGGAATCTTTCGTCTCAAATGCCGAGTGCCGAGTGCCGGGTCTCGGTAGCTGGTACTAATCATTCGAGTGTTGTGTCAAATCTTTCGTCTCAAGTGCCAAGTGCCAAGTGCCGAGTGCCGAGTGCCGAGTGCCGGGTCTTGGGGCTCGGGTCTCGGTACTCGACATTCGAGTGTTGTCGAATCTTTCATCTCAAGTGCTGAGTGCCGAGTACTGAGTGCCGGCACTTGGCACTTGGTACTCAGTACTCGGGATTGGGTAGTCAGTACTTTCGAGTTTCGGATTTTGAGTTTTGTTTTTTGTTTCCAGTCTTTCATCTCGAGTGCTGAGTGCTGAGTGCCGATTGCTGATTGCCGAATTCCGGGAGTCAGGTGTCGGGTGTCAGTACTCGGTTGTCAGTCTCGGTGATTCGAGTCTCGAGACTTGAGACTCGTGATTCACAAGTCAAAATTTGAATCTAATGTACTTTATGTATTTCTGTACTCATTTCACTGACTACCAAGTGCCAACTCTCGGTTCTAGGGTCTCGGGTCTCGGTACTCGGTATTTCGAGACGACACAAATGTATATCATCTTAAATTTGAATTTTCTTCACTCGACACTCGAAACTCGTAAAAATCTACGAGTTTCCAGTTGAGTTTTGAATTTTGAGTTTCAAGTCTCTCGAGTCTCGAGTCTGGGGGTTCGGGGCTCACATTTCGCATTTCGCGTTTCAGCTTTTGGGTTTCGGGTTTTAGTACTCAGTACTCGGTACTCGGTGAATGTCAGACATGGTGTATTGATGCTTTCTTGTATCTTATTTCGGTGGTTGATGGTAGGTATTGGGCCGAGTGCCTTGGTGACAAGCATTGTGGCGAAACGTGACTGTGATCATTATCAGTATCACTCGCCGCTGAGTCTGAGTCGAAACAAGGCAGCTCTCTGGTTCTCTTTCCGCGCTTTCGTGGATATAGCATACCAATATGTCAGCCTATCTGTCTATATGATATGTAGCTGGGCCCACCCGTCTATCTAATATTGCCCGACGTCGGCCCACCCGTCTATCTAAAATTCCCCACTTCGGCCCACCCATCTATCTAATATGACCCCACGTCGGCCCACCCGTCTATTTAATATATAATTCACCTCACCCTCGGCCCGCCTGTCTATCTAATATTTCCCTACATCAGCCCACCCGTCTATCTAATAAACATTTCACCACTGCCTCAGCCCATCCGTCTACAAAATAATACTAATACGTCGGCCCACCCGTCTATATAATACTATTTGCTATATATCTCTCCTCAGGTCTATAATATAATGTCAATCCTACTCTACATATTACCCACATGGGCCTGCCCATCTCCATAATACTATTTCTCCCAGCCCATCCGCTATCGTCGATGATATATATAACATCAGCATAGATGGGCCCACCCGTCTCCATCGGAAATAATATTTCTCCCGGCCCACCCGTCAACATCGGGAATATACATAACATCGGCCCATAATCCGCTGGCCCGTATTACACGGGATATTATGTAGGTCGGGTGACCCATATAATACAGGATTTGTCACTGAAGGGGCTCCCGCCTTTGTGTGGATTTCCATGGACTCAACCAGATCACTAAGAAAGACTGATATCTGTTACCCCTCATTGCTGACCTCCTAGACTCTCCAAGCCACACTAAAGTCTATACCAAGATCGATCTCCGATCCACTTATCATCTCGTCTGGATAGTGGAAGGGGACGAATGGAAGACTGCCTTCCGAACGCGCTATGGCTCCTATGAATGGTTGGTGATGCCAGAAGGTCTCACTAATGCTCCAGCAGCATTCCAGCGCTTTGTCAATAGCGTGTTGGCTGATATGCTGGATGTATGTGTTATTGTATATCTGGACGACATCCTCATCTATTCCCATGACCTCACATCCCATAAGCAACATGTCCGAGAAGTACTCCATCAACTGTGTAAACATCGTCTCTATGCCAAACCTGAAAAATGTGAATTCCACTCCACTTCTGTTGAATATCTTGGATACCTCCTATCTCCGGACGGCTTGACAATGTTGTCTGAGAAGATCCAAGCTATTACCAACTGGCTGGAACCCCAGAAAGTCAAGGATATCTAGTCCTTCCTCGGATTCACAAATTTCTATAGATGGTTTATCTTCAACTACTCGGATATCGTGGTTCCGTTAATACAGCTTACACACAAGGACACTCCATGGAACTTTTCCGAGGATTGTCGGAAATCCTTTGAAGAACTTAAGAAAGCTTTCACTACCGCTCCAGTGCTTACGCACTGGATGCCGGATGTTCCTATAGTTGTGGAAACCGATGCCTCTGACTATGCTATAGCTGGAATACTATCCATTGTATGTCCGGACTCAGAGCTTTGTCCGGTAGCGTTTTATTCCCGTATGCTAACCGCTCCGGAACTCAACTATGACACCCACGACAAGGAACTCCTAGCTATATACAAAGCTTTCCAGACCTGGCAACATTATCTAGAAGGCTCGGCCAAGCCTGTAGATGTTGTCACGGACCACAAGAACCTTGAGTACTTCGCCACTACCAAACTCCTCTCTCACCGTCAGGCTCGCTGGTCCAAATTCCTTCACCAGTTCAACCTCATCATCTACTTCCGTCCTGGAAAGCTCGGAGTTAAACCAGATTCCCTTACTAGACGCTGGGACGTCTATCCCAAAGAGGGGGATAAGGACTACGCCTGAGTTAACCCTCATAACTTCCATCCGGTATTCACGTCTGAACAGTTAGCTTCGTCCCTACGAGCCTCATCCTTAGCAACTCCGGTGCTTAGAGCAGCTCTTCTAATGGATATTGATAACCTTCGGAAGGACATCCTGACCGCACTCCCTAATGACCCTATTGCAACCAACCATCTTCCAGTACCTTCGGATCCGAGATGGACAGTGGACGATAGTGGTTTCCTCTGTTGCGACAATCGTATATATGTTCCGGAATCCAATGACCTCCAACTTTGCATCCTCTGTAATACTCATGATCATCCCCTATCCGGTCACTTTGGTCAAAACCGAACCTTGGACCTCATCCGACGCGAATATACATGGCCAGGTATACGCACTTATGTTAAGGACTACGTCCGGTCCTGTACTACCTGCGCCCGAGCCAAGGTTCTGAGACATAAGCCTTACGGATTGCTCAAGCAACTACCCATACTGTTAAGACCGTACTCAAGGGTTATCGGATCCGAAGGGCTTTGGCCTCAGCTCGTGCGCTGTGCCCCTTACCCGAGTATGTGCCCTTAATTTCAGAATGAAGTCCAGATGGAATCCGACAAAGTCCGAAGGACTTCCGGAGGCTGGCTACTCTGGTTGAGTGCCGGAGGACTTCCGGATGAGCATGGGAAACTTCCGGAGGAGTACAGGAAACTCCGGAGGAGTTTCATCCGCTGCATTGGGTCCGAAGGTGAGACTTCCCAAGATAAGTTCCCTAGGTAGAAACAGATAGGAGAGACTGCAAAGGACAGAGTCCAAAGCAGGATAGGATAGGAGGAGTGGTCCGAAGGACAGGACATCCGGAGGTCCGAAGGTCCGAAGGTTACGACATCCAAAGGTTATGACGTCCAAAGGTTACGACGTCCAAAGGTTACGACGTCCAAAGGTTACGACGTCCAAAGGTCAGGAGGACCAGAGGAGTGGACAGGATTCTAGGACAAGAGAAGGATGGCTACAACGGACAAGGTCCGGAGTAGAAACAGACAGAGGTAGACTACACTTAAGTAGAGACGGAGTTGACAGGAAGTAGACAGAAGTCTTGGAAAGACAGGAAGTGCCGGAAAGGCAAAATTCCGGCTTAGGGAATCAATCCCTAAGCATGGATGGGGACGGAAGACAAATCTGGAGGACCAGAAAGTCGGCCTAGGGAAGGATTCCCTAGGCCTAAGGAAAGTCAATACTAAGATGGACCGAAGTCCGAGAACAGATGTGAGAGAGAGCAGAATCTAAGATGAGTGCAATCTAAGTTGAGTGCAATCTAAGATGATATTCGAACTGAGGAAACTTTACAGGAGTTGTACAGAGGTTTATATACTGGAAGGGATCCGAGAGGATCAGTAAGCTGAAGACTAATGCTATGTATGAGCATGTGGAAACAGATTGGTAAGTATGAACGGAACATAAGTAAATGAACTTGGAGATGAACAAAGTACAAGGATCAATAAGCAAGACGGAAACACAGATAACCGAAGTCCGGAGTCAAGGGGATTACCATAAGGAGATAGACGCTGATTTAAGGTTTGAGCTTCGGATATGAGTATAGGTCGGATCCGGAGGTCTGGAGATATTGAATGATGCATCTGGATATCGGATGAGCAGATCCAGAGATCTAGGTGAAGACGGGACTAGGATATGAATCATGGATATAGTCCGATAGTCTAGGGAAGGTAAAGTCCCAGGTGGAATGAGCTCGGATCCGAGTGGACCAAGAGTGGATGAAGCAGGCTAAGCTGCGGAGGTCCGAAGGTATGGACATATGGATGTACGAAGGTGTATGGATCCAAACTGATAGTGGACTGGAGGTCTAGAGTCATGGATAAGGGTCTGGAGGTCCGGATGTGCATCCGGAAGGCGTCCGGAAAGCGTGGGAACATCATCGGACGTAGGTCCGGAATACGGGATATGACACATACTGGAAAAGCCTTGGAATTCCATCTCTATGGATTTCATAGAGCAACTTCCGGACTCATCCGGCTTTACAGCCATCCTCGTCATCATAGATCGACTATCCAAGCAAGCAATATTTGTTCCGACTCACGATACCATTACCTCTCCTGACCTTGCTCGCCTGTTCCTACTTCACATGTTTTCCAAGCATGGAGTTCCGTCCCATGTCACCTTGGACCGCGGTACTGAATTCATGTCATACTTCTTCCGGTCCTTAGGAAAAGCATTGGATATGGTCCTCCACTTCACGTCCGGATATCATCCGGAAGGGGATGGACAAACCAAGCGTGCCAACCAAACCCTAGAACAATACCTTTGGATATATTGCAATTATCAACAGGACAACTGGTCGGAATTACTTCCCTTAGCAGAGTTTGCATACAACAATGCTCCGAGTGCCACTACCGGAGTATCACCCTTCTTTGCTAATAAGGGTTATCATCCGAACATATCCATCCATCCGGAACGCGATCTATCCTCCATCCGTGCCCAAGACTATGCTATAGATCTCAACAACCTTCATCAATTCCTCCAAGAAGAAATGGCTCACACCCAAGAAAGATATCAAGGACCTGCGGACGCTAAACGCAAACCCACTCCGGATCTCAATATTGGAGACCAAGTCTTTGTCAAGGCTAAGTACTTCCGGTCCACTCATCCATCTAAGAAACTCTCGGAAAAGAACCTAGGTCCATTTGAAGTCATATCTCGACCGGGTACCCATTCCTTCACAATCCAACTTCCCAAATCCATGAAATCCGTCCACCCTGTTTTCCACGTCTCGCAGTTAGAACCATCCGTTCCGAACACCATTCCCAATCATATCCAGCCTCCTCCACCTCCGGTCGAAGTCGACGGAGAACCAGAATATGAGATATCCGAAATCCTAGACTCTAAGTTAGACCATCTGTCATATACCATATATCCGGTTACAGATCCAAAGATCCGGATCTCAGATCCGATCCAGATCCGCTGGACACATCCGTCGTCCGGTCCACAGATCCGATCTGATTCTCATTTTATCTCCTGTTCATATAACTCTAACTATCGTTCATCTCCTTTCGGTATTCCTGTACACCGGTAATCCGGTTATCCTTACTTCCGCTGTTCTTACTGATCCGCTTTAACTTGTACTTCATTTCCGGTTCATGATTAACCCGTTCCGACTTACCAATACATTTTATGTATACTTTGCTTATACTTCGTACATAGCCTCATACCTTTGCTTATTGATCATTCCGTTAGTTATCCGTAGTATATAAACCCTTGTACTTGCGCTGTAGAAGATCAGTTCAAATATCATCTTAGATTGCACTCATCCTGTCTGGACTCTAAGTCCTTCCACTATCTCGTCCAGACTTGAGTACGATACTCTTGTCTACTCCGAGACTTAGGATTGAATCCGATAGTCTATACATCCGCCTCTGTCTTCGGACAGTCTTACTCGTTAGTTTCTAGTTCGGATCCAATCCGGATTAGCCGTTACCCTATCCGTCTGATATCCGGAAGTCTTACCGGATCCGTTACGATACTTATCCGTCCCTCTAGACGTGATATCTTGGTGCTCTGAAATAAGGGGCAATACTCGGGAAAGGGGCACAGCGCACGAGCTGAGGCCAAAGCCCTTCGGATCCGATACCCCTTGAGTACGGTCTTAACAGTATATTCGAACTCATACCTTTCCGAGTATACTTACACCTATCATGCCTTCTACTAAGACACAAGCAACTCTACACGCGGTCGGACTTACATCCCTCCGTCGTGATCCAACACCCATAGTCAACACCTTCACCAGTTTCTCTCAGCGGCGCGTTAGTAACCGTGGACCCGCTCAAACCATATCCGAGCTCCTTAATCGTCGACACCCGGAAACTCCTACGCGCACTCCTGCCGGAGGGCCTCCGGACGACGAAGATCCTGATGATGGTGATGATGATGACTTTCCCGGTGGAAACCCGCCGGATGACTTCGATGGTGAACCGGACAATGATCCGGATGATGATGACGATGAAAACGACGGCCTAAACCCACAGGACCGCGTTATGCTCCGACTCTCAGAAGCCATCGATAACCTTGCTCGCAATAATCGTCGCGTACCCACATCCGAAGATTCCAAGGTCAAGGTCCGAGAACCGGATACCTTTGACGGATCCGAGCCACGAAAGCTCCGTGCGTTCTTCGTCCAGTGTGAGCTGAACTTCCAAAGCAAGCCAAAGGCTTTCCGTACCGGACGGGCTAAAGTCAACTTCGCCCAATCCTACCTTAAGGGTATGGCCCTCGAATGGTTTGAACCGGATCTCCTATCCAACGATCCGGATGATCGTCCGGACTGGGTAGATGACTATTCCGCGTTCATGCTTGAACTCCAAACCAATTTCGGACCTCACGACCCATCCGGTGATGCAGAAATGCAACTCGAGCAGCTCCAGATGCGTGACGGACAGCGCATTAACAAGTATATTGTGGAATTCCAGCGTCTCGCTTCGCAAGTCCGTAGTTGGGGCGACGGAGCCTTATGACACCAATTCTACAACGGACTTCCGGCTCGCATCAAGGATGAAATCAGTCGCATGGGTAAACCCTCTACCCTTTCCGAATACAAGACCCTCGCTCAGACTATCGACGCCCAATACTGGGAACGGAAGGGAGAGATCTCCTGAGAGACTAAACCCGCTTCATCCACTACCCCTAAGCAACCCGCTTCTGACCGGACGAACTCCAATACATCCGGATCCGGAAATCACAAATCCGGAAACAATAACTCCAGTAACCAGAAATCTGCCAAGCCATCCGCGTCCTCGAGCTCGTCCGCTCCTAAGGCTCCGGACCTTACTTCCAAGTTGGGTAAGGACGGTAAACTCACGTCCGAAGAGAGGCAGAGAAGATTGGATAAGAAGCTTTGCTTATTCTGTGGCGGACCCGGACATACTGCTCGGGAATGCACCAAATCTACTTCGCGCGCTGCCAAGGGCCGTGCTGCAGTAGTTGCTCCGGAAGCCAAACCGGATGTCTCGGTCGAGACAAAAAAATAGTCCGCGACCCTCCTAGCTCCGTGCAGGAAGAGGGTCGCGTTGACTCTGCCTGCACAAAGGAGTTAAGTACCATTACCTCTCCTGACCTCGCTCGCCTGTTCCTACTTCACGTGTTTTCCAAGCACAGAGTTCCGTCCCATGTCACCTCGGATCGCGGTACAGAATTTGTATCACACTTCTTCCGGTCCTTAGGAAAAGCATTGGATATGGTCCTCCACTTCACATCCGGATATCATCCGGAAGGGGACGGACAAACCGAGCGTGCCAACCAAACCCTAGAACAATACCTTCGGATATATTGCAATTATCAGCAGGACAACTGGTCGGAATTACTCCCCTTAGCAGAGTTTGCATACAACAACGCTCCGAGTGCTACTACCGGAGTATCACCCTTCTTTGCTAATAAGGGTTATCATCCGAACATATCCGTCCATCCGGAACGCGATCTATCCTCCATCCGTGCCCGAGACTATGCTATAGACCTCGACGACCTTCATCAATTCCTCCAAGAAGACATGGCTCACGCCCAAGACAGATATCAAGGACCTGCGGACACTAAACGCAAACCCGCTCCGGATCTCAATATCGGAGACCAAGTCTTTGTCAAGGCTAAGTACTTCCGGTCCACTCGTCCGTCCAAGAAACTCTCCGAAAAGAACCTAGGTCCGTTCGAAGTCATATCCCGTCCAGGTACACATTCCTTCACAATCCGACTTCCCGAATCCATGAAATCCGTCCACCCCGTTTTCCACGTCTCGCAATTAGAACCATCCGTTCCGAACACCATTCCTAATCGTATCCAGCCTCCTCCACCTCCGGTCGAAGTCGACGGAGAACCAGAGTATGAGATATCCGAAATCCTAGACTCTAAGCTAGACCGTCGTAGACGCCAGTGCCAACTCTTATACCTCGTCCGATGGTCCGGATATGAGGGAATGGACGAGGAGACCTCGTGGTTATTAGCCACGGAACTCGGAAACGCGTCCGATCTAGTCTCGGATTTCCACACTGCATATCCAGACAAACCCGGTCCTATTGCTATACAATGAGTACAAAATCGGATATACAAGTACATTAGTAGCAGAAGAGACAGATCCGAAATCCTTTAGCCATCCGTCTCCATGTCGCCTCCGGATCCGGACTCTTCAGCTCCCTTCTCAGAACCCTCAGAATGGGCCGCCTCAGTAACTCGGATTCCGTTCCGGATCCCCTCCAGAAGGATGATCTGGAACTCCCTCTGCTGCTGCATAAACGCCTCCAAGTTAGTATTCATCCGATCCAAAGCAGCCCTACTCCCTTCCGCCGCTCCGATACTCTGTTGGAGTAATCCGTTGGTCCGAGCCAATTCCGCTACAATGCTATTAGCAGCAGCAACCCAAGCCTGATCATCATATTCCACTTCCGCGTCATCCGCTCCGACGACCTCCATATCCGGATCCGGAGTCGGACTCTGCTGGCGCTTCTTACCCTTGCCTTTCGGAGATGGAGTCCCAGCAGCGCGCTGCCTCTTCTTAGACTTGCGCTCTTGGACGACTCCAGGCCTTCCAGGACACGTGACCTTGTCCTTCCGGCATCCGTTGCAAGCCTTGATCTATCCGAACGTTAGGAGTCACGGATCCGAAAAAATCAGGACGACTCACCAAGGAATTGCTCTCAGCATCGGTCCATAGACAAGCCCGACCCTTCTTGGTGCAACGAGAACAAGCTCCCTCCTTATCCGTGGAGATCGCGCGAGTCTACGGATCCGATATGAGACGGATCCGATGGTATAAACACAAACTCACCATTTCCGCTACAATCGCCCTGCGCCTAGTCTCCTCCACTTCCCTTCGGATCTCAGCCTGCTCAATCTTCCTAATTCCATCCAGACGTTTCCGTTCCGCTTCCTCCTCCTGGCGCTTCAGCTTTTCAGCCTCTTCTTCCTTCCGAGCCGCGGCCTGGGCTGCCAGCAGTGCTGCCTCTGCTTCCGCTAGTTGTTGTTTAGCGGTCTTCTTGGAACCGGATCCGTTATCAGCCATGTTTGAGTAAAGCTAGTGGTAGTGAAGAAGTGGGGAAAGGAAGGAACACCTGCGACGCTTTGACATCCGTATATCTGTCGAAATCCGAACTCAGACACTTCTCCCATCAACTTCTCCATCGTCTCGCACTCATATCTTCCGGTCCGGATCGCTGATTCTCGTGCCTCTAGGGATCGGCCCTAAGGGGGGGATACTGTCATATACCATATATCCGGTTACAGATCCAAAGATCCGGATCTCAGATCCGATCCAGATCCGCTGGACACATCCGTCGTCCGGTCCACAGATCCGATCTGATTCTCATTTCATCTCCTGTTCATATAACTCTAACTATCGTTCATCTCCTTTTGGTATTCCTGTACACCGGTAATCCGGTTATCCTTACTTCCGCTGTTCTTACTGATCCACTTTAACTTGTACTTCATTTCCGGTTCATGATTAACCCGTTCCGACTTACCAATACACTTTATGTATACTTTGCTTATACTTCGTACATAGCCTCATACCTTTGCTTATTGATCATTCCGTTAGTTATCCATAGTATATAAACCCTTGTACTTGCGCTGTAGAAGATCAGTTCAAATATCATCTTAGATTGCACTCATCCTGTCTGGACTCTAAGTCCCTCCGTTATCCGTCCGGACTTGAGTACGATACTCTTGTCTACTCCGAGACTTAGGATTGAATCCGATAGTCTACATATCCGCCTCTGTCTTCAGACAGTCCTTATCCATTAGTTTCTAGTTCGGATCCAATCCAGATTAGCCGTTACTCTATACATCCAATATCCGGAAGTCTACCGGATCCGTTACGATACTTATCCATCCTGCTAGACGCGATATCTCAGTACTCTGAAATAAGGGGCAATACTCGGGAAAGGGGCACAGCGCACGAGCTGAGGCCAAAGCCCTTCGGATCCAATACTACTTGAGTATGGCCTTAACAGCGACAGATGCTTGCCGAGAGTCAACATGGCGGATGTCACCAGGTAAAAGTACCATAGTATGGGCAAAGAAGAGAGGGAAAAAGAAAGGACACCATGAAAGTATTGAGCTCGTTGTTGAGGACGATGATGGGTGTGGGAGAAAGGCCTGCAAAAAGTGTAGAGTAAACAGTAAACAAACAATAGCGCTGGAGGTAAATACAAAGGTAGATACAAAGGTAAATAACTGAGTGCTGAGGTCACGGTTTTTGCTGGTGCACACCAGTGGTGCTCAGTGTGAATGAATTCCTAGCTTACTAAAGGGGACAGAAAAGCCCCATCTGTCCTCTTTACTAAAGAGGAAATATGGGAAGTATAGGTGATTAGTAATTACACTCTGTCGACGAGTCTGGCCTCCTACTGGCTGATCACATGACTTGAGGTCACATTTGTATCATGATTCATGACGATGCTTCCACTTGATATTAGCAAGATCTGTTCTGTGAGTTTGGAAGCACGTACTGCAGTATCAAAACTGTTTTAGATTTTCGGCGAATCGAGTCAAGCAGAAGTATGCAATTTGGTAGCAAATGTGTGCCGCGTCTCGTCACGATGCTGATGTCACAGTCACTCCTTCTCCGGAATACAACTGCGTTGGCGGGCGTGTCCCAAGCGACATCGAAGAAGAGGACCAATATTAGTGTAGTTCGACGACGACGATGAATCCCCAGCCTTTCTTCGCACTAGCCCAAGACATCCACCTCATCTCACCTCAAGCAGCCATCCCACTCGTCCTTTTCATCCTCGAACTCGTCTGAAGAAAGCGCCCGGATCTCACCCTTCTCCTTCCATCGGGGCCTCTACTTCAGATTATGTCTTCGCCTCCTCGTTCTCGTGCATCACGCAGTTCATCGTCATTACAGACGCAGACCAACACCCAGACCCAAACGCGCGCTCAGTCCGTACAAAATACCTCTAACGTGAATGGTACACAACGACCTCCCGGTACACCCCCACCCACGCCCAGGTACAGCCGCCGCCGAAACTCACGCTTGTCGATGTCTTTTGAGTCGTCAGGGGGTATCAGTCGTTTTTCTGGATTTGATAATATGACCCACCTGCATGGCAGGAATTTCCTTTCTGCACAGTGAGTCGCGTTTCTGCTTGTACATCGTATGGCCGTTGGCATTCACGCGGGAATTATCAGTGGTTTGTAGAGTCGTCAGGAAAACACCGGTGGAGTTGGTTCGATTGGAAAATGCTAGATACGCAAGGAGACCTATCACCGCTCAGATCAACGTCCGTGACTGTTGCTCCTTTGTAGACGAGCCTGAACCTTTAGATCGCAAATATGCGCACGGTTGACCTAATAAAAATACACCTAGGTCTTGACTTTTGGCTTTAATTGTTCCTGAACAATGTTCAACAGGAATTAGGTAGACACTCGAGGAGTGGGGATGGCTGCTTAAAAAGGAATTCAGAGGCGATCGTTGGGCATCAGAGCCGGTGCTTGCGCGGGGAGGCACATCTCGTTGGGACTGATTGGCAAATTGCAAATTCCCCACTTTGCCTGCCAAATTACTCCGAGATCGATCGGCCTCGCCAATTCGGACATCAACACCACTCCACCGTGACGAGATCGCACGCATTTCCTACCAAAATGCATACTTCTGCTTTGATTCGCCAAAATCGAAAATTGGAAGACGGCACTGGTTAAATTAAACCCAAGACGGACCGATATGACACTTGAAAAATGGCAGGGAAACAAGAGCACAACCTTACTCCGAGATGTCGAGTGCTTCCAACGGTACCGAGTTGACAGCGGCTGATCGGACACACGAATGTTCAATAGTTCTGCCAAATTGCTAATAGCCTTCCTTAGCTGGCAAAAACTGCTGGCATTGCAGATATTCATCTGTTTGAAGGCACAACCACGTATGCAAAAAGAATTTTCAAGAACCATGTTCAGCACATAAAAGCCAGCCGTCTTCCCACTATTTCCTACAGAATTAGCTGATCCTGTATCACACAAATCATAAACAATGCGTTTCATCCTCGTCGTCATCGCTGTTTTAGCATCATCAATCCCTGCCATGGCCACAGGCGCATGTCCCCGTACTTGCTACACTGATGCAGAGTGCGTGGCCTGCGGTTCGACGCTATGCGTGAGTATTAGTAGTTTTCCTGGGTTTGAACTTTGATAACATGCCAGTGACTCACCTGCACAGTACCCCGGCTTTGCCTTCTGCGTAGTGAGTCGTGTTTCTGCTTTCACATTGGTGCAATGTGGCCGTTGGCACTGACACGTGAGTTAGTCTAGTGATTTGTAGAGTTGATCAACGCGCCATCAGGACAGTATCGGTGGAGTCGGCGTAATTTTCGTTCGATTGGGAAATGTTAGATATGACGTGACACAAAAAGAATTCTATCATCAGTGAACGTTAACGAACGGATGAACCAATGAAATTGTCATATCAACCTACAGCGATAGACCGGATTCAATTGTTTTCGTCTTGCCGCTTCTATTTACTTGTGGAGTTGAACAAACAACAGGGTCCCGCCTTTCACTATACAGTCCGCGCGGAATGCTCCCAGAATTGCAGTGTCTCATTCTCAAATGTCTGTCTTCATCTATCGTTCGTTCCCCTTCGAACTTGCAGTTCTTCTCGCGCAGTTGCAACTAGACTTACAGAAGTGGGTCATGTTTCTGCTTGAACATCGGTGTAGTACCATGATGGCCGTTGGCACTGACGCGTGAGTTACTAGAGTGGATTAATCGTACCATCAGGAAAACATCGGTAGAGTTGGCGTCTGGAAAGGCGCTCTGAGCAGATTACCATACCCACCATGAGCACCTCGATTCATGCGGCGAGGTTGTTGCGGTTGCGGTTGTACTTGTGCTTGTCCAGGCACATTGGCCAGCACCTAAGATGGAAATGGACCTAACTACAAATTGTCTAAATGCGCACGACGTCAAACAGTTGAAAACGCACCTGCCTGCGGCCGAGTCTTCCAGAACGCGTCGAATTCTTCGTCAGGATGCGGTATAGTTGCTCAAGTACTCTCCTCAGTCCGACCGTGAGCAATGTGAATGAGAATCTGTGTAGATGTTTGATTCTGCCGCAGAATCAAATATCTACACAGATTCTCAGCTTTAAGGCACCACTCCAACAGTATCGAAGCACTTGGTGGATGGGGTGCGCGTTGAGGACAACGGAAGTTAAGTTAGTGGGAAGTTGACAAGATCCGTGCACCCAACCTGTCGAACACACCCAAAGAATTCATACTATGGAGTTGACCTTCCTTGTTGGATCCAAAGGCTGTTTATCGAGGCAAACATATGAGAGCGGTCATAGTTCATGGTCTTCATGTCCCCTAGTTGGCCATGTCTGACCAAACCCCAGCCAATGAGCGTATGCTCATCGCCGAGAACGGCTCGCACATGAAGTACAACACGACGAGGTCCTGCAACAATGGACTCGACAACGGACTCACTTGGATTGATAGAGCGTCCCTCGATGGCAAGGTGACCAAACGAAACGACTACTGGAGTTGCCATAGTTTGTTTTGTGCCCACACCAAGTGCCCCAAAATCATTCGAACCCATCGAGACGACCACACATGGTCGGTAAGGTGATTTCAAAACAAGATATGATGTCTCCCAAGTGGCAGCAGACAACAGGTATGTCCTTGGGAGGCGTGAGTTTTGTACAAGGGCATGCTGATCGGCGTGAATTCTGTCGACTGTCCCGTGTATTCAGGACCCAGCTACCCTTTGCGTCCGTCTTCACACCCCCAAAGTTCCCTTCGGCCGTCACCAAACTCCAACAATGCGAGTGTGATTTGATCTAGTCGCAAGCTGCAAGATCCTGAGCGTATTGGGAGGAAGCGTGCCCTCTATGCAGCTTATGAAGCGGTACTCTTTGAAAGTATGTGAATCCTCATCAAAACCAGTAAGGCTAGCTGACCGCGAACGTTGGAGCCAGCAGCTAGGAGACGCAGATATAGAGTCTGAGCTTCCATGAATGGGCACGATGTAAGACTTAATCGTGATCACTGAAAGAAACTGATCAATCTCAGAGAATCAATTCGGAACGTGCACATATATGGGTATGCTTTTTCATCAACCACTCCTTTCAACTGTCCAGACTTCTGCAGGTAAATCAGATGTTGTGGATCCAATCGAATACAAACGTCATGATACACGTGCACGTAACTTGGCTCATTTGGCGGACAAGCACTAGAAGGTTCCAGCGACTAGCAGTAAGTGTAGTATGTACTAGTAATTGATGCGCACTAGGCTCACCGTTTGGGAGCGGGTGGCGGCACTTGCCGCAGCAGTGGCGCAGCATTTTCACAGTGATCATTGAGGCGGCCCCGCGGAAAAGAGTGACATTTGCCATAACCAACCTAGTTTGCCCCTTCCTGCGTTCCTTGATGCAAGACGCCCAGTTATGATGCATGATGCTCACGGTGTTTGCATTTCAAACACAGTATAAGTGTAAGCTGGAAAATGGCATGGCCGCATGGGACATGGGAGTCGCGACTCATGAGCTGTAGCATATAGTTATAGGTGTGTTCTCAACTCTTTGACTTCCATGTACGCACGTACGACTATAGTGATACGATCTACATGCGAATTGCTTGCTATGATGTGGCAACTCCTGGACAACCACAACCACTGCCTCGCCGCATAATTCAGAATCGGATCGAGGCGCTCGCGGCTCACGGTGGGTATGGTGATTTTCTCGGAGCACCTTTCCCAGATATACGGCATCCCTCCTCTAAGGAGTCTTCGAAGATAAGGATTCGGCAAAAATGTAAATGATTGTTGAGACGAGTCGAAAGTCAAAGTTGGGAGCTGCATACTAGGTGTGTTTGATTGCCATCGATCGATATCGTACGCACATATACTTATACTTACGAACGTACATTTTACAGGCGCATATATTATAGGCAATCATGCGCCTGGCCTGCCGAGACAATCATCTCATCTTGCTGAGGAATCAATAAACTCGGATGCTCACGATGCGCCCGGAAGAGATCATGTAACGCAACCTGAACTTTTCCATCTACATAGTGCCTTCTTATCTAGATCGTGTCGAACGTTGTTAAAACAACCAAAGTCAACAGTCGGAGTAGGGAGCTGTACGGTATTCAGGACCTAGGTGTGTTTTATTATGTCCATTCATGCGCATATATACTTATAATTGTAATTGTACGATCTACAAGCCCGTCTACGTCACACTGGCAGTGTGAGGGTACACGAATGGTTACAGCTTTACATTAAATATTGGTATGTTGAACAAGAATCTATCACGCTCACTTACATACTTTGTAGGACTGGAAGACCGGAAGTAACAGTTATGTCGCCATCCTGTTTGTGTGGTTCTTGGTGAGGCGAAGGTCCCTGGCGTTCTTCAAGCGTCAGATCGATTTGTCTTGCGTTTAATTTTCCTCGCATGTATCAATAAACGTTCGATACTCTGTCATGTGCGCAGATTTTCTATTCCTGATTACAAGCATCCCCGCTTCTGGCTGCGTTGCACGTCTCGAGATGTGCGTCTTGCATCCTCCGAGGTGCTCATCGCGGTGTCTGAACGACTCAAATGCAATGGCCTCAATGCTATCAACTTCTGTCCATGTTGTTTCTACCACGACGCAAGCCCCCAATGACAATTTGGCAGAGTGTTTCGGCGGTTTACATCGTTGTGGGAGGCCTCCAGTGGGCTCCGCTTACCTTCCCACCACAACATCATACCAGATACTCAAATGTTTTGGTGACTGTTTTGTTGTTGGTGCCTGTGTTGTGCGCTGATGCACTTGTTATCAGAAACGAAATATCAGACTCTGCGGTCTGTGATGGTATCGGCTAGTGTGGATGATATTTCCACAACGTAGATTGCCGATATGAAGGTTTGTTTCAGTAGTTTACATCCTTATGAGAGGCTCGGTCGATCTAACCTGTCTCCTCACTGCAATGTCATATTGGATACTACTTGAATGTTATGATGATTGTCTGTTTGTTAGCGCTTGTGTCATGCGACTTATTATCAGAAACAGACCAGGTACAATCGCCTCGTCTTCCTGATGTTCTTGCCATGTGAATCATATACGTGTGCTGTGACTCACCATGCGTGTCCCAGATCACCTACTGTACAGTTCCCTTATCGCGATTGGTATCACTATCGTCACAAGCCGCGCCAGCAAGTAGGCTACTATATATATAGTGGTGTACACTGGCACTATATGCATATGCATGGCAGGGCAACTTGGTCACAATGCGTCATTCATCATCGCATTTAGTGTAACCCTCCACTGTTCTCAGCATGTTTTGCTATGATCGGACATACTAACTTTGCGTTGGCTCTCGACTCCTTCAGGTTGCTTATAGGGCCCGGAATCGGACGGACCATATAAATCGAGTAACTTCAATTTTTAGAGTGGACGTGATGAAATTAAATTCGGTTCACTGCAGCAGCTGAGCAGAGAAATGAAACTTTATCATCTGCTGTGACGTTGCACATGGGGGTAAGTTCCAGTCCTCTGAGTCTGATGCGTTTCCTTAATCTCTGACACGTCTTCCTATTCCGTCACATTTCTACTCCCTCTGTGTCTCTATAGCATAGTCCCGTTGAAGTCGTAGCCTAGTTCATACCACGATTCATTCGATAAGTATTTTGATGTTTCGTTACAGGGTTCTTAGGGGAGAAACGTCTACACAGTGGAATCTAAGTTACTAACAGGCAGGGTCACACCGTGGGAAGGCCTGTGACCGTTGTTAATTTTCTTCCCTTTCATCGTCCTCAACGTTCATCGACATCACTCAAGTGCTCGGCGCTCAAGACTCACTGGCATGGCAGTAACCCCACCCCGCTCAGTATTCTAGATTCTTGATTGTGTAAAAAATGGTATGCCTTTCAGAATCAAAAATCTACATAGAATCATAGATGGCTGCTCACGTCGTCAGGGTTAGCTCCCTCCTGTGCATCACACATACTAGCGGATATATATGTGAGATGACCTTGACTTCCCTGCGATGCTTTACTTCTTGTAAATCAGTAGAAGTAGTTGGCATTGGTAGTTCTTACTCCTCATCGACCGTTCAGTCAAGCTTGGCTCTTTCTAAGACGTGATTCTCCCCTTCAAAGGTGTGAATTCCATCACCTCTACGTCAGCGGCTCATCTCCAGAAAAGAACGAAGAATAGTGTGTTATACCATAGAATGCACAAGTGAATAGGTCTGGTTTGAGGACATGGAAATAGCTGAAAGAATTTCGGATCCTAGGAATTAATGGTACTTTGAAAGCAGCAAAGCAGCATTTGAAGTCAAGCCTGAGTGGTAATCTTCATGAAAGACACGAAATACGCATCAAGGCCCTCAACGCGATCAAGTGGCGCGATGGCTCCAACATAGCCATCAGGATGAACAGCAACTAGAGTGCCTTCAGGTCCCACTCCATAATATGGGTAACCTTCTCCCACGAAGCTACCAGTGGGATCGGTATCATCGATAAACACCCTAAGAGCACCTCGATCAATATTATCGCACTTCACACAGATGAGCAAGTATGGACTTTGATCAATGAGAGCGAAGAAGTGTAGGGAGGCGCAAGAAATTGAATGTTTCCTTCCGGCCTTTGCTGATCGTGATGATGTCAAGTCGTGAGTTCCCAGGCGTCGAATAACACTTCAGAAAGCTCTCGGGTTTCTGCATGTCCATGACCATCGACTCAACCCTCGCTTGCTGAAGCAGATCGCTGAATTCACCAGTAAAAACAAGTAACTTGAAGAGGAAGTCCGAAGGAAGAAGGTCCTGGAGCTCGAATGGCCATCCATCTGCTGCACGCATGAATTTGTATGGAGGGACACGTTTACCGAGGACGAGACCACCAGCCAGCTCCTGGTTTCTGTCATTTATTGTGATTGAAGGTTGATAATGTATCCCGATGCCACTGGTGAAGTCTGTTTGGAAAGTCCTGCAAATCGCAGGATCAGTAAAAGGACAAGACTGTTGGTAGCATAATCTCACTTCAAGACATGTTTGGGCAAAACCCCATCACTGTTCTGCTCAGTCAAGGGCTTGCCACAGCAAAGGGTGGACCACATTTTATCCCACGTGATCAGGTCTAATGCAAATTTATGGCGCTCTGATTCATACTACCAGCGGGGCATGAGCAAGTAGTCAAATAGTTGTACAAGAACTTGCCATTGACAAAAGGGCCATGTCCGCCCACCCACAAACAACTAGGGCAATTTTCCAAGCTGAGAAAGCGCTTTAGCTTGATCGTGACGACAGGAAAAGAAGACATACCTAGATTATGGCTATCGTTGAAAGCTGTGTTCATCCCTTGTCCTGGAAGTTCCATTGTAATAAGACCAGGGGAAGGGACCAGATGTAAGACACTTACCTGCTTTTGGAGTGTGTGTGTGGCAAGCATCGCCAGCGATAAATACTCGATTTTTGATGGAAAACTGTGAGGCTACTCATTGTCCAACTTGAGCAAAAATGTTGAACAAACAGGAATTCATAGCAAGTAGCAGTTCATATAGTCATAATGATACATCTAATATACTGTAATGACTGAGAAAAGTCGGGTACAAAAATGGGGTGAACGACCTTGGTGTTCTCAGCTATTGCAGGGATGTATCAATGGGATCCTCCATTGCGCTTCTCTACCCATTTAGGTCATGTATCTGATACATCGCCTTTTGACTATCATACTGATGTATCCGTTTGGTGGATCCTCCTAGCATGGGCACTTCCGGGGCTTGTATCCATCCTTCTCGAGATGTATCTGGTTGAACTCCCTTTTTTCTCAGTCATTACAATATATTAGACGTATCGTTATGACTGTATAGACTGCTTCTCTAGGGTTATGTATCCATCCTTCTCGAGATGTATCTGGCTGGGTACTACAAGAGTTGATACATCTGATGTCCCTTTGCTCATACCTTACCTATCATAATGTATCTGTGCTTTGGTCACTGGGAGGACAATGTATCTTTCATAAGATTTTGCGTTCAAGTCAGAAGGTGCTCCCTTACCTACTGGACAATGTATCTGTGCTTTGGTCACTGGGGCTATGTATCCATCCTCAGTTTCTGCCTTCAAGTGTTATGTTTATTTTTAAATAGTCGTAATACTCATGGATACAAAGTGTGTTCTTGAGACCACACGCTGAATATATTCGAGCATGAACGTGATTGCAAATTTTCATAGATACATTATTACAGTCTAGGTAGAAACCACAAGAGTATTGTACGATCAAAGGGAAGTGAAAGGAAATATATGTCGACTTAGGCATTTTTTTGCTTCCTGCGCAAAGGGAACAAGTTATCAGGCATGTGAAGGTGTGAGAACACTGAGTACGACTTACTTCCTGTATCCACCATTAACACCAGAACTCCCCCGTTTTTTAGAGCCGGTAGTCTCTCACCCAATCGAGTTTGCAATTTCGTTGCGCTTGGAAATCTGCCGGACTCGTTTGCTATGACTGCCAATCAATGGTGCGGCCTCTGTGGAAGTACATCCAGAGGGTACAGCCTCTGCAGAGGTAGACTCAATGGGTGCGGCCTCTGTGGAGGTAGACTTAATGGGTGCGGCCTCTGTGGAGTTAGACTCAATGGGTGCGGCCTCTGTGGAGTTAGACTCGAAGGGTGCGGCCAATGCAGAGGTAGACTTGGAGAGAGACTGCGGGTGTGAATGAGAATCAGCTGAATTGTCCTCTGTGGGTGCAGTCTCCACAGAGGTAGACTCAGAGAGAGGCTGCGGATGTGAATAAGCCAGATGCAAATGTGAATCAGCAGAATTGTCCTTTGTGATGAGATCCGTCATTGCGGGTGCAGCATCTGGCAGGTCCTCTGCAGATGTAGACTCGGAGAGAGGCGGCGGATGGGATTCAGCAGGACTGTCCTCTGTCATGAGATCTGTGCCTTGTATCTCAGACTGAGGTGTAAGTGGCTTTGGCGTGGGAGTGGTGGGTCCATATATGGGATATAGTGGTCCTGTTGGAATTTCCTGAGGAGCCACGTACATTCTCAAGAACTCGTGGTATCCTTCCACAGACAGCCCATCATCAAGGTTCAAGTCCATGGAAGCAGAAGTCGAATGCGAAGGATATGTAGGGAGCGCCTTTAAAGTGGGGTCGTCATCATCAAAAAAGGATGTGAGTGGTTCAAATAATATATCCGAGGATGACGCCACTGTTAAAGCATCACGTGGGATTTTCCCAAAGGCACCATCAGATGTATCAGGCGTCTGTGATACATGTCCATCAGAGCTTTCTTTCCATGGCTCAGGCTCTAGCATTGGCTGTCGACTCGTACCCCAAACACTTCCTTCTTCCTTCGCCGTTGCCACCGCTATCAAGCCCCAAGTCAGAAACATTCCGAGTTTCGGTTTCATGGACTTACGAAACACACGCTTAACGAACTCTTTCCATGGTCGCATGATCCCTGAGTTAAACTCAGGATACGCGAGGTCGAACTGATTCCCAATTTCGGTCACACCAACATGAAAGCTCTGGACATCAATCTGCCCACCCATTGCTGGTGTTGGGCCACCCATGAGAACCATGAAAACGAGACCAGTGAGTCTCTGGAGTTCGTTGAAGAACTCAGAGATGACACCAGGTAGTTTATCAATATATCTGGAGATGCAAGGTGAGTGCTTGTATCCACTTGGATATTGTAGATGCAACTAACACTTGATGGTCAGCTACCCCTGCGCCCTTCGCCTCTTCCCACTCTCTCTTCTTCTTTTTGGCTTCTTCAATGAATTCCGCCACCTGTTGTTTGACCTCATCGGACGCTGAGTGATACAGCAGGCTCGTTTGCTTCCTGATAATGGCTATATTTGATGGCATTCTAACCTCTCTATTCTCAGCTGCAGCATTTTCCACAGCTTCGGCCCTTGCTCTCTCAATGGCGAGATTAAGAGTAGGTTTAATCATGTCATTGAAGAAAAGCTTCGAGAACGCCTCCGTCACCTGCGGACCACGAACATGCCTCACACTGCTGATCATCTGAGCGACCATACTCTTTTTACTGGCTACCGCCGGTGTCAGGGATGTGCTTGCTGCGGCTACATCTGCTGTCATCATTTTATTGTTGCAGTTTTTGGTCCAATGGTTGACTTTAGATGAGCCCATATCATTTTTGAATTTATTCATAATTTGCTGACGAGTCAACGTTCTCGTAAGCCCTTGCTTTCAACTTATGAATCACGGTAACGTACCTGTTGACGGTGCTCAACGGCCTTGCCTACCTCGGTCTTTTGCTCGACGGTCAATTCAACATCAAGGGGGACATCCTTAAAGACACGAAGCCGTTCCGGGAATCTTGAAAACCATTCCTCGAACACTGGCTCCCAAAATCCACTATAGTTGCACTTTGCCTGACACACTTGGTATTTGGCAGCATGCGACTGAAAGAACTTCTCTTCCTCGACGGTAGCCCACTTTGGCGGTGCCATCTATTATTCATGGTGAATGACATAATAAACATAAGGATGTCTCATTAACACGCACTTTTTGTCCAAGATATCGTACTTTGTGCGTCGATGGCAAGCGAAATGAAAAAAGAAAGAAGCTTATTTGACCAGGAAGTGGGACCTAGTGATGTGCGTGGTGCACGGACCATCGAAGCTCAATGATTTATATTCATTGCAAGATTTAGGTGGTCAATTTCCTATCTATGTACTGTTTAGCGTGTCATACTGCTCAGGACAGCTTTGGTATGACAAACTCGGCTTTAAGGATTAAGTTGACGCCAAAAATTTCAGAATTTCAAACAGTTAAAGTTCAGCGCTCAGCGCTTAGCCCCCAAGGAACCAATCACTCTTTAGATCGGAGTTGAATTTAAGGTGTTCATTACTCACTTACTAGGGTACACTCACTCACTAGCGCCCCACTTGTGATGAGTGACTCTACCTCAGCGTATCCCCCCCACCGGCCTCCCAAAGAGCTGACATTCACCATAAATGAGCTTGTGGCAGCACTAAAGCTTATTAGGGATCAGAATGGTGAGTATCTCGAGCTGTTTAGTGCAGGTTTGATATGATGTCAAATCTTTCAACAGAAATTTTTGAACGTGCCCATGACGGCATCACTGCAGAGTTTCCCTCACCCCAATCGATGCCAGGAGCCTGCCTAGCATGTGCCTTGCGGACGCATCGATGTAACTGTTATGCTTGCCATGCTGAGATTATAGACTCGGAGGCACCTTCGAATTCAGCCAATGTCCCGCTTGATCCCCCTCAAAGCAGCGGTGAAGTGTTCCTTGTACGATGCTGAATATCATTACTTACAAGGTTGCCATTGTTACTACAGATGCAGTTCCTGCAACCTGCCATCAAGCCTGAATGTAGATAATCTGTACTTTCTTGCTGTCCGTTCTTGACCCCATGATATCAGTTCTGCCCTATCTCCTTTACTATGACATTGTATATAAATTATAAAATGATATTTGCATCATCAATTTTTTCCTCCTCGTGCCTGTCAACACCATCACCAAATATAGCAGACCAGGAGGCAGAGTGCGTGCGTTATGTCCGCCACCATATAACTTGTCTAGGCAACTCTAGGCAACACTGCGATCAATCGTCGTGATGCTTTCATTCAACGTTATGGGATTCATGGTGATGATTCCACGTTCACGCGACGACAGCAAGCCTTTGCATGGTGCATGGATGCCATCATCCCTGAGGATGATGAGGAGATGTCAGCTCGTCTTCACAAGCGCTGGAGGTTTGATCAAGATTATGATAACTGCAGAAAGTTATTCAAAAAGATGTGATCTTGCCCACATTCATTTGTCCCGAAGTGCTGGTGCAGCGAGTGTCCCATTTAGGTCCAACTGTTACAGTGAGTGACCTCATGTGAAGCTTCAACGTCAACTTTTATCGTGTTTCAACATTCATTCATTTGCATCAACAGACTGTCAGTGACACTTCTTCATGCCAGCCAAGTACAAGACCGAAGCACAATGCCGCGAGGCTCGGTTGGTATCCAAGCAAAGGTGTTATGAAAGGTCTGTGTCAGTTGTATCATTCTGCACATCTAATTCTCAAAATACTTGTTTGTCCTAGGCACAAGCTTGATGAACGCTTGAAGGCCCGAACTCGTTGGCATAAACATGTTGGAGCTACAGCAGTACGTGACTTATATTAAACTTCCCGCAATGACACTTACATACCATGCAATCGGCCAGGTCACACAACAACTTTTGCAGCAGCTCGATAACATATGGCTTGACCTAGGTTATCATCCCGGACCTTCTCAATACGCTGTGCTTGAGGCACGCAGTTTCACACTCATTCAAGATGCTGACAATCTGGGCTGGCCATCTACAAGACCATCCTGCGAGGGAATGGTGTCAGACGCCCAACAACTTCTTTGCAAAGCTCGCGAAGTGCTTTCTCATAGCTTGAATACAGATGCGGCCTGTTCAGACTATCTTTGCTCAGGCGCTGCAGCTGCCGTGGATGCGGTTGAGTTGGATTATGATACATGGGAGGAAGCCTTGTCTTTGATGGACAATAGTGTAGAGACTTACTTCGATCTTCTCAAGTATAATGGTCTTGCGTGGCAGAAAGCTTTGAAACCTTGCAGCTGAATTTTTATCTAATTACTACTTGTTCATGAATCATTGTGGTCCTTAGTTTTATTCTTGTGAAATACTACTGAGATTCCACTCTTTCGTGCCATACTCAAGAAGCTATGGTGCTCACCGCTTCTTTTCAACTTCTTCAACCAACCACCACCACACCGTTACACCTCTGCAGCTAAAATCATGCCACGTCCTCTTATTGATAAGGCACTTGAGGCTAAACTGCAAGAAGATCGTGATAAACGCAGACACTATTATGCAAAGTAAGTCTAACCGCTTTTATTAATTGTCTCCGGTGGTTCCTGACTGGTCGACTGATTGAAGAAACAGAGATATAATCCTAAGACGGCGAAGGGAATTTCATGTTGAAAAGAACACGGGGCAGCCATCAGAGCTTGAGAAAGCCATTGCAAGAGCTCTGCATGGATACGACTCGGATGAAGATGGTGATGAGCCGGAGACAGGCAATTTCAGCGACATTGAGGAGAACGATGACCCACCGTATGTTGTTTTATAAATAGAAAATGAAATGAATACAAAATTAACATCCCACAGATCAGATCTTACAGGATGTCTGCTCACCCTCAAAATGATCAAAGACGAAATGGTGTCTTTGATTACTGAACCCTGTGCATTTGCTGAGGGTGTCTTACTTCAATTTGTCAACAGCATCGCATACACAGACGACCGTGCTGATAATGGTGATAAGACCATTGTCACCAATATGACAGCCACAGTCCAAGGCTTGCTCAACTGCTCCATCACTGTTCAAGATCAAATCCTTACTTTTTGCGGTGTCTCAGCTGAGTTTCATGCTGCTGACACAGTCACTCGTTACCTCAGTACTACCCTTGCATACTTGGAGGATATCGAGTTTTTCCTCGACGTGGAGGGAGTTTCGGAGCTGTGTGTTGCTCACTTGATGGGCGAGTTGATGTACCAGAAGCGTCTTCGTGTTTGAGTGGCCTTCACGCAGTAAGTTAACAGTTGTTGTAATGTAGCTTGATTTTATTGCATATCAATACAGCAGATGCGTCAGATATATTTTTACTTCAACAAATCGCATGTCGGACAGCCTTAGGTAAAGTTCACACGTGGCATGCCTGCAACGATTTTCACAGGTTTGCCCACTGTCAGCAGAATGAAGCACAGACACAGACGGCCATCCAAAAGACCACGAGTCAGTCAGTACGTGGAACACTCACATGATGGCAACATGGACTATCTTCGGCATCGCTCCTTTGGTGTCAATGACCGCAGTTCTTTGTCCTTGCAAACAACATTCATGGCATCTCAACCTGACGCAGTTAAATCCTGTCCTGAACCATCACTCGATTCTTGAGAGGAGACAGTGCCGAGCGAGCCCGATGACCCATCCTTTGAAATCGTGGACTCAATACAAACGACTACCATGACAAAAAAAAGAATACAGGTGTGTATACTCGAATACCTTGGTTATCAAGCTAATGTTGGACAGAACATTCCCTTACTTCAGTGGATACCAGAACGCTCCTCATTCCTAGACGAGATGATACGTCTAGGTCTAGAGGGCCGTGGTGATGAAATCCCTCGAGGAACTTGTAGTTGCAAGGGCGAAGAACCATTACTTTACCGCTGCCAGGATTGCTTTGGAGTGGAAATGGTGTGCCGTGCATGTATTCTTCAATGGCATGTGCATAATCCACTCCATAGAGTCGAGGTACGTTCATCAAGCATTAGTCTGAGCTGCTGGACTTGGAAACTCACTTGCACTTAGGAGTGGTGCAGCACGTTCTTTGTGCGAGTCTCTCTGAAGCTGCTCGGCTTGCGTATCCAGCTAGGTCACAACCCGGGAGAGACATGCTATAATCCTGAACCTGCCGCCAGTGATGATTTTGTTGTCATAGACGTCCATGGTATCCATGAAATCGGCCTTGACTTTTGCGGTTGTGAAACGGCCCAAATTCATCACAAACAGCTTATTCGGGCTCGTTGGTTTCCAGCTACTACATTGAATCCTCAAACTGCCACCACATTCGCACTCATGGAGTTCTTCCACCTCCTCACATTTGAATCAAAGGTATCAGCATACGAATTTTACCACAGTATCACTAGACGGACAGATAACACCGGCACCACACCAATTAGGGTACGTCTGCATCAATATTGGCTGATTTTCCGCTCACCGCTATTTCAGGATCGTTATTCAGCTTTTATGCGAATGGTTCGTCAATGGCGCCACCTCAAGATGCTCAAGTGAGCAGGAAGAGGCCATGATCCCAGCGGCGTGGATGCAACTTCCGCTGGTGAATGTGCCATACTCTGTCCGGTGTGCCCTCACCCTGGAAAGAATTTACCTGAGGGCTGGGAGGATGCATCGCATGATATCAGGTATGTTTGGAGGCACGTTTATTGCTGGGCCTTTGCTAATAATATTCATTAGATGGAAGTATGCTCTTTTCCTTGCCATTGACGCAAATTTTCGGCTTAAGCGGAAACTTGTCTCGAGTGATAATGTCGATCCGAGTCTCAACACCGGCTCATGCTACTTTGTCGAAGAGAATGCTTACAAACAATATCTGAGCGAGCGTGGTTGTGAGCCACAGGAGGTATAGTAATATTTCACCATTGCGCACACTCAGGCTTAATCTGTTATGTTCCTATCACAGAAAAGCTCGTGTGTCAGTCATAATGCCGTGAACATGGCTGACACAAAATCATCGAGGGGGCTTGCAGCCATGGGCGTTGGGACCGTGGACTGTGTGAGGCATGATATGAAGCTTCCTAACGGAGTCGGTGATTTGCAAAAAGGCGAAAGGTATGTTTGGCGACATTTCTCGAGCCTCATAGAGCTAACCCTAGCACTAGATATCTCAACATGGACTATCTGGTCTTTTCAGTGATGGTCGGGTTTGCCGTAGTGGTATTCAATCTATCATACGACATCGCCTGCCAATGGCACAAGAAACTATGGCCTCGCATGGCATCAATGCCACCCCGACTGCACCTCACTGACCGCGATAACAAGACCATCCATTTTTTTGTACCCAAATTTCATCTTAACGCTCACGTTCAATCATGTCAAACGGCATTCTCGTTCAACTTTGGGAAGAATGTTGGATGTACAGACGGAGAAGCACCTGAGAGAGGGTGGGCAAACATCAATCGTGTGGCATCGAGTACCAAAGAAATGGGGCCAGGAACGCGCCGCGATACTCTGGATGATCATTTTTCGGACTGGAATTGGAAAAAAGTCACCATGCTCGGTAGGTTTCTTACTGGACTGTTTCATTTGCAATCTCACATATTTACAGGTCAATGCATGCTTCGCAAAGTCAAAGAAGCCTCGAGAAGAGCTAAACTTCATTGAGAAGAGCTCAACGAACTTCAGCGATCGATTCCAGCATCATTGCTCTCTGTGTGGAAGTCGGAAATTGAGGCATGGGAGGAGGATAGCACGCAGCCCAACCCATTCGAGAGCAGGGTCATCTGTAAGTCGTTTTCTCTACTCGTTTGACAGCCATGACTCAAGCTGCTGTACGCCGCCAGCTGGCTGAGAAGGAGGCTGTAGACTTACAAGCCGGGGTGGATGTTTCGTTGCATGCCGACATTTCACCAAGTCTTCTCATTGCATCAGGCATTGACTTGCAGGATCAGCAGTAAGTATTACAATATCATTAGAACCTCCTCTCACAAAAAATCATACAGACGGCGTTTGGCCGCAGACATTTCTGCACTGGGTCAGCATGCGACCGACATACAGAAGACCAAGATATTCAATCAAAGTAATGCTCTACAACGCCGATTGGACATGTGGGCTCAGATACAAGTCCTTTACATGCCCGCCATTGCTCCAATCCGCACTATGGAGGATGCTTGTCGTTCTGAAGGCACTGCAGCACTCAAGCCAGAGTCATTTCAACTCAGGCTACCATCCCAGCTGGCCCCGCACCTTCCTTGCAACCAACAACTTCGTGAATGTGAATGGGAGCTCCGGTATGCTCAAGCCCATGACACATTGAATGATGTTCGACAGCATATCCGTCTATTCACCCACCTCAATACATTCAGGACGGCGAATGTACGGGGTCAACGTGCCTCTACTCGTGCACGCACCGCTCTCGATCTCGCAGTTGAGAAGAAGCGTGCAAGCAAGGCTAAATACAATGCTGCCCGGGATGCACTTACTGCCCTCGCTCCCTTACTCGGAAAATTCGGCTGGACCGATATCATGCACCCTCTTGGATGGACTGACATGAGGCCCATGGGCGACTTCATTCAAGGACAATCCGAAGGTACTCGTGATATACCGTGGATATGGAAGACACCTGGAGTGCTGCAAGACAACAATGAGGGACTTCAAGATTGTACGTACCATGATATTTTTGAAAGCACAGTGAAGCTGACGGATGGCTGGCAGGTCTTCGCATTGAGTGGTGCAAGGCAAGAGCGTGAGAGGCGCGTTGGTCCGAAGAATTGCTGCTGTTGCTTGAAGAGATGCAGAGGGTACTAATGTTCTTAACTTGGCAGGGGACGTGGTGGTCTGGACTAGCTTTGGCTCGCCATTTCGAGAGATTGGCTGACAGTGAAGGGTCCAGGGCATACGCAAACCGACAATCCGCGCTCCGAGAGGCTATGGCGGAAAAATTCAGACAATGCTGGGCCATTGTCCCTGCTGTCGTAGCCGCTGAGCTAGATGATGATGGCACACTGGACATAGCTGATACCGATAGCACGATGCTCACTATTGAAGGCCCTCCACCATTAGCTGTAGAAGATTAGTTATTCTGTATTCATCATACCATGCGGCAATACATTGATGTATCAGTTATCTTGAGGCTTGAGTACAATGTATCAGCTCTCTTGAATGTATCGGCTCTCTCAAATGTATGATCGTGATGTATCAAGTATCGAATGTATCAGCTCTCTCGAATGTATCATGATGTATCAAGTATCAAAGAATGTATCAGAAATGATGCATCTGACACTGTTCAGTGCATGGTGAGTCACTGGATTTTTGTACCCGATTTTTCGCAGTGCTACCAGTATTGATACATCTAAACTACAGCTACTGGTGCAAGTAGGAAGATGCATACTGCTATATATTGTCCACCACACAAATTCACTCTTCCGGATAAGCTTGTAAGGTTCAAGCGATTTTTGAGCAGTCTAAGGAGAATGTCGATGACTGCTAATCATATAATGGGTGCTGCTTACTTCAAGAATCTGCTCTGGACCCACTTTGTTCTTGTCTGGCCTGCCTGTCACTGGATTGATGAAATCTTTGTCCTCCAGTTGTACATATGTATATGCGAGTTCGATCTTGTTCTTGAGGTATGACAAAAACTGAGCCATGGTTAGAACGTATGAGGGTCTTGTTCCTGATATCCGGGAAGTCAGTGTCAGGCGCGACCATGTCCACAACACCCCAGATGGAATCTATCGATAGAGACTGAGCTCGCTGATAATTCCAAGTGACAAACATACTCACCAGACTGTTCTCCATCCATCATAACATCGAATTGTTTGCGGATCCACGAGTGAGCGCCTGTCAAGTAAAATGATTATAATGGCTAGATTAGCATCTTTGGAACACACCATCACCACCGACAACAAATTTAGCATGGACAATTTCTTCTTGTGGTTCATCCTTGGATTTGTCTAGTCTTTGGAGCACAAGGCGAACCTGGATATGACATAGGATCCGTCAACTCGTTTTCATCCTTGGAAAGCTCTATCGAAGTTGGTATTGTTGATAGTTCAACCTCAACACCGAGTGGTGTCATGGAATCTAAGAAAATGTCTTGAATGGCTCCTTGATTGAGCGCAAGCTTGATCTTGTTCAGCCGATATAATTTCTGTTCAATTATGAACACACCTCGAATGGGTATCTTACAGACTGGTGCTGTCACGTCTGATGTTCTGTTCATAAACTAATGGCTGGAAATTCAGTGGATATCCTTCATTGATAGTGGAATTTACGGACCTCAATACCGCCAGTCGAAGAAGGATTGTAGAAGGCCTAAGATGCAATGAGTCATATATTCTGCAAGCTCATCTTGAAAGGCATACCACTAGATGGAGTTGGCAAGACTCCCTTAGAAGGCTGCTCTGCAAGTCCATAACTCTATGTCCAGCTTGTCAATACCGAGTCTGAGTCAGTAAGGAAATATTTTCACCTGCAAAACTTCAGTAGTGCGAGGTGAAATTCCATCACCCTGACCAGTGGTTACTTTGGAAGCCCTAATGGAAAGTTAAGTTAAAAGCAGGAATGGAAGGGGTCGACTCATTGACCTTTGATCGACAATCCGAACATCCACTCTTGCATTTGCCAGAGCATTCGCACACATGAGCCCAGCAGGGCCAGCACCAATAATGAGAACATCGACTTCAGAGTGGCGTATGAACGGAGCAGGCATTGCGAAATAACTGATATAACTTAGTAATGGGGGGAAATGCAGAAGAGTATGTCTTGATACAGGGGGTGCAGGTCCACAATCCTCAAGAGAGCATTCTTAAGGACGGCACTGAGTGCCCCTCACGGTGGCCGGTAGTTCTGATAACACCGTTTGAATTCAATATTAATAGAACATGAAAACTGACTGCCACTAAAGTGACATGATGCGGTAGTGCTGTGATTTCGCTCGTTTGGAGGACAGGCACTGGGAGCCTCCGGTTTATATGCAAGTTGGGGAAGTGAAGGCTAACTTATAAATGCATCAGCAACCAACACAAACGTTGAATGCGATCATACAGACGACAGGCAAAGCGAAAAAAACAGCTTCACAAACAGCTCCAGCGTATTGATGGATTGTTGGGTCGTCAAGGTCGAATACCGTGAACAGCACGGGAGCCAGCGCTAATCATATGATCTGATAGACCAAAAAACAAACGAATGAACAATAAGAGAAATAGGACAGGCCGGTTACAGCTACCTTCATATCGATAGATCAGAATCCATTTTTGTTCATTCACTGCTTTTCTTTACTTGTGGAGCTGGACAAACAAAAGGTTCCCGCCTGTTCAGATGCTTCGTCGGGTGAGATACCCCAGAATGGCATGGGACTGCGCACCTTTCTCTGTCTTCGGACACCATTCTCACCATGGTTGGAAACTGCCGTCATATTCCAGCAGCCATAAAGCAACAATGTGTCACTATGTCTGCCCAAATGCCATCCAAGGCCATAGCATAAGTCACTAACATAAGCCACTGAACTTTCTTTGGCTCTCTCGTTTCACAGGCTCTGTTGTCAGAAGGCCGAGAAGGTGAGAAAGCCGTCGATGACCAGGTTGCTAACCATGAGTGGAGCATGCTGAAACCTGCGAGTACTGATGCTGAGCTCATGCTGGCATGATCAGTAACAGAGACGATGTCAAACATACCATGATGAGTCGGTGATAAATAGTCATACTAGCAGTGAACTCAGAGGGGTGTCAGACGCAACGTCAAACACCAAACAGTGTACCGTATCAGCACACTACCATTATGGGATATCTCGCCCAATCAAGTATCATGATAGGCAGGACCCTTTTGTTTGTCAAGCTCCACAAGTCAACAAAAGCGGTGAATGGATTCCGGTCCATCGATATGAAGGTAGCTGTAATGACCGGTGACCTACAAACCCCGAACTGTGGGCAACCTAAATATAGTTGTACGGCTAAATTCCCACTACGGCAGTAGTGGGTTTTGGTGTGTCATCATGTCATGCTCGAAAAAACCTCATCGTTCAATTTTGGCAGAAAAATGTGTTCCAGTCCTAAAAAGGTGTTTTATTCGCATGGTCATGTGACATTATTTCTAAGTCTCTGCATATGTCGATCTTCCTTAGTCGTCGACTACTATGTCTTCTATCTGTTACGAAGTCCTCGGATCTTTCACTGATGTTCCTGCTGTTATCTGTGTTAATGGTGCGAGTCCTGACTCCACCGTGTCCTTGTCTTTTCTCCACAGTTGCAATGTGCCGCGTTCTATTTTCAATCACGATGGCGTGGCTGTGGAGTCGAGTTCTCAATCCCAGTCAAAACTCACAACATGCACATACACAAACATACAGTAACTGTATGCACGTGTATAAATTAGCCCATCTATGTATGTACAAACATCTGAAAATGATCTGGCGTGTAAGACCGTGTATATTGAGAACAGCATTTTGACGGTTTCAAAGCATGTAAGATCATGTATAGCGTGAAACAGCATATTTTCGATTATCAACATTACAAAGCAAATGCAACAACAGACGAGAGCATAATGCAGCGAGCGGGCGTGAATGATACAGCGAGTAAGCATGAATAATACAGTGATCGAGACGGCAAGAACATAATACAGTGAAAATAATGCAGCAAGTGAGACGAGGGCACAATGCAGCGACAGGCAAGTGAAACGAGAGCATGCAGTGGGTACAAATAGACCAGTGAAGCGAAAAAACAAGCCTACTATGCCTTGGAACTTTTGAAGGGAGGCCATCCATCTCAAGACGGGCCCTGGTGTGAGACCTGCAGACAGCATGAGTGACTTCCGTTGGTGTGCCTCCGCATTTCCTGTAGCAGGAGCAGAAGTATGTATGCCAGTCTGCTGGCATGTTGTTATGCTGAAGGTGCGGGACCTGTCGACAGTGAGTTTCATGAATCTAAGGCGCAACTTCGTACTTGGGATCGAGGCCTTGGGCTGATAAACACAAGTCTGATCATTGTGGATTATTTAGATACAAAATAAGACTACGATATGAAACAGCCAAAATCGTGGATGAGCGTGCATGTGCATGGATCCCTCTGTATCTGTGTGTACCGTCATGTATGCATGTGTTGTGGGTTTAGACTGGGTCTCAATCTCCAAGTAGCAATGAAAATTTTATTGTAGCATTGATTTTTGGTTCAGAACCAGTCCGAACCTGAACAGAACTGCATAGAACCAGTCCATCATCGAACCAGTAGTCCAGGTTTGGGTCCAGCAGAAATGCATACCTAGCTAGCAGTTCAAGTTCAGGTTCAGATGAGATGTGCCCGAACTGGACCTGAACCGGACCATGGCAACTTTACCCCATTATGATTGAAAACAGAACGCAGCACATTCCAACTGTGCAGAAAAGACAAGGACACAGTGGAATCATAACTCGCACCATTGACACGGATAACAGCAGGAAGCATCAGCAAAGAATCCAAGCACTTTGTGACAAATAGAAGGCATAGTATAGTGGTTGACAAACAACTAAGGAAGATCAATATATGCAGAGACTTAGAAACAGTCTCACATGATCGTGCGAATAAAACACTATTTTAAGACAGGAATGCATTTTTCACCAAACAATTTGATCGACTAGGGGTCGGCGGTGCCGACACAGACCTTGCGGAACTTTAAATATTTTTATCGCTGACTGCCTTTGGGCCAAAAATATTTGTTGACCCCGCCGAACATCCTATACTTATATCATGGAGATCGCTGAATGTCCTACAAACATCAAGTAACTATCTTGAAAAAAGGCACAGTTACAATTGCATCCATGATCCCGATGTACACATATTTGACGACTCAGGTCCTGTAATGGTGCTCCTTCCCATCCGAATGCTTAAAATCAAAAAATAACAACTTGAGGTTAAACCACAGGTTCATTATCATAATTTTCACTCTGCAGGAATAGTATCGTCAGTTGTGACCCCTTGGCTCTAGATCAGCTTCTGTTTGATAAATGAGCCTGGCTACCTTGACTCTAAATTAGGATACACCTAGTACCACAAATCAGGATACACCTACCGTTGACATCCGTCGCAAAACGCAAGATAAATTTGGCATCTGGCCGTGCCTATGGCAAATTAAAGTTGCGCAGGCCCTGCTTCAAGGCAGTCGAGACGTCCTATGCACTGCAGGAACTGGGATGGGAAAGACCCTTTGTTTCTGGATACCCCTGCTCTTCAGAACGGATGGTATTCAGCTCGTCATCACTCCTTTGAACTTACTTGGCAAGCAAAACACCATTTCTTTGGGCGTCGCTGGAATACCGGCCATCGCTATCAATGCCGAGACCGCAACCACTACAAATTTCTTGGTCAGTCAGCTTTGGTAATACTAACAGTATCTTTCTTGCAATTACTCACTTCATAGCAGGCTATCAAAGCATTCAAAATTTTACCCTGTCCGGAGCAAAGCATGAAGCCCAGTGGCGAATTTGAACAGCTGCTCAAAAACCCGCTCTTCACCTCTATAGTCGTTGATGAAGCTCACTGCATTCGTTGTGGCATGGTGTAGTTCACTATCTCGATTTTCTGGCTTCTGTGGGCTGAGTGTTTGGATGTTTCTTCGTTTCAGCAGACATCTTGTATTTATATTTCAGGAGAGTGTCACTTTCAATGTATTTCTGCTGGTTCCATGTAATGTTGGCGGTTCAAGAATAACATGGAAAAATGACGTATTTGTTTGGTCTCGCTTGCCATTACATGTCACGCTTCATTGTGATAGACCTTGCTCCACAAGGTAATGAGGTTTTCTCGACGATGACACAACAAAACCGACTACTGCGGTAGCGGGAGTAACATCTCAAAGACGTAGTAGGACTGGTTACGAGTCTAGAAGCTTTGGACATGCTATGCATGCCCCCAACGGACGGTGACATCAACGCCACCTCACCCTCACAAGACCATACACATTTCATACCAAAATGCATACTTCTGCTTTGATTTTGATTCGCCGAAAATCGAAAATTGGAAAACAGCACTGGTTAAGTTAATGCAAGACGGACCTGTCGCCTGATGAATGTCAAGGGTCATTGCCTCAACAGGAACACAACCTTGCTGCGAGATCATGTTGAGTGCTTTTTGTCCTGAGTCAACAGCTGATTGGAAACATGAATGTTCAGTAGTTCCACACCAAATTACTAATAGACCTTATAGCTGGCAAGAACCACTGGCATTGCAGAAATGAATGCACAACTACGTAGGTAAGAAGAATTTCAAAAACCAATATTCAGCGCATAAAAGCCAGCCGTCTTCCTAATATTCCCTTCAGAATGATCTGATCCCACATCACACAAGTCATTAACAATGCGGTTCGTCCTCACCGTCATTGCTGCTTTAGCATCATCAGTCTTTGCCATGCCCGCTGACGTGATTGGCGCCTGGCCCCCTAAATGTCCTACTTTTTGCTCCACTCAAGAAGATTGCAAGGACTGCTGTATGCCATGCGTGAGTACAGTAGTTTTCCTGGGTTCGAACTTTGATGACATGCTAGTCACCTGCATAGAACATCGTTACGAACATCTGCACATGAGTCGTGTTTCTGCTTTCACATCGGTGCAGTAAGGCCATTGGCACCGATGCGTGAGTTACTAGTAATTTGGACAGTTGATCAACGCACCGTCAGGAAAACATCGGTGTATTTAGCGTAATTTTCATTTTTAGAAATGTTAGATGTGACGTGTAAGAACATGAAAAGAATCGCGTGTTGATCAGTACACGGCGCAGTGTCAGTGACCGTTGCTCCTGCTGAATCACCATGGACGGGCTTGTAGATTGTACAATTATATGCAAACACGGATATTCAGTAGTTCCACACCACATCTACAACATCTATAAGCACGAGATCCCACATCCACCACGTTATGCTGTGTTGCTGCGCATCCATGCTTCCTCTTCTTTTTGCAACACTTTGCTCAGCACCATATATGGCGACTTCTACTTCATTTCACGGCATTGTCGGTTTTCAAAATGGAAGCACCCTAGCAGGTATCAGATTGATAAAAAGAATTTCTGGCGCTATGACAGATTCAATATCAAAGGCGAGTCCTTGTTACTAATAGACCTTAGCTGGCAAGAACTGCTGGCATTGCAGAAATGAATGCACAACCACGTCCGCAAGAATTTCAAAAGCCAATATTCAGCACATAAAAGCCAGCCGTCTTCCTAATATTTCCTTCAGAATGATCTGATCCCACATCACACAAGTCATTAACAATGCGTTTCATCCTCGCCGTCATTGCTGCTTTAGCATCATCAATCCTTGCCATACCCGCTGACATGACTGGCGCCCGGCCGCCCCCTCAATGTCCTACTTCTTGCTCCGATGATGCAGATTGCAAGGGCTGCTATACGATGCCCATATGTGGCCTTTTGTTAATGTGCACCGTGACATGAGTCGTGTTTCTGCTTTCACATCAGCGCAGACTGCTAACCCGTTAAAAGAATTATGGATTAACCGGGTTATAACCAGTTAAGAGGCCAGTTAAATGGATCTCCAATTTTGGAAGGGTTAGTAGGGTTAATGTACTGGGAGTTAATTTGGTTACAAACTTTTCATTGTCATCATTAGGGACCTGTGACCCTCTCCATATATATTGGCTTGGATATTTCGCATCTGTATTCGCACCGCTGCACCTGCCCTCAATAACGTCAAATTCTCATTTGCTCTTCCTGCACATGTGGAAGTATTAAGTTCACTGGAAAGTTGAAAACAGAAGATGATGAAAATGGCTGAAAACGCTACTGTGAACGTACCTAGTAACTAAGTAGAGTAGTACGTATCAACTAATACACCTCTGCGGCACATCATTCAGTCGAACAACCGTAAATTCACGCTCGATGCTAGGTATAGAAATTGAGAAGGAATCAAAGAATCAAACTGCACACTCGATGTTGCGGCAATAAAATTATAGCTAAAAGTCCTGATGTTAGCAACTGCGAGGATGGATGGTGAAGACTAAGAACTCACGCATCTCGGCAATTCGACCGGTGTGTCCCATGTGCCATGCGGCTCGAATCGAGCTCGGGATATCTTCTGAGTATCACCAATGAAGTCTAAGGAGTATAAAATGCATGTCGGGAAGCGGGAAGTACCCAGAAAAGGAGCCGATGATTGGGTCCCATGACCCATCCATCAGCCTGCGGCAAGAAAGGGGTTGAATTAGAATTATGATAAGAAGTAGGTTCAAGTCAGTCAGCGGAGTTGGGCAGAGCGTGGTCCAGGCTGGACAAGAAGGAAACGAGGTGATCATTACAAGTGTTGGTTGACATGGCACAGCGTTCTTGGGTGGGAGGTACTGTACTTCGATGCAGCGAAAATGCAGAAGAATCTGCCTCTCTGGGCACCAGGGCTGGCTGGACTGTCACTGCATTCCACAGCCGCACAGTCTTGCCAAAGAACAAGATGCGATGCGAGTACCATCCGGCAAGAATGACACTGACGAAACCTCTCTAATGTGCCCCTCGAAGGGTTCATCCAATGACTGTCCCATCACTCCAGACGCACAGTCTTATCCGCCGAGTCAGACACGATGCGATTACCATCTGGTGAGAACGAGACTCCGCAGTGTGCCCTTCCAAGGGCTCGTCCAATGGCTTTCCCATCGCTCAGACGCACAGTCTTATCCGTCGAACTAGACACGATGTGAGTCCCATCCAGTGAGAACGCAGCTGATCGAACACAACTAGTGTGCACACTGATTACGGTCTGAACAACCATCCAATTCAAATCACGACCAGATGCCAGACGAAGGTTATTCAGAAACCTTGCCATGAATTTGGTAGCCACCGCACCGTTGACACGGATAACAGCAGGAACATCAGCAAAGGATCCAAGCACTTTGTGACAAATAGAAGACATATTATAGTAGTTGACGAACGACTAAGAAAGATCAATATACGCAGACTTAGAAACAGTCTCACATGATCGTGCGAATAAAACACTATTTTAAGACAGGAATGCATTTTTCACCAAACAATTTAATCGAGAGATTTTTTCGACGATGACACAACAAAACCCACTGCTACCGTAGCGGGTAGACTGGTGACCAGCCCCTCTATGGCGGGAGTAACATCTCAAAGACGTAGTAAGACTGGTTACGAGTCTAGAAGCTTTGGACATGCCATGCATGCCCCCCAACGGACGGTGACATCAACGCCACCTCACCCTCACGAGACCGCACACATTTCCTACCAAAATGCATACTTCTGTTTTGATTTTAATTCGTCGAAAATTGAAAATTGGAAAACAGCACTGGTTAAGACTGAAATGATACCTGAGGCCTCAATCGCCTGATGAATGCCAGGGGCCATCGCCTCAACAGGAACACAACCTTGCTGCGAGATCATGTTGAGTGCTTTTTGTCCTGAGTCGACAGCTGATTGGAAACATGAGTGTTCAGTAGTTTCACACCAAATTACTAATAGACCTTATAGCTGGCAAGAACTGCTGGCATTGCAGAAATGAATGCACAACTACGTAGGTAAGAAGAATTTTGGCAACCAATGTTCAGCGCATAAAAGCCAGCCGTCTTCCCAGTATTTCCTTCAGAATCATCCGATCCCACATCACACAAGTCATTAACAATGCGGTTCGTCCTCGCCGTCATTGCTGCTTTAGCATCATCAGTCTTTGCCATGCCCGCTGACGTGATTGGCGCCTGGCCCCCTAAATGTCCTACTTTTTGCTCCACTCAAGAAGATTGCAAGGACTGCTGTATGCCATGCGTGAGTACAGTAGTTTTCCTGGGTTCGAACTTTGATGACATGCTAGTCACCTGCATAGAACATCGTTACGAACATCTGCACATGAGTCGTGTTTCTGCTTTCACATCGGTGCAGTAAGGCCATTGGCACTGACGCGTGAGTTACTAGTAATTTGGACAGTTGATCAACGCGCCGTCAGGAAAACATCGGTGTATTTAGCGTAATTTTCGTTTTTAGAAATGTTAGATGTGACGTGTAAGAACACGAAAAGAATCGCGTGTTGATCAGTACACGGCGCAGTGTCAGTGACCGTTGCTTCTGCTGAATCACCGTGGACGGGCTTGTAGATTGTACAATTATATGCAAACACGGATATTCAGTAGTTCCACACCACATCTACAACATCTATAAGCACGAGATCCCGCGTCCACCACGTCATGCTGTGTTGTTGCGCATCCATGCTCCCTCTTCTTTTTGCAGCTCTTTGCTCAGCACCATCATGATATATGGCGACCTCTGCTTCATTTCACGGCGTTGTCGGTCTTCAAAACGGAAGCAGCCTAGCAGGTATCAGATTGACAAAAAGAATTTCTGGCGCTATGACAGATTCAATATCAACAACCATACCTATAAAAGACCGAAGGCGAGTCCTTGTTACTAATAGACCTTAGATGGCAAGGACTGCTGGCATTGCAGAAATGAATCTGTCTGAATGCACAACCACGTGCGCAAGAATTTCAAAAACCAATGTTCAGCACATAAAAGCCAGCTGTCTTCCTAATATTTCCTTCAGAATCATCTTATCCCACATCACACAAGTCATTAACGATGCGTTTCGTCCTCGCCGTCATTGCTGCTTTAGCATCATCAATCTTTGCCATACCCGCTGACATGACTGGCGCCACTTATTGTCCTACTACTTGCTACACTGACGCAGATTGTAAGAACTGCTATGACATGCCATGCGTGAGTACAGTAGTTTTCCTGGGTTCGAACTTTGATGACACGCCAGTGACTCACCTGCATAGGACCCAATTTGGAGCATCTGCGGGTGAGCCGTGTCTCTGCTTTCACATCAGTGCAGACTGACCCGTTAAAAGAATTATAGATTAACCGGGTTACAACCAGTTAAGAGGCTAGTTAAATGGATCTGCGATTTTGGAAAGGTTAGGGTCAATGTACTAGGAGTTAATTGGGTTACAAACTTTTCATTGTTATCATTGCGGACCTGGTTCCTGTGACCCTCTCCATATATAGTGGCTTGGATTTTTCGCATCTGTATTCGCACTGTCGATTTTCAATACCGTCAAATTCTCATTTTCTCTTCCCGCACATGTGGAAATATTAGGTTCACTGGAAAGTTGAAAACAGAAGACGACGGAAATGGCCGAAAACGCTACTGTGAATGTACCTACTAAGTAGAGTAAAACTAGCGCCCCTCTGCAGCATATCATTCAGTCGAACAACCGTAAATTCACGCTCGATGCTAGGTATAGAAATCGACAAGGAATCAAAGAATCAAACGGTACACTCGATGTTGCGGCAATAAAATTATAGCTAAAAGTCCTGATGTTAGCAACTGCGAGGATGGATGGTGAAGACTAAGAACTCACGCATCTCGGCAACTCGACCAGTGTGTCCCATGTGCCATGCGGCTCAAATCAAGCTCGGGATATCCTCTGGGTATCATCAATGAAGTCCAAGGAGTATAAAATGCATGTCGGGAAGCGGGAAGTACCCAGAAAAGGAGCCGATGATTGGGTCCCATGACCCATCCATCAGCCTGCAGGAAGAAAGGGGTTGAATTAGAATTACGATGAGAAGTAGGTTCAAGCAAGTCAGCGGAGTTGGGTAGAGCATGTTCCAGGCTGGACGAGAAGGAAATGAGGTGATTGTTACAAGTGTTGGTTGACATGGCACAGCGTTCTTGGGTGTGAAGTATGATACTTTGATGCAGCGAAAATGTGGAAGAATCTGCCTCTCTGGGCACCGGGGATGGCTGCACTGTCACTGCATTCCACAGCCGTAGTCTTGTCCAAAGAACAAGATGCGATGCGAGTACCATCTGGTGAGAACGACACTGACGAAACCTCTCTAATGTGCCCCTCGAAGGGTTCACCCAATGGCTGTCCCGTGGCTCCATCCTACAGACGCACAGTCTTATCCGCCGAACCAGACACGATGTGAGTCCCATCCAGTGAGAACGCAATTGATCGAACCCAACTAGTGTGCGCACTGATTACGGCCTGAACAACCATCCAGTTCAAATCACGGCCGGATGCCAGACGAAGGTTATTCGGAAACCTTGCCGTGAATTTGGTAGCCATGACGGAGTTGATGGGCGAGAATGGGAGCGCTGATGAATACAGATGCAGCGTGCTGTGCAAAATCATGCCCCCAAACACTTGGACGAATCTTTGTACATCCATCGTCGTGGTCCACAAATCTTCGTATCCAGAATGGCCCTGTATTGATTTATAAGCTTCCATCTGACACTGCCTCGTAAGCATGTGCTCACCATCAGCCACTTTGCAATGAGTTGAAGTATAATAATCGCACCCCTGATTGCATTGAGAAGTCCGAGTGCTTCGATCCAGAAGAACAGTCGCTCGTTGTCGAAGAATGATCTAATCGCCTTTGCGAACTCATTGTTGAAGTCCGTTGTTTGAACATGCATAGCCCAAAATCAATTTCTTCAGTAGTTTCATGAGAAGCCTCTCCTACTGGAAAATATCCTTCAAGTTCTTGAGTGAAGTGGAATCTTCGACCGCATCCGTGAATGCTCGTCTCATCTCCGGATCATGATCAGCTAGGTCACGAGCGATGGTGGAGAAACTTTTTTCATGACGTTTCTCGGCCTTGTCGAAGCAGAACCACTTGGTAATTGTATGAGCGATGGCCGATTTGCCCGTGCCTGCAGGGCCAGATAGCCACAGCACACATTTAGTAGGATCTCCACTGCCGTTGATCCAATCCGCAATCTGGGAGAGAATCTCTGTGCGCGTCCCTGGTAGGCACTGTTTCATGGTATTTAGTCCTGCGCCCTTTGCATGAGCGACATCCCCGAGATCCAGGGTATCGCCTGAAACGGTGTGCGTGAATGTAAAGACAGCAGCGTATAAGAATCCTTACCCGTACGTTGGACGAACACGAACACGTCCCGATCAACTTGGTCCTGGAATTGTTGTACAAGGCCGTCCAAAGTGTCGCTGTACTTTTTGATGATGCCATCGGTTTCGGAGAGAAATTTTTTGCTAACTCTCTTCCCTACGATAATAGTATAAGATTCATATTCGAAGTACGATAGCTTGATGACTCACAAAAGTTCTTTGTCTCCGAGTAGCCCCTGATGAAACGAGCACACTCACGGGTCTGCTGAATGATCTTTCGAACGATACCGCACATTAATTCAATTTTGCTAAGGCTGTCATCTTGAGTCATGAAGCGGTGAATTTCAGCTAACTTCTTGAGAAGACTATAGATCGAGTAAGAAACCGGATTCCGGGAGAAACAAGACGTACATTGGATGCAGCAGACAGCACACCCAGCGCTATCTTTGTGTACGGATGTACCTACACAACTTGACTAGTTTGCTTCCAATCAACCAGAATGACCATACATCCACGATCTTCTCAAGGACAGCATTGATGATCTTTAGGGTTTGGAGATACGTCGTCTCGAAATTATCCACAGCATCGAGACCCGCTGGAGCATTGTTGGCGGCGGATGCCATAGAGGTCGCATGTTTCCCGAGTAGTCTCACGCTTTCCATACCGTCACAGGCGCCCAGCGTCAACTAATTGGATATTAGGTCCTTCCTCCTTGCCAAAATGAGCAGCCTGAGCCTGTGGGACCACCAAAATTAGAGAGGAAAGTCAAGGTATTCGACGAAAATACCTGCGAAGGAGGCTCTCCGGACAGCCCTTGGTTCACGGAGTCGCTGGGAATCTCAAGTGTGGTGGGATGCCTGTTGTCGTTGGAGGGATGGAGATGCACAGTGTCCTGGGCGCCTCTAATAAAACCGAAGGACTAGGATAGCAAGTTCAAGTACTTACCTCGACTTTCTGGCTCGAAGAAGCCCCCTCGATTTCAACGTTCTGGACCGTAGTGGTGCGGTTGCGTGTTCGCTTGAAGCGTTTCTGCACAATCTCAGTCATATTCAGGACAATTAGTATTCACGTCTACGCACAGGAAGTTTTTTGGTTAATCCATTCTTCACTTTCCGCATGAACTGACAGATTCCTCTACGAGGTCGGTTCTAGACGAAGAATGCACAAGGACAGCGATGGATCTCAGAGACTACTATGACATACCTAGCTTTCAGCAACATCTGCCCGGCTGGATCTGGAGGTTCCTGGAAGAGGATCTTGCCTATAGTTTTCACTCATCGCGAGTGGCCGTGGATTTGAATCAGTGTGAGCAACGGTGGGGAACAATGAGAAGAGTGTGAGAAGGGAATGGGAGTCTCATCCTTTGGCAGAACTCCGAAGAACATTAGAAGCATGGCCAAGACGTTAACTTCAAGCGCTACTCAAGCCGCGCAATTCGCGTCGGTTCAGTGCAATGAAGGGAGACACAACGTCGAGAGAGCTCGGTCTACTCCAGAGTCGAATTATACAGCAGCCCCTTCAAGTTATGTCTGGCGTTGTTAAAGTTCACTTGAAGTTGGCCCCGGCGAGTCTTCGTATTAATGTCGTGCCGTTTAAAGTGCCGTTCCAGCTGTTCAACTTCGAGCACACGACAAGACCGATGCATCGGATGAGACATTAATGGTGCTGATATTTATGAGGCGGTTCCGCTGCAAGTGATGATATCATATAGAGCTTCACACTGCAGCGGAAGCAGAACACAAAAAAGGCGTGACAAATTTGGCATGAAAAATTAGACAACTATTCTCAGACTCATCAGGTACGTCAACTTACATAACATCTCAAAGACGTAGTAGTAAGACTGGTTACGAGTCTATTGCCATGATGCCATGCGTGCCCCAACGGATGGTGACATCAACGCCACTTCATGATCACCCACACGAGACCGCACACATTTCCTACCAAAATGCATACTTCTGTTTTGATTTTGATTCGCCGAAAATCGAAAATTGGAAAACAGCACTGGTTAAGTTAAATGCAAGACGGACCGAGCTGACGCCTGATGAATGCCAGGGGCCATCGCCTCAACAGGAACACAACCTTGCTGCGAGATCATGTTGAGTGCTTTTTGTCCTGAGTCAACAGCTGATTGGAAACATGAGTGTTCAGTAGTTCCACACCAAATTACTAACAGACCTTATAGCTGGCATGAACCGCGGCTGGCATTGCAGAAATGAATGGACATCCACGTACGCAAGAAAAATGTCAAAAACCAATGTTCGGCACACAAAATCTAGTCATCTTCCTAATATTTCCTTCAGAATGATCTGATCCCACATCACACAAGTCATTAACAATGCGGTTCGTCCTCGCCGCCATTACTGCTTTAGCATCATCAATCTTTGCCATGCCCGCTGACGTGACTGGCGCCCGGCCCCCTAAATGTCCTACTTTTTGCTCCACTCAAGAAGATTGTAAGGATTGCTATTCGACGCCATGCGTGAGTACAGTAGTTTTCTTGGGTTCGAACTTTGCTGACATACTAGTCACCTACATAGAACCTCGTTTCGAACATCTGCACGTGAGTCGTGTTTCTGCTTTCACATAGGTGCAGTAAGGCCATTGGCACTGACGCGTGAGTTACTAGTAATTTTGACAGTTGATCTAACGCGCCGTCAGGAAAACATTGGTGTATTTGGCGTAATTTTCGTTTTTAGAAATGCTAGATGTGACGCGTGAGGACACGATGTCACGAAAAGAATCGCGTGTTGATCAGTACACGGCGCAGTGTCAATGACTGTTGCTCCTGCTGAATCACCGTATACGGGCTTGTAGACTGTACAGTTATATGGAAACACGGATAACCAGTAGTTCCGCACCACATTGCCAATAGACCTGAGCTGGCAAGAACTGCTGGCATTGCAGAAATGAATCTGTCTGAATGCACGACCACGTACGCAAGAATTTCGAAAACCAATGTTCAGCACATAAAAGCCAGCCGTCTTCCTAATATTTCCTTCAGAATCATCTGATCCAACATCACACAAGTCATTAACGATGCGTTTCGTCCTCGCCGTCATTGCTGCTTTAGCATCATCAATCTTTGCCATACCCTCTGACATGACTGGCACCATTTATTGTCCTGAGGTTTGCAACACTGACGCAGATTGCAAGAACTGCTATGACTTGCCATGCGTGAGTACAGTAGTTTTCCTGGGTTCGAACTTTGATGACACGCCAGTGACTCACCTGCATAGGACGGTTTTTGGAGCGTCTGCGCGTGAGTCGTGTCTCTGCTTTCACATCAGTGCAGACCGCTAACCCAACAAAGGCATGTTAGCTTTGGTTATGACGAGTGAAGAGGTTAGTTAAATGGACCTGCGATTTTGGAAGGGTTAGTAGGGTTAATGTACTAGGAGTTAATTGGGTTACAAACTTTTCATTGCAATTTGTTACCATTAGGGACCTGGTTCGTGTGACCCTCTCCATACATATTGGCTTGGATATTTCGCATCTGCATTCACACCGCTGCACCTGCCCTCAATACCGTCAAATTTTCATTTGCTCTTCCCGCACATGTGGAAATATTGGGTTCACTGGAAAGTCGAAAACAGAAGACGACGAAAACGGCCGAAACGCTACTGTGAACGTACCTACTAAGTAGAGTAGTACATATCAACTAGTGCACCTCTGCGGCACATCATTCAGTTGAGCAACCGTAAATTCAGGCGCTTTAGCGTCATCAATCTTTGCCATGCCCGCCGACGAGAAAGCCCCTAAATGTCCTACTTTTTGCTATACTGACGCAGATTGCAAGAACTGCCCTATGATGACATGCGTGAGTACAGTAGTTTTCCTGGGTTCGAACTTTGATGACATGTCAGTCACCTGCATAGGACCTCGCTATGGGCATCTGCAGGTGAGTCGTGTTTCTGCTTTCGCATCAGTGCAGTAAGGCGGTTAGCACTGATACGCGAGTTACTAGTTATTTGGACAGTTGATCAACGCGCCTTCAGGAATGTATTTGGCGTAATTTTCGTTTTTAGAAATGTTAGATGTGACTCAGTGTAAGGACACGAAAAGAATCGCGTATTGATCAGTACACGACGCAGTGTCAGTGACTGTTGCTCCTGCTGAATCACCGTAGACGGGCTTGCAGAATGTACAATTATAAGTATATGTACAATGAACCTGATAAAAACACACCTAGGTCCCGCATACAGCTCCCTCCTTCGACTTTTGACTTTGATTGTTCATCAGATGATCAAATTGATATCAGACCTTGGCTCTGCTGGCATTGCATATATGAAGGCACAACAACGTACGTGAGAAGAATTTCAAAGAACAATATTCAGCACATAAAAGCCGGCCATCTTCCTACTATTTCCTTCAGAATTACCTGATCACATATCACACAAGTCATAAACAATGCGTTTCATCCTCGTCGTCATCGCTGCTTTAGCATCATCAATTTCTGCCATGCCTGCTGACGTGACTGGCGCACGTAAATGTCCTGCTTGTTCCAGTGACGCGGATTGCATGTACTCGCTTGGATGCGGCGATATGTGGGTATGCGTGAGTATCAGTAGTTTTCCTGGGTTCGAACTTTGATGACATGCTACCTGCATAGGACACCAAATTTGCCTACTGCACGTAAGTCGTGTTTCTGCTTTCATATCACTGCAGTATGACCGTTGGCACGGATACGTGAGTTAGTCTTGGTGAATTGTAGAGTTGATCAACGCGCCGTAAGGAAAACATCGGTGGTAGAGTTGGCTTGACTTTCGTTCGATTGGGGAGTGAATGTAAGGACATAAAATGAATCTTATTGAGGAGCGTGCTGATCAATCTACAGCGCAGTGTCAGTGACTGTTGCTCCTGCTGAATCACTGTAGACGAGCTTGTAGATCGTACAATACACAATGAAAAAACACACCTAGGTCCCGTATACGGCTCCTTCCTTCTACTTTTCACTTTGATCGTTCATCAAATTGAAGGCACTGCCACGTACGTAAGAATAATTTCCGAAAAGAGCAGCACATAAAAGCTGGCCGTTTATCGTTGCAGCAAGAATGTACCCTATCACCATACCCGCTGTCCTCGACAGTAAACCCTCCCAGCGCTTCAGTGCATACATGCGCCCCACCCTTGTCTTCAAAGCTTCCAGAATGTATCATATCGTATCCAATCGAGTAGTTGGTGCTTCCCGACGCTAGCTGGCAAGAACTGCTGGCATTGCGGAAATGGATCTGTTTGAATGCACAACCACGTACGTGAGAAGAATTTCAAAGAACAATGTTCGGCACATAAAAGCCAGCCATCTTCCTACTATTTCCTTCAGAATTATCTGATCCCATATCACACAGGTCACAAACAATGCGTTTCATCCTCGTAGTCATCGCTGCTTTAGCATCATCGATATCTGCCACGCCTGCTGACGTGATTGGCGCACGTGGCTGTCCTGCTGTTTGCAAGGGTCACGCGGATTGCCAGCCTTTTTTCAAGGCGCAATGTTTTACGCGGCAATGTGTGAGTATCAGTAGTTTTACTGGGTTCGAACTTTGATAACATGCCACCTGCATAGAACAAGGATCTTGGCATCTGCGTGTGAGTCGTGTTTCTGCTTTCACATCACTGCAGTATGACCGTTGGCACTGACACGTGAGTTAGTACTGAGGATTTGTAGAGTTGATCAACAAGCCGTAATGAAAACATCAGTGGAGTTGGCGTAATTTTCGTTCGATTGGGAAACGTTAGGTATGATGGGTAAGGATACGAAAAAATCCCACTGAGGAGCGTGCTGATCAGTCTGCGGCGCAGTGTCAGTGACTGTTGCTCCTGCTGAATTACCGTAGACGGGCTTGTAGATCGTACAATGCACAATGGACCTAATAAAAACACACTTAGGTCCCCATACAGCTCCTTCCTTCGACCTTTCACTTTGATTGTTGATCAAATTTATATCAGACCTCAGATGGCGAGCAGATATGAAAGCACAACCACGTACATAAGAAGAATTTCAAAGAACAACATTCAGCACATAAAAGCTGGTTGTCTTCGTATTTTTTCCTTCAGAATTATCTGATCCCATATCACACAAGTCACAAACAATGAGTTTCAATCTCGTCGTCATCGCTTTTGCCTTTTGCATAGTGATTCGTGTTTCTGGTTTCACATCGGCGCAGTATGGCCGTTGGCACTGACGCGCAAGTTGCTAGCGAATGGGGACACTAGGTGAGGGGACACAATCGTGGATACACCGCTCTACTAGTAATTGATAGAGTTGATCAACGTGCCGTCAGGAAAATAAGGGTGGAGTTGGCGTAATTTTCGTTCGATTGGGACATGCATGGGATGGACTTACAGGTTGTACAGATGTGAATATGCGCATTACGCACGATATTGATGGACATCAAAGGGTTGAAACGCACCTACAGCTCGCGACCGTAATACTACGACTTTCCGGAGCGCTTACATGGTGTCTAATTGTTCATCCAGAAAAGACAAACTATAAGCGCTGCGGTAACGTTGCTCGAGACAGTCGAGACCATTGACCTTGATTTTCCTGCTAACACCGTGAGCAGACAGCAATATTAATGAGCTTGCTGATTCTGGAGGGAAAGAGTAAGTTAACGTTTGTCTTGACCTACGTAATCAAGAATCTACTAGCGCGCGCGGGTGAATGCCATGCCAATAAATTAGGTTGACGATCATGGAACTAAAGGGCAAAATGTGCTGTGAAAGCGTCACTCTTTCCCCTGAATGATTTTCAAGAACGTTCAACTACCAGTCTCCCCTATTCAGGCTATGTCATAGGAGGAAGACAGTCGTTTCCTTCTTGATTACATTGGACGAGATCTGGATAGGCACTATGTGGACGGAAAAGCTCAGGCTGTGTCACATGATTTTGTTCCGGACACATCGTGAGCACCTATTGGTTGCTTGGCAAGATGAAATAATCGTCCCGGCAGGCCAAGCGCAAGATCGCCTATAATAATGATATGCGCCTGTAGAATGTACATTCGTAAGTGAGGCAGTACATGCGAGCTACTGATTCTAAACCTTTACATCAAATTCTAATAATATGCGCCGCAGGGCACAACACAGGCGCCGACAAACAGACGGTTTACATCATAGACGGCTAGCAAGATGATAATCAAACTGGCGATCACACCTAGGATGAACAAGTGAAAGACCATACTGTTATCTGACGCATGCGAGGAAATGTAAGCGAAGGAGACGATGCATAGACAGATTAGAATCAGTAGACTCGGGTTGTAGGAGAGACGAACCAAAGTGTGAAATCTGAAGCTTGAAGTAGTGTGCCTCTTAGCGGCTTAGCCTCAACAAGAACAAAAATAGGACGGCAACGAGGGATTTTTAATCGCTCCACGTCAAGACCTTGCTTGTACATCTGCTGGCATTGCAAATATTATGTGGTCGAATGCAGCACAACCACGCAGGAATTTGAGGATACCTTCAAATCTCGGACAATCGCTCGACGCGGGGCCAGCAAGGGGATTCCAGTGGATCAACGATGGATAGGTTCTTCCTAAAACCATAAAGAACGTTATTTAGCATATAAATGCAAGGTGTTTTCCCACTAATCCTTCAGATTTATTTGATTCCATATCACATCCTCACACACGATGCATTTCTCCTTTGCAATTGTCCTTGCCGCCACCGCCGCCTTGACATCATCAATCTCTGCCACACCCATTGAGGCTAGTGCCGACAGATGTGACTTCTTTTGCTGGTATGATGACCAATGCTATACCTGCAGCCCGGAGGGGGGATGGTGCATGAGTATCAGTAGTTTTCCTGGATTTGATAACATATGACTCACCTGCATGGCAGAACTTTCCTTTCTGCGACCCTATGTGAGTCGCTTTTCTGCTTTCACATTGGTGCAGTATCGCCGTTGGCACTAACGCGCAAGTTACTAGTGGATGGGGACTCTAGGCGAAGGGACATGGTCACGGATACACCGCTCCTACTAGTAATTGATGGAGTTGATCGATGCGCCGTCGGGAAAACATAGCATCAGGAAACCGGCCATGAGATGATTTTAATAGATATTTCTGCCAAAACCAAATCAAATATCGACACATAATATCCAAATACCTAGTATTACATAAGATCCAGCACATTGGCACTCGATGACAAGTGATTGCAAGAAAGCTCTAATACTGATGAAGACCTGTATGTCTCGCAAATATGGTACCTTGTAGATAAACTATTGAAAGAAGTCCAGCATCACTCCATAAAAATGGTCACCTGCTGCATTCAACTTACTTTGTGATGGCTGTTTGCAATGCTACCTAGTCAGCAATCAAGAGATGCAAGATGCTCGTAATACTGACACAAAATAGTCATTGTTGGAAGTCGTGATATGTTCAGTACAATGCCTTGTCAATTGGTAGGAGATTTTCACTAAATTGTTACCCGTTAACCATAGTGCAACAGTCGGTATAACTCAAGTATATACTATATCGCAACAGCGCGAGTGCCAGTCCCCGACTCGCCTAGGTAGAAAACGACTCACGCCTTGAACACTTTTTTCAGCGACGATTGACACCACAAAGACGTTAAAAGTTGAACTTATCGATCGAAAGCTGCTTGTTCAAACATGACTTGTTGACTTGAAGGTCAGTCTGCGCAAAGTTCAGCTGATGATTAGCTAATCGTTTAATTACCTAACAGGGTGGCTTTGCCCACTACTCATCGATAATCCCAAACCGCAATATCAATTTATAGCACGGTATAGAAGTATCAATGGCACTGCAGAAAGCTGTAAGTACAATCACAATGCTTAGTTCCTCACCGATCGTCCATCTACAGGCAACTTGTCGGATTCCGAAGGAGGGAGAGCTGACAAATGTTCTTACGGTTGTGATCAGACCCTTGGTCCTGGGTTCCAGGAGGAGGGAAGTAAGGTGCGTAAATCATTTGAGCACCACGCGCGCTCGCTAACTTGTACAGTCCTTACCTGAACGCAGACCTGTCGGGGATCATGAAGTATGAAAAGGTCGAGATGGCGATCCGGCTGGTGCGAATGAGCGCAGATGAGACAGATCGGGTGTGTGATGGATCGGCTGGTAGCAGTTAGAGGAGCGGGAACAGATTATAGTAAGGTTGTCACGGTGAGGGATTGGGTGAAGCTGTGGTGTAGATGCTCAGCACGCGACATATCAGATCATTGCACGTTTCGCAAAACATAGCGTTAAACCTGTGAATGATTATTTAGAAGGTGATAGCAATGTAAGACGAACTCATCGGCTTTCGACCAAAGACAATTTTTTGCCTGGATGCTGGTCATGCTCGTTAGCTCGAGTATGAGCTGGAGCCAATCGCGGGAATCGTGGTCTTCATCGTCGATAAACTCCATCATTGTAGATGCTACGATGAAACTCTGTCTGCTCGCCTCATCAGCCAGTCAAGTTGGCTGTCAATGTTGTTGTCGGCATTGGCATCGTCTAATGAGATCATGAAGCCAGGATGATGGGGCATACCCTTGAAACATGCCTTGGATTCACAAATACAAATGCATTACAATTCTCAAGAGGTAGGAATGAATGCGGCCCACTGTGTGCGTTTCCCATGCATGGCTTCATGCAGCCATGTTGGACATTTTGGAGGTTTTGGAAGAGAACCATCTAATGGTTGCTGGCCCAAATGGGGGACTTGCCTGTACCTGTCAAAGATAGGAATGAATACACTGGGCCTTCATCAGATACAACTTTGGCACCTCCTACCAAGTTCATGGATCATGGAGACAGGGGTTCAGGATGTGCGTTGCGGTGTGGTTGCTGCACAGCGGCCAGCGGCGGAGCTCATCATAGGAGGGGATGACTTCATCGTCGACTGAGAGTTGGCCGTATCTAGACTAGAGCTGTCTGACAGCGCATTCCAGCCAAGGGTGAGCAAAGGACCAACTGGAAAGTGGGGACTCATGAAGTGCCCCTATGGTGTATCCTGACAACCGCCACTGTTAGTACGATGCGATAGAGGTTGTATTGGGGGCAAGCAGCAAACTGCGACTTACTAGATGTAGAGTAAACTTTCATTTGGAGACGACAAAACTGTTCGCTGGTTGATATTGATCGGGTATCAATACCCACCATCACATGTTTCAGTGAATGTCCAGGGAGCTTGAAGACATGATCAGCGAGTTTAAAAGAGCGAATCTGTGAGTATAATCAGTCATCTAAGTAGAACAAAAAAGATCACTGATGGGATGGTATCATCAACTTGACATTTTCAGATCGCAATGGAGAACTTACATAGTGCGACCACAAATGGTGGGGCCGGATTTACTTACCAGGGGTAGAGAGATATGTAGGATCTACCTGCCAGACAATCTGTCCTATCTGCAGCTACAACTTGAACTTGAAAGTTGTGGGCACTGCAAATGCGGCAGCATGCTGCTGACTCAAGTTGCTCAACCCAAACATGGCACACGTGCATATGTAATATACACAAACATCTGTCACCTGTCACATATCGTAGCTGGTGGTCACTGGTGGTCAGTGGTACAGGTGGATAATAGATAGTACAAGAATAGAAGTAACCGTAGATACCAGCTGGCCTTTGTGAAGTATGAACTGAATGTATCTCATCCCAACCTCAGAGACCATTCGGAGGTAAAATTACTATTATTCGGAACTTCGCCGAACACATTGCTAGCATTGCTGCTATTTGGTTCAGTGTCTGTCATGTCCCTATTCAGGACGAATCTCGGACATCGCAACTTGGGCTCAATGGGCAGGTCGTTACACGCCCTAAATGTAGACCATGATGAGTGCATCATGCTTAAACGGCAATGCAGCATACAAAAGACAATACTCACGTTAGGAAACGTAAGCCTTGTTGCGCTCCTTGTAATGCTCCTTGAGCAATTCTAGATGCCTGATGTCGTCCTTATTCTGTTCCATCTCATCTTCAAGCTCTTTTTCCAAATCTTCCTGTCCCATACATAAGCGCCGCAAAGAAGAGGGAAAAAAGTCGAGCACCCATAATCTCTCTGCATCCAACTGGGCCTTCTCCTTCTCCACGATCCTCAACCTGGCCACCGTCTCGGCTCTCTCCTCTCCTAGTTGATCCATCCAGGCAAGGACAGACTGGATTGGCGCTTTGAGCGCAGCAGTACCAATAATGTCCTCTGGATATTCAAGTAGCCCATCATCGTGCTCAGAAGTATAGGCTTCCTCTGCATGATGGATTTAAGTTCACCCTGCAAGCTAAGGAAATGTGTGAGGTCGATACCACATCCCTGGTGAAGTGTTTGGATCTCTGTAGGTGGACAACCATGAGCTGAGCGTGTACCAGGGGCTATTGGACTTGGTCGCTGTGTGAGCGACGATGAGTAAGGAGTTCGGGATGACACTATGTGTCGGGTCTAGGCTGGGTTGAGTGACTTAGTTCAGTCGGATTTTAATGAGTAAAGGAACATACGAGGTCGATAATCTCGCTGAAATGAACTTCCATGCTGCACTCATCCAAGTCAGGATACCGTGCAGAGTTATGGATGAGCTCTGAGAGCTTGCCCTAGTGTATCTTCGACGCGCAGCAAACCAAACACAACGAGGAGCGCATCGATTGTGTCCGGTTCCCCGGAACCATTGAGGCCTACGATTGACGAAAAAGACTACCCATCACGGAAGGTAAGCATAGTGCACATTAACCGTAAGAAATATACTAGGAATGTACGTTGTGGAAGGGAGGCCTGATCTCCTGTCTGCCCACGTAACTCTTGAAATTTACGAGCACTATCTTGTGTATCACAAGACGCAGCTTAGGATCTGATATCTGAAGAAATGTCCAGCACATCCACGATGATGACTGCGAAAAGTAGACTTACATAGGTGTCATCATCCAAGTCCTGAAGCGGAGCCTGGACACGAGGAATAGACTTGAGGCGGGCTGGCATTTTTGTCTAGAGAGGACACAAAAGAATAGCCAGAGGAAGAGGAGGGACTCAGGTTTAAAAAAGAAAGCGAGGTATTCAGAGATAAGACGCATCGCCAAACCGACTGGGTACACCGAAGTCCGAGAAAAAGCCATACGTCTATGCATGCGTGTAAGTTCACACACAGTGTGAGTCACGTGATGTTCTGAAGCTTTCTTTTTTCTAAGTCTTACTAGTACTACGCTACTACATCGATATCAATAATCATACGTAGGCCAAATAAAAGTCCATTCATTATTGCATAATGTCACTAGAACCCATTTATCTGCAAGATATGCACCATGACTCATCAGTCTTGCTGGTCTTCATAGGAGGTACTTGTTCTTGACAACCCAGGTGACCGAGACAAAGGTCCTCCAAGTCGTTCCAGGAGGCGGAATCATGACGTATCACACTCAATAGAGGCCTTGCTTGCATCGTCCGGTAGCTCATAGTAAGCAGTGGTGAGTCTTTTCACATATCAGTTAGACATGTCAGAATCCTCATTCATCAACAGAGTTTCCGGTACTCGTGCCATGATCGCTAATACAGTATCGTAGACTTCGTACTGTCTCTCACTCTTGAAGTTCCACTTCAAACGCCGGGAGGCTTTGCATGCCGGATCATTCGGACCTCCGAGTGTGCGCTCTCTGATCGACGTAGTTTCGTGCTGATTGTACTCGTACTGCAGCAGGGGTTATCATGTTGACACTACCCAAACCATACTAGTACTGAGCGATAACTTCTGATTCACCTTCGCCTTTTCATACTTCCTTCACAGATATGGCGCTTCATCGCCGGCCTCACCCCAACTCGCATGCATTTTTTGCAGCATCTAAACAGAATGCGGAATTCCCTTACCGTAATCCCATTGCCAACGGAGGAATTGAGTCTGTTAAGCAATTCTGTTTGCTCCCTGTGGGTCCACTGGAGTTCAACGGGTGAGATTTCCTGCTCTTTATCATCCAGTCAGCGAAACAGCGGTGCTATAGATTTCAAGTACATACCTCTTCGAGGATACTGGCAGGTGGCTGAAGTTGGTAGCCTGAAGTACATGTCTATCCTCACTAGGTGATGTTGAGTCTGGGATTCTCTTGAGCACGAAATATACTGACATTGGTATCCGCACGTATCAGACACGCATCTTACGGTCCAATCAACCTTCTTAGTATCCTTGTTCCACCAAGAGTACACCGCAGACTCTACATATGCCCCTCTTCCACCACCATCGGCACACAGGCAGCACAGGTACCTGAAATTATATACATCACGGTGGACCTCTAGGTCGGATGGCGGAATTTTCTTTCCATCTCTGTCTGCAGGCCTGTGTTTTTGTGGAGTAGCGTTATGCGTCAACATTCGCATAGGATCTGGTGGCATCTCACCAAAACCAATCAACCATGGATTTTGAGATCCCATCATAGTGTAGGAGGGCGAAGTGGCAAGTCTTAGCCTCCGCAATCAGTCTACCTAACCTCTGAGCAGTTTCACGATATTCAGGTGGGGCAGTGATGATAGAGGCAGGTGAAGATGGGACTTCCATTGGGGTGGTTTGGTGCAGCAAAGACGCATCTTCTATGCTACTTTTATGAGGCTGGGTCCTATAGCAGTATGACGGCCTATCTCATCATCGCCAAGTGCACCAGCCCGTAACCTGCCAGAGGTATTGGCCTAGAACCTGGCGCTGTGATGGCAGTCCAGTAACTGGTGGCCATCGCTAGCGCCCCAGTTCATTATGTTATGCTGCTGAATTCGTACGTCCTTTTAAGATCCGATCATTTTAGTGTCAGGCTTAATCATACTCTTACCTCTTCAGTCCTTCCTCCCTATGGCCTCAGCCTGGCCAGATACACCGCCAACTCCAACACCCTTCAAATGCACCTGTATGCGTGAGTTTGGACAAGTGAATGCCTATACCAAGCATCAATGATCATGCACGAAGGGCAAGAAGCGGTTGTTCTCCGCTTTATCGAAGGCAAAGGACCTTTTGGGCTCTGTAAAATGGCTACGAGTGGATCGCAGCTATGGTAGGCGGCATGCGAGCCCTAACGCAGCATCTTCGAGTGTGCATCCATCTGCCGACCTGATTAATGAGAGATCCGATGCAGATCCTTCCTACGTGCATCCAACTCTGTCAGGAATCCCCCCACAAAACGAGGTTTCACGTACAGGTCTCTTATCGCAAGAAAATGCATTCGCCTCAGCATCCAATTCTGGTCTTGGCTGTGTGCCTGTAGAAACAGATAAAGGCCAGGACTTACCACTGGTGCAGCGGAGGAGTCGACGTGCTGACGTCCCCATGCCGCTACGTTATAGGCAGTACGAGGATGTACTTCCTCAGCCTCCCCCAAGCATTCTACCTGGCCATACTAGTCCAGCACCAGGGCTTAGCCGACCGCTCAATCCCGTAGACACATCCACCAGCGCTTGTGCTTTGAGAGTTCCCCCATTCCGCACAGCTAGGAACGTCTTCGGACTGGTACGCCAATTCTTCTCATCCACCCCCCCATCCCACGACCCAGAAGAAGCCGTAACACTCCAAGATATCAGCTCTGTCCAAGCTGCTGCTCCAGCAGAGCCAGATGCTCGCGCTGAGTATCACGACATTTCATTTCACCCTTACCCTAACCGATCCTCTTTTGAGCTCAGCCATTGGTACTGGCATGGCGGCGTCCAAAAGTCTCACCAGAGCTTCAAGGAGCTCATTGACATTGTCGGGCATCCAGATTTTCATCCCGACGATGTCCAGAGTACGCCATGGAACAAAATTAACTCAAAGTTAGGTGCAAGCATCCAGGACGACGAGGGGGACAAATGGGAGGATGAGGATGCAGGTTGGCAGAAAACGCCAGTGACGATTGAAGTGCCCTTTTCTCGGATGACAGCTCAGCCAGGCGCTCGACCTTACGTCGCAGCAAACCTGTACCATCAATCTCTCACCTCCGTCATCCGGGAAAAACTCTCAAATGCTCAGGATGACGAGCTTTTCCATTATGAACCTTACCGACTACGATGGAACGCTCCTCACCTTCCCTATGAAGTCGACATTCAAGGCGAACTATACACCTCGCCGGCCTTTATGGATGCACACTGAGAACTTCAGGAGTCCCAGGGAGAGGCAGGATGTGATTTACCACGAGTGGTTGTCGCACTTATGTTTTGGTCTGACTCTACGCACCTGACAACATTCGGTAACGCGAAGCTCTGGCCGTTATACATGTACTTTGGAAATGAATCCAAATACCATTGCTGCAAACCGACCTGCAACTTAAGTAATCATGTGGCCTATTTTCAAAAGGTATGAGGACCTTTCTGAATTGATTTCCTTGGTGTTGAAGCTCATGTTCTTGACAGCTTCTGGACTCGTTTAAAGACTTTGTGGGCACCTACACCAAAGGAAAGGGGGTTGGCCGCGAATGCACAACCCACTGTCAGCGCGAACTATTTCAAGCCCAATGGAGGATCCTGCTTGACGCTGAGTTTTTAGAAGCGTATGAACATGGGATCGTGCTCCTCTGCTGTGATGGGATCAAATGCAGGTTTTACCCGCGAATATTCACCTACTCCGCCGACTATCCTGAGAAGTGAGTAAAAATTATTCATAAGAAATTCAAGCTCACGAAGGCCAGGGTTCTTGTTGTGACTATTCGGCAGCTGGGAGGATGTCCTTGTCCGAGATGTCTGATACCGATCGCACGACTTCGAAATTTGGGGATGAGCCGCGATCGGCAACAACATTCAACACTCGCGCGGTCTAATGCCTCAAGGAATCAGCCTGTTGCTACAGCACGCAGCCTTGTCTATGAACAGAATTATGGTGTTGATAGTACGGCAGTTGAGTTGCTTCTCAAGCCTGAATCATGGGTACTGAACTCAGTAAGCATGATCATTGGTCTTGTCGGTTGCTTTTTCTCATCCTTGATTAGAATGCACTGTCAGATAGCCTCAGTCGACTTGGATTCAACATGTTTGCTGCACTTGTGGTCGATCTCCTGCACGAATTTGAGCTTGGGGTATGGCGCATGCTTCTGCTCCATTTACTAAGAATTCTCTGCGCATTGAATAAGGACCTCATCCATGAACTTGATAAGAGGTGTCAAATTTGTATCTGATGAAGGTCCAGCGTACTCATTCCTGCCTGACAGATACAGGCAAGTTCCCCCATTTGGGCCAGCAACCATTAGATGGTTCTCTTCCAATACCTCCGAAATGTCCAACATGGCTGCACGAAACTTCGAAGATCTTCTGCAGGTTTGTCTCTGGGACAATTCTCAATAGGCATTTGTGAACTAATTTCGGACAAGTGCTCTATCCTGGTCTTTGAAGGCCTCCTCCCTGACGCTCACAATAAAATTCTTCTTGATCTCCTTTTTGTCATGGCGCACTGGCATGGACTTGCCAAATTGCGTATGCATTCCGACCTCACCTTAGAGATCCTCGACCAGCAAACAACCAACCTTGGTGAACACTTTCGTCACTTTAAGGCGAAGGTGTGCAATGCATATCGCACCCAGGAGCTCGATCGTGAGGTCGAATCGTGATCATGTTGGCAGGCAAAGGAAGCTGCAAAATGGGCAGGAAAATGCACAGTTGATAGCATTGGGCAGGGGGCTGGAGCTCGAAGGCCTCGGGCAGGCGCTGATGCGAAAGGGAAACAAAAGGCAAACCCAGAGCAACCGCAGGGTGCGCCTTTACCGAGGCAACCAAAGAAGAAGAAGTCATTCAACTTCCACACCTACAAATTTCATGCGCTAGGGGATTATGTGGCCTCCATCCGTCGGTTTGGCACCACAGATTTGTACAGCACAGAACCAGTAAGTCCTCAATGTGCTACCTCTCCACTCTCTAACTCAGCTGCTACCAGGGAGAATTGGAACACCGTACGCCGAAATCCAGATATCGTCGGACCGATCGCAGGGACTTCATTCACCAACTAGCTGAGATTGAGCGCCGTCAAACGCGCTTACGCCATATCAAGGAACGGCAGCAAAAATGGGCCCCTGATGTTAAGTCAGACGAAACTGCAAGCGACCCCCAGCTGCACCATCAAATTGGGAAAAGCGAGAAAGTTTTTGAAGAGTTCGGTCATTACCTCCATAGTCATGCGAGAGATCCTGCTACGAAGGTATCTGTGTTTTTTTGGAACTCAATTGCCTTTCTGACTTGTGGCTGTAGGACTTCCTGCTACGTTTGAAGGACCATATTCTGGATCGTGTTGGGACCTCTGGACCCGCAGAGGTAACCCCCCATTCCGACCACGAACGTAGTTCGATTCTTTTTAAGCGAGGACGAATCTACCACCACAGCCTCATGCAACTAAATTATACTACGTACGACGTCCGAAGGGCTCAAGATGTCATTAACCCGAAGATGCCTCATTGCAATATCATGCTGCTCCAGCATGGCCATATCAAGGATGGCAACTACCGATACGCCAAAGTCCTGGGCATCCACCATGTCAATGCCGTTTGCATGGGGAATGTGTACGAAGCTCGCCGGATGGAATTCCTGTTTGTTCGGTGGTACGAACCGGTCCAAAGCCATGCATGGGAAATGCACACATTGAGCTGCGTTCGTTTCCTTCCTCTTGAGAATCCTAACGCATTTGGATTTGTGAACCCAGGGGATGTTCTAAGGGCATGCCACATCATCCCAGCTTTCTCTCAAGGCCAGCATAACCCAAATGTTGGGATTTCCCCTCTTGCGGGAGATAAACACGACTGGAAAGAATACTACGTCAACAGGTAAGTGATTTTCATTGAAATTTTTTACGCATCTTACAATTGTAATAGCTTTGTTGATCGGGACATGCTCATGCGATTCCATTTTGGTCTCGGTGTAGGCCATGTATATTCACATAGGGCAGGGTCCTTTAATGAAGGTCGTAGATCGGCACCACAGCCCCAGACAGCCGCACATATGGAAGATGGTCATTTGGAAGGCGAGGAAAGCCCCATGAACACCACTTATCCTGGTGATGGTGAGGAGGATGAGGAGGGTGATCATTTTGGTGTCGAGGAGCCGGATTTCTTTGAATTGGGAAGGAACACAAGCGCGGAGTCGCTCATTGACGCGCTTGACGAGATGTTTGTTGAACATGTTTTTGATTACGAAAATTAATGTTCCATCACAGTAACGACTATTTCCTGGCTGATTCTCGGCTCAGTGGTGTTCATACCTTGGCCATCGCTCTTGGAGATATCACAGGGCGCAACTTCAATTCTAATTGCTAGCCGATCCATCGCTGGCCATTGTTCCTCCTGGCCATCACTCCTAGCCATCAGTAATTCAAACGGTAATTGATTGTAGCCTTCGCTAATTAATGGTCGGCCTTGCCGATTCGTGGCTAGTTACTAACTTCTCTGGCCATACTTAAAGTTCCTCATTAGCCATCAACTCCCCTAACCCGATACAGTTTTATCGATGACCCCAGTGTGGCTATACTGTTCCCCAAAGACCAGAAGTTCTTCAGCAACTTGTACAGCTAAATGTAAGCGCTAGATTCTGTACTGCGGACCATCCGCTGATGGCTGTCCCTCTAGCATGAAGAGGTCAATTAATGCCCGTCGGCCATTGTTTTTTTTGACTTTCAGTTTCAGCACGCATTCGTCACGTTGACCAAAGGGTCATATGATCTCATCGGGTACCTCGCTGATCACTACCAGATATCCCCGATCTATGTGGGTTTTCCTCCTCAAAACTGATGACCCTATCTCATCGCGTCCGTTCGTAGTGTGACACTTCCTTGAAGCAAGCCCAACCTTGGCTTAATCAACTTAAGCAGGTTGGGTGGCTGGATATGGGAGATGCTCCCCAGCACGATCTTCACGCTTTATTCCAAACAACGGTGAGAGCTTCGTCATGTCAGACAGTTCACTTTTGAAAGTGCAAACCTAGTTATCTGGTGGCGCTTATATCAGTGCGATTAGCTCTATTTATTGTAGACCCGATGCCCAAGGTGTTCCACTCTCAACGTGGTTGGTAAGTGTTGCTTCCAACTCTCATATACGTGCATTCATAATGTCACATAGCTCAAAGACTTGCGGGAAAAATCAGTTCAATTCCACCCCGCACCATTTCCGTACGGGTATCCGCCCCCTACATATCCCACTGCCACCCCAATGGCAGAGTCTACGAATGAGGCCCAGACCTTCGTCTCCTCAAATGATGTCAAGGCATACCCTTTAGACACCCTCCTATCACCCACTGCATCCTCTACCTTTGACCTCCAGTCCATGGCCAACACGGACTTTGAACATTCTGGCTACCAACACTGGGGGTTATCCACTGCCTCTGTCAGTGGCATTGGTGAGCCATTATGGCCGATGTCAGACAAACTGGCTGTGGCACCTTACGAGGAGCTAGCCGTCGATGACTTTCATCCCGACCTACAATGGAGAGACTATGCCGCTGGCGAGTGGGGTACTTTAACCCAGCCACAAAGAGCCATCCTTACCCGCGAAATGAAGAGATCACCCTGGTGGCGTATCGTGATGCTGACAAGGTGCTTATTCATGGGAGGTTTGTGGGTAGGACAGCATAGAAACCCATTCAATGCTTCTCCGACGGACGTGAGGCGTTTGATCACCAACAGCTTCCTCACCACACTTGATATGGTAAACAAGAACTACGCTGAAATGCTTGCACAGCCAGGTGGGTGTCTCGCACCTTAGATACTACAAGTCACTAACATTTTAGTCAGTGAATGCTACGATCGCAGCTGAACAAACCATCTCTGCCGGATGGTCAATATTCTGCGTGAATGTATGCCTTTTTTTACCTTTGCTCGCTTCCTAACTAATGAGAGCAGTTGGCTAAGACCCTTGACAATACAAAGGCGGAGCTAAGGAAAGTGGTCAAAGGTTCAATGTCGACGTACACCAACTTTTGTCAAGCGCATGACATGGAAGAGAGAATCAACTACTTCGTTTTCCTTTTGAACTCGGGCAAGCATTACCAAGTACGAGGCCAGAGATCTCACTAGCTTAACTTAACCTCAACCTTTCGTTCTTCAGGTGCAACAGGCCATTTCAGAACTTATACCGCAGCAACTTTTCAGAGAACTCCTGTGGGCGTCCCTCCTCTGTCTGATCAGCGGGTTAGGGGATGAAGGCCGTCATGGGAGGGTAGCGGATCTCTTTCCAGAAGAGGTGATTTCAAAGTTCAAGTGCTTGGCGCAAGTGCCGGTATGCAACCTCTTGACCTTAGTAAGCTCTTCTTCCCTTCGTCCTTGCCTACTGAAATGACACAGGTCACGTCGATACATCAGCTCTACAATACCATGACTTTAGTCTTGAAGGAAATGAACCCGAGCAACGTCGACTATCGTGGATCAGGAGACATGAACGTCATCCTCATGTCAGCCTTGGATGAGATGTATGGCCAACCCCACCTGTTTCCAGACTTCACAGACGCGGTGATGGCCCTCCCCTTCCTAACGTAAGCATTCTCTTCATATGCTGCATTGCCATCTAAGCATCATGTGCTCGTCATGGTCTACATCCAGGGCAAGTAACGTCCTGCCCATCGAGCCCAAGTCGCAACGTCCGAGATTCGTCCTGGATAGGTCAAGAAGGAGGAACATGACGGACGTTATCAACATCGACACTCAGCCAAGTAGCAGTAATGCTAGCAATGTGTTCGGCGAAGTACCGAATAATAGTGGTTTTGCCTCCGAAAGGTCTCTGAGGTTAGTATGGGATGTACCCTGTTCATACTTCACAAAGGCCAACTAGGATGCACGGTTCTTTCTGTTCTTGTACTAGCCTTCTTCTACCCACCTGTACTACTACCACCAATCAGCCGCTATGACATGTAATGCAACTTAGATGTTGTTTGCATGCATGCACCATGAGTCAGTATCGCACTCCGCTTACAATCCTTTCTCCCTATCGCAAAACACGTTGTAGCTTTCTCTGAAAATATGTTTGAGGACGGTGTCGTGGATTGTACGCACGAAGGTCGTCTGGGCATGTGCTCCGCAGGTTCAGGTTGGATATGTAGTCAGTGACTTAGTTCTTTTACTGGATTCAAATCATGAATCAAGCGCTTCTCCAGCGCCAACCTTCAATAACAGTGCTGTGTCCCCTTGTTTTGTAATTAGATGACATGACAGCTGAATCACTTTTTCTGAAGTTCTAGCTACAAGTCTTGAAGTCTTGTCACGCAGCCTTCTGCGCCTCGCACCGTCCTCTAGCTTTCCACTGTCTTTCCCTGCTGGCAAGCTCCCTTCAAAATGCTATGTATGTTTTTAGTTCATTGGTCTTTCAATATCCTCTACTAATGATTATACAACTTCCCCAGTGCAGTCTGTCCTCGCCAAGTTGCGATTTGAATGGACATCATCATCACGGGTGATGATCACGGCATCTGCTTTTCATCTACGACTTTTCGGCGTGTCAAGAGTTAATTTGGTAAGCATCAAGCGGACTGACGACGACCTTTCTGCAGTAACACTACTTGCCAATCACACCCTTAGTTACTTCAGTGCACCGAAGTTTGCATATTCAGCAAGTACGTCGCTTATCTTGTGAGTTTGATAGTTAAATAATAACGATGTTATCCATTTGACTCTACTACACACATGCATACATACACCTTTTGTTTATGACCAGGCTATTGACGGCCAGACTGTTGATGGCCAGACTGTTGATGGCCAGAGCTTCTTTTGATGGCCGTTGATTCATTTCTGAAATTGAAGTCTTTCGCATCTCCGCAATTCTCAGGCATTCAATCACCGCTTACGAATAAATAGTATCACCACACACCTGACGCCATGCACACTATACACTCATCATGTCAACTTGCCTTTCACCGGAGGTATTCGATTACTCAAGTGCTTGTGCGAGCATTTTTGAGCTCTCGAACTTACTAGGCAACAAATTTCTAGATGCCTACATAGGACTCATAGCAAATCAGAAGGTCGGTTGGGTAATTTCGTGCCTCTGCATATCTTGATTCTTTTTTCATACAGCTTCAGACTGAACTACACGTTTTATCATTCTTGCTGAAAGATCGCGTCTATCCTGGCGACCTTTGGGAAATAGTCGGGGAGTGTAGTATAGAGGCGAAGCAGGAGGAAAGGCTGCGAAGGCATCAGAGCGTCTGTACCAGTGGTGATGATGGAAGGCATGCAACCGTAGAGCGAATTCTCATGGATGAGAGGAGGAAACAATGTCAGATGGAGGTGTCTTTGTACAGCCAGGCTATCGAACTATTGGAACAGCATTGGATGTGTGAGCTTCTTCCAAATCGCATGTGGATGTGCGGTCTAAATCCTTCTGCTATGAGTAGCGCGTCTTGGAATTCGATCCAGGCATGCTATCAGGCCTCCCTCACCAAGCTCAAGGCAATCAGTTGCACCAACAGACTGTGCACCTTTAGCCTGTGCACCTTTGGCCTGCTCAATAAAAACACAAGGGAGGTGGGAGGCTTGGCTGACGAGGAACAACGCCCACCTCATCCCAGTTGCAGAACCTGCAATTTGGTTCATCACGCAGGAGGAAAGTCGGACATCCATCAGTTCGAATGTCAGTAACATGATAGTCTGCTTAGCTATTCTCACCACCTCTCTACAGTGCATTAGCCCCTCATTACCCCTCTTGAGCACATGGGTCACCATCAACGTGCAAGAGGCCTTTTACCACGCATTCCAAGAAGAACTGAACATGCAGGCAGAACTGATGGCAACGTCCCTCGCTACCAGGCGTAACAACGCCTATCTGCGCAACCTTGGCCTGGATTTACTAATCCTGCAGGCCAAGATGTGCCGCGCCCAAGCAGAGATAGAACTCTATAATGTGGCCATCGAAAATGCCCGTGGGTTCAACCTCTGTAACAGCAGTAGGCACAAGCCGATCATGCTCCCTTCCATTAATTGAGTATGTCCTAGCAGGTTCAAGAACGCCCTTCGACCCAACCATCCGAAGTCTATGCAAGACAACGCACTGTTACGATGAGGTTAAGAAAGATGACGACAGTTCAGGGCAGAGCTATGAAGACTACGAAGACTACGAAGACTATGAAGACTTCGATATTCGATGATGTTATTCCGGTGTTCTGCAGGACTAGGATACCTTTTACTATTTATTGGCCCTCCCACGAGCGCCCCAGCCTCATGAATTATTTTTGCCTTTGTATTCTGCATTGTATCAACCATGTAAAACAGTGATATTTTTGGTGTGTGACGGTGCACAAGTGGATGTTAGTTATGCATTATGATGGAACACTGTCAAGTTTCGGTGCTTCAAAAAGTCAAGCATGGCGTAGTGACTAGGAGGAATCCCAACTTCGAATTTTAGCTTGGAGTAACTTTAAACTCAGATCTTGAAGCTCAGCGAACTGCCTTCGTCTGCATACCTTCGTCTGCTCACTACCACCGCTCCTGCCCTTTCCCAAACAATTTGAATGAGACTTATACTGCAGAAAACTGGCACGGCACGGTCAGGGCGAAAATTTGAAATGGTCTGGAACCAGAGCTGATGCGAAGTTGCGGCACTTTATTGGTGAGCAATTCTTCTGGACGTTATTTTGAATCAACGAAACTCACTCGATCTGAACTTCGGTTAAGTGTCGTTTATGATATTTGCGATGCGTCCAAAATTTGATCAAATCCTTAACCCTCAACATTCTGCTGCTCAGTGCTCACGGAGTGCTGCGAATGATCTGGGAATTGAGCGAAGAGGAAATTCTCTGCACTGATCCAGTATGCAGTTCAGTGCAAGTGCCTGAACAGGATTGTCGATGTTTGCTCCAGAATGCGGGCCTCCTCCGTTGTAGAACTGAAAAGCAGCTCGAGTAAAAGACATGACCAAGTTCCTTCCTATTTCCATGGGTGAGCGAAGTTATGACGAAAGGCCTGCCACAATGTTCAAGTAACCACATCCTAGTCACCAACGAGCTTTGCTACTAGCTCGCGGTTGATTCCCGAATGTGTAAAGTGGATTAGTGAACTTTGCGCTTCAAAGTGGTTTTAGACTTTATGATCATCTTGTCCATGCTATAGGTGTAGGTGCTCTTGCCCCTTCTTGTGGTGCTTTGAAGAGTGGGGAATTCGTAACCGGTGGTGATTTTCCAGGGAAGCTTTGGATTGCGGCTTCACGGGTGTCATGCTGCGAGGCAGTATCCCCTTGGATTTAAGAAGAGTGCAGCCATGCGAAAAATATGATGAGGTGTGACTTTGTCTTTTGCAGATGCGTTTACTTAGTATGTGTGACAGGTTGAATTCTGAGTCGATATCCTTGTTTGGAAAGAACGGCGACCGGTACCTTTGCAGAATTCAGGAGTTCCATGAGTCTCTGCACATCATCCACCAGGTTCATGGTTGTTCAGCTAAATGATCATCGTCTTTACTTAGCCATTCTCATCTTCAGTATTCATAACAAAATGCCGACAGGTGTGATCAAGTTAGGCAACAACAAACTTGTTCCACCAGCCCGTGTCTCAATTAAAGAAAGCATGAAGGCACTCATTCATCACTTTAAGGTATCCTCTTGCACTTCAATACATACGACTGCTCTTGATCACTTGTTCTCATGGTTTTTCAGCGAAGGTTACTCAGTACCACCAAGTGAGACTGACAATGCCACTGAGACTCCTACTAATGGAGAGATGGCTGTTTACCTCATATAGTACGCGATACTTTAGCGTTCTGTTTGAACGTCGTTGATCTGGTGGTATTCAGGGATGGTACCAATCGCCCATACCGATGTAGAGTTCGTGCTCGCGGGCTTCGTCCATTGTGTGGGTTTAGTCTTTATGACGAGACATAGGTTGTTTATCACCTGATTCGAGACATTAACCGAAATATGACTTGTTTTCAAAAATTGGGGTGAATTAGGTAGATGTTACAGGGCACAGTTCAATGCGTCTTCCATGCTACCACGGTTGTGAACACCAGCGCGATCGCCCTCTGGATTTATTCTTGGTTCTGAACCTCGGCATCGTCATAGTATTCGCCTGAGCGGTACGGTCAGTTTACTTCAAGGAAGCGCGCGCCCGACGTACTTTGAGCGGGAGAGGGGGCGTCCCATGTGATCTGATGAGGAGAGTAAGCAGTGACTCCCTTCGGTGCGTATCCCTCCAATACCCTTGCCCGATAGCTTTCCTCCAACCAACGAAGTCTATACTTTTGATACAGTTCTGCCAGCTGTGAGCTGGTCCTCTCCGCCAGTTGCAATCGCTCTTTGAGCTTGACCACGGAGTCCACCTCGTCGTTCCCATGTTTGTTCGCCGGCCAAGGTGGACCCTCGCCGTTCCAAGATGTGGATTCGTTGATATCAATGTTCGCCCCGCTACTCCATGACGAGCTTCGGGAACGGCTGATCGCATCGATGGCGAGTTCCTCGCGGCTTTTATTAGCATCGCCCACTAACTCGATCCTAAGTAAAATTGTCAGGGTGTCCTGACACAATGTAGATGCATCTCGCTTGCCGTAGATTCAAGTTGATACTGCATCCTCGCAGTTTGAAGGTTTGACGCCCGGATTGTGGCATATTGGGTATGGGTGGACGTATTTTACTGGTGGCGAGTTGCAAGGAGCAAATGCAGAGAGCTATATACTTCACGGTGATGTGCCCCACTTTCTTCTGGCTGTCAAATTACAAACTTTCTATCCTAGCTCAAGGTTGACACATTCCGGTACACAGCCGACATACCAGCCGAAGTTGCCCTCGCCACCGTTTGGCTGCCATTTACCATGGCTACTTTCTTCTGTCATTTACCCATGGCCATCCTTTGCTGTCATTCACTTTGGCCACCGCCCGGACCTTATTCACCGCGGCCATTGCGCTGGTCGCCAGTTTTTCTGGGACGTTACATATAGCATAGTTTGGGGATAAAAGCTATTTCCAACCTATCTGCGAAACCCAGGATACCCTTCCTTCTTCTCCAGCTTTCATGACCATCCAGGATGCCACCTCCAACATCCCAAGCAAACGTGGCTCGTCAGCCCTATCGATGGCTCCTCGCAAAAAGGCGTAAGCAGTTCCGATGTTGACCACAAGCTATGTAGTCTCATTCCGTCTCCCAGTTCCTCATCCGATCCGCTTGTTTCTCACGGACGCCACTTTGGTCGAACAGTATTTGCGTTATGCAACTACCCTTCGCTGCTCACCAACGGTATCCTGAGACTGGAGCAAATGGAGGATACCCCGTTGGAGGACTTTCCTGCTGAGTAAAAGAGTATCTCCGCATACGGTATTCGCCTTCTGACTGACGTGCGTGGCAGGGAGCAACGAGAACATCGCGTTTTTGAGCAGCTCTTGGATTCCTACCCCGGCCTTCTGGAGCGACTGAAAGATGGATCTGAGGAAGAGATCCTTCACGTCGGAGAACTGGTGCATTTTTTTCTGCGTAGCAAGGGCTCGTGCTTATAATTTACAGGTTGGCAAGGGAGCCGCAGGCACTAGAGGCGACGATACAAAGACGTTGAAATCCGCAATCCTCGACTGGCTTTCCCCGAAAGGAGAGGCGATACAGCCCCCTTTACATAGGAACTCCAAGATTGACCATGGTTTCAACCACGAACTTACGGGATCACTTCTTTGTCCTGCTGGGTTGGACTGGAACGACCCCCAGTAAGTTATGATTTTCCAGCATACATGCAGTCCTGAAATTCTTTTTACGCTTCCCTACATCAAAAAGGACCAAAGAGAACCTCCGGAGTGGTGAGATGCTTGTCTGTGGGGATCAGTGGCCCATCTTTTTGTACGCCAACCACGTCTATGACCCTGAAGATCCATGGTCTGGTCTTCTTAGAAGCCACTTGCTAACATGTGTGAGTGTGCGCTCTTTTTTCACATAGTCCATTTACTACATGGTACTACACCAGGCCTACAAACACGTTTTCACGTCCCCAAGTTCGGTTGACAAGGAGCCGAAGGCCACTCAATCTGGGAATGCTCGCCTTCACGGAATGAGTTCTGTCACCATGGGCTCCATAGCCTATATCGCAACTCAGGTTCATCAAGCATAATGTTCTGCAGCAGAACCGCTTTAACGTACCACCGAAGGTGCGATTCGCTCTCAGTGCATCCTCGGTGTTCTCGCGGACCGACACAACTACAGACTCCGAGACGTTTTATCATAGCCTTCTGGACCTCTTAGAAGACCCTGAGGAATCCCAGGAAGTTGACGAGTTGCTGACCTGGTGGAATCGGTATTTTTGTCACCTTTCATCATGTCGCGAAGGCTGATATGTTCCACTTGCACAGTCAAATTTTTCCTGCTTCCTCTGCTGCCAGGAGACCTATCAGCGCCAATAGCGCCTTGTCCAAGATCCGACAAAGGCGCATTGCCCTCAAATGAGCCGCAGATCTGGATACCGTCCGTTCATAGTTTTTCCTCTCAGACCTGCTTACACGACCACATTCAACAGATGTCAAGGGCTCACGCTACAGAAGGCCGTGCTTGACCTACGCACAGATTCGTTTGCGCACGGACAACTATACACCGCACTTTCGAGGGTGCGATGTCGCCAAGACATTCGAGCACTGTTTGCAATAGAAGACGAGGAGGAAAAGGCAACGGCGAACGTAGTATACAGGCATCTATCATTGTAATTCACGATAGGAAATGTCCGAAGGCATTTGGAACGCTTGTAATAATATAAATGCGATCTCACGACAACCTGCTTTAACACGCTATGAAATTTATTGCAATGTGCCACATCCGTCGAAACGCTTCAGTATCACCCCAAGAAAACATGTCTTGCAGCGTAAGATCTGGTGTCAAGCATTATGGTTGCACTTGGATGGATGGAAATAACAAGCTAAGATTGTATGCGGTCACTATACTTTGTCTGCATGGTGATAGAAGGAACCGAGTTACCGGTATTGGCGCCCATGGCGCCTTCGACACGATGCAGCCTAGCATTCGAATATTCTATCTAATGAAGTCGTTTAAGGAGTGTATCATATGCTGACATAACTTGATAATACATTGTAGATACTCGGCACTCTTGGGTTGTAGCCAGTGTTGGTCCAACATAGTCCAGCCATATAAAAATTTAACCGACATTGGCATCTGTTCAGAGATTTTACGGGAAGTAAAAACAATCGAAGACTACATGCCATGACCAAGGTAGGGCACAAATGTGGTGTATTGCCGCTGGTCCTCAACTAGATGATGGTGATCACTCTCGACAGCTTAACATTTCTTTGCCATGACAGGTAGGTATTGCAATATGCACAATCTCAGTGGTAAGCTGACAGGTCATTGCAACTAGACTGCCACAACTGTGTGTTTGGCAGGTTCCATCCAACCAAGTCCAGGTATTTAAAGCTTTCTCATATGGGGTACAATTATGATAGATATTATGCAAATTTTAGACGAGATAAAGCTTGCTAAGAAATTACCATAGTCGAGTCGGTTACCTGATGACGGCGTCAACGTCAACGGATTGAGAGCTGCGGAGAATCAAAGTTGACAGTGCCGGTGCTGTGCCGAGGTGTGACACGACGTGACCATACTTTGCATATTAGCAGTCAGACCACACCACAACGTCCTAAAAATGAGCAAAAATCAGATTTATATAGAGGGGGTACTAATCTACAACATTCTAAATTCGCGGAAGATAATATGGAGTGTTTGACAAGCTACAAAATATTTGTTGAAAAAGTTGCAGATTACCCGGAATGATAACATCTGAGTCTCACCGGTTTACTGTTGGCGGCCCTGCGCCGGCACGCAGCTATACGAGTGAACGGCAAGCACCGAAGTTTGTCCGATCACATTCATGCAAATTTCCCCAAGAAACCAAACTCAGACGGTCTATGTCAGTGTTCAATCATGCCAACAATAAATACAGCCAAGTGATCCAAGATGTCAAAGTAGTGATGAAGGGAGTAACAGGAGGTTACCAACCAAGATGTTTTCGACTGCGGTCGATTGCCAGTACTAATAAAGCTCATCACATCCCCACGAGTGCCATAGCGACCACTCCCGCGCCCAAGCTCACCAACGCAAGCGCCTGCTTCCAAAGCTCGCTGCGCCACAGATTCGGGTCCATTACGAAGTCCCCTGCAAGCATCTCGACACACGCGGCATACATCAACATCCCTGCGGAAATTGCGGACATGATTCCTTGAATGAGAAGCATTTCCACTGTCAGAAGGTAAGGACATGCAATTAAGAATATAAAGTATTGCAGTGGTGCGTACCGACGTCATGACCCCGCTTGAATGCCAGGAGACCGATTACGATGCCTGCAGGGTTAGTAACTGCAAAAAGCATGATAAGAGTAGACCGTAAAATGGCCATATATTTGATGCCTCCATTGTCCGACGAAGGAAGAGATGCTATCCGAATGCCGAGCGATAACCCCTCAAAAAGCTGGTGAAAAATAATTGCCACGAGGAGTGACGCTGTAATAGAATTTGTACTCGATATCGATTAAGCCAAGCAAATAGAACTACGCACTGAACTCGGAGCCCTGAGTGATGGCTAATGTTAGACCTATGATGACGGAATGTATCATAATGCCTAATTGCAACACCTAGAAAGTGAATTAATCCACGAGGGTTTTGAGCAAACGTAATGCTCACGAGAATGCCAACGATCTGCCTCTTCTTTCCAATTTGAACTTCTTCCATTTCGGAATCGAGCGTGTGTGAATGCCCATGCTCAGCATGCAGCTCCCGGTCATGCACGTTTACAATACCAGTTACGATACCCTGTTGGAATTCTTCTGGGCCATATGATGACGATAACTTGAATCCGCGTTCATGGTGCGTATCATGGGAGCACCTAGACTCGTGTCTATGATGTCCTTCGAAGAAGTAGGAATCGTGCCTATGCGGCTGACTTGTAGACCCATACGAGAACGATCGGGTACGTCGAGGGCTTGGTGAGGAATGAGAATGTACGAGATGTGTGCGCTCAGATTGGGAAGCACGGTTTTCTATTGGCTTAGGCGTATCATCGCGACGGGTAAGTGCCGCGGAGATAGGTGGTGACGCAGTTATCGGGGTAGTCGATTCTGGAGATGGAATCGGTGAACTGTATGACTGGAGCCGGTCTACGTATGAGGTGGATGCATCTGACGGCCGATCAGTAGGGCTCATTTTTGTGGCGACACAGGAGACGCACATTCAATCAAGAATATGAACAAAAGCGAGGTCAGTCTATAGAACGGATTATATTTGTTACAAAGAGGACGCGAGAAGAGGGTGACATACACAATGAGACCAGTAAAATCCCCTATCTTCGAGCGAGAGCGTAGAATTGGGTTCCTCAGAGCCTCGAAGGATTCTTGGAGGAGATGAACGAACGCTGTGGACAGGATGACACCTGGTTATGTTCGAAATGTCAGAAGCTGAGATTCCAAACTGAGTGACCGCTCACCTGTTCCAAAATGTTTTCCAATAAAAAAAACGATGCGAGGTATATGAAGAAATGTGACGCGCTTCGAGAGCAAAGGAAATGATGATGCTAATAAACAGTCACTAGTATCGCGAGACTCGGAGAGAGTGCTACTCATGAGAATATCAGTGACGCACCGAACAGAGACACAACAAATATTATGCACATCGCGCTGATGCGCGAACGTACGAGTTCTACATTCGAATGCATACCTGGCACGGCGTCTGTATTCACGCAGTGACAGAAATGGTGAGCTTATGGTGAAGTCCTTGGACTTATGATGGTGGCGCACCGTAGCTATATCCGATTGGCCGGTCACCAAACTCAAAATCAGCCATGAAAATGGTGCCCGTGTTGTGAAGTCGTTATGGAGTGTCGTGTTCAACGCAAGCCTAAAGATACTAAGTGGTTCGCTTTCAAGCTTAGAGATGTAGTAAGTGGGTCGGAGAGTGGCAGCGATTCTGGCCGTGGCAAAGGCCGGCATCTTCTATACCAGTGAGACAAGCTCAGTGCTAGTACTGTGGGGACCTCACCAGTCACCAACATAATTTACGTCACACGTGTGACACAGCATCTACCCGAACAGTACTACCAGTACTCAAGCTGTCCTCAGGCCTAATAATTCCACAAAATTCAACTCGCCTGATCCGCTTGCAGAGTTGCATTAAGGAAAAGCTCATAAATATGCCAAGAATAGCATGATTTTGAGCGCTTATCACCATCTCCTTCCATTAATTTCAAGTTGGCAGACGTGAGAGTCGGTAAGATCCTGTAACTGATCAGTGATCAGGACAGGGAAATTCGGTTTTCAAAGCAATTCAGAAAACCAGTGCATTTAACTTTTGGTGACCGTGTCCAATTACATAGGTCCATTTACTACTATGGAGGGAATAGTACCATATCCTCCTTGAAAATCAAGGTGCATGTCCCAAAGCCTGCTCAAAGTCCGCAACGATATCATTGATATGTTCAATGCCGACGGACACCTGCGCGAAGAATCAGTCAGAAAACATCTCCCATCAGAAACGTCACGCACTCGGATCAGATCATGCGTAACTCCTGAAGACAGCTGCTCCTCATCACTGAGTTGTTGGTGCGTCGTTGTCGCAGGGTGGATGACAAGGGTCTTGGCATCACCGACGTTTGCAAGATTACTAGCTAATTTCAGGCTGTCGACAACCGTGCTTGCCACACTGACATCGCCCTTGACGCCGAAGCTGAGGACACCACCGAAGGCGTTTGGGCGGAGAAGCTTCTTCGCCCTCTGGTGATAGGGGTGACTCTCTAACCCAAGATAGGAGACCCATGCGACTTTCTCGTGTTTCGACAGCCACCTAAGAACAATAAAAATTTCCGCATGGATCAGCGCATGACAACTTACTGAGCAAGCGCCAAAGTATTTTCGGAGTGCCTCTGAGCCCTCAAGCTAAGCGTCTCAATGCCTTGAATGAGCAAGAACGCAGCGAATGGATTCAAGGCAGGACCCAAATCACGGAGGAGCTCAACGCGAAGCTTGATAGCAAAAGCGACAGCACCAAATGTTTCGCTAAAGACCATGCCATGATATCCCTCGGAGGGGGAAGTGAACGACGGGAACTTGCCGGAGCGTGTCCAGTCGAATTTTCCTGACAGAAAAAATGAGATATGCAGGTGGAAAGCGATCATGAAGTAAAAGCACCCGAGTCGATGACAACACCTGCGATCGTCGTTCCATGACCTCCAATCCACTTGGTTGCACTGTGCACTGATGACCATACAGATGAGCTGCAGATCACCTACGTGATTGATGTGCTCACAAACAATGTCTGCGCCCAAATCGATGGGTCTGATGAGGTATCCTCCCATTCCAAACGTGTTGTCCACGATTAAGGGAATGCCATGATCATGTGCAACCTGTTGAGTTTACATGAGTAGCGGTCCATTGACAGTGATTTCTAGTATGCGCACTTTCGCCAGCTCAGGAATTGGCGCAACGTTGTACTTCGGGTTACCAATGCTCTCGACGTAAATTGCCTTCGTGTTCTCATCGATTGCTGCTGCGAAAAGCGCCGGATCATCGCCATTCACGAACTTCACGCCGATACCAAACTTTTTGAAGGTTACTGCACATCGCATGGGTCATGATACTGGTAAGACGCTGAAAAACGAACCTTTGAACTGGTTGTATGTCTTCAGGTGACCTTGTCAGTTAAAACAACCCCCGAATTCCCAAGATGATACACTTACCCCTCCATAGAGATATGATCTGTTGCCAAGACGTTAATCGGGTTTCTGGACCTGAAAGACTAGACCTTACGTTGAAACGATGTTGTCACCTGCACTGGCTATCGTAGAAATTGCAAGGAATTGTGCAGATTGACCGGAGGACGTTGCGATAGCCGCAGCACCACCTTCAAGGGCAGCCATTCGACTCTCGAAGACATCCTACATGGATAGGAAGTACTTGGTTGTAGAGGAGTGTCGACGAAAGAATAACGTACGACAGTGGGGTTCCCAATACGAGAATAAATGTGTCCAAAAGCCCTGTATGACGTTCCATTAAGTTCAGTTCACTTGTCATGCTCGAGGAAACTGACTTCAGGCCGAAAAGGTCTGCGCCATGCTGAAGTTATGATAAGCCCCTAAATCAAATGCTTGTACAAACTCGAAGTGACGAACGTTAGAGTCGTTAAAGACGAAGCTCGTGGAGGCATAAATAGGAACTGCGCGAGCATTGGTGGTGGGATCAGGAATCTGACCAGCGTGCAACTGCAGCGTCTCGAATTCCTGAGGTCTTTGATCAAAAGTTAAACACGAAAGACCTTGAAACGAGACATGCCGCTCACTTGTTAGCTTGAGGCATGTTGGAATGGGAGGTAAGTGGGTTTGGGTGTAGACTCCGATTGCCCTGCTATAAATACGATAATAGCAGTGTGATAGTGTGGCAGAAACACAGACAGGAATGACGATCGATCGCGCGAGTATTACTACTTGTTTGTGATCACGAGTCTGACTTCGGATCATTCGAAGAAGACATCCTGAGAGAGAATTTGATGTTATTGGAATCACTGGAGCTAAAACAACGGACCGACTGACCATCTGCAAGATCAATTAGTTTACACTTTGTACATACCGGGACAGTCGGCGTCCTATTTCCAAAGTTAGAGCATTGAAATCTTGATGATCTTGGCACCTTCACTGGTGCCATTCGACGGTTGTCCGTGCCTACTCCTTGCCACTACATACTGGTACAGTGATACTTTCTTGAGAGAGAGAGTCACCGTTAATAATACGTACTGATACTTATTATCGTACAGGTACCCCCGGGGTTGCGGAAGCCCATCCATTACTCGGGATTGATGGAGAAAAACCAAGTTCAATCAGATGTCCTCGGAAGTTCCCAGTACACACATAGCTTCTAACTCCTGTGGGTCCTTCTCTCGCATAACACATCTCCTTCAAAATTGAATACAAAATCAGATGAACGTTGCGATTCGGAAACACCATCAGGTTTCATCAGACAGTTATGAACGAAAATTGAGCTAGTAAACTTGTAGTAAATCATGCATAATAGTACACGCGGTGGCCACGCGCTCCACACTTGAAAGAGAATATCAGAAACGTGCTCGCCAAGGCCTATTGCTCTACAACAGCGTGTGTTGGGGAAGTCGTTAACGGAACGCCTGCTTAATCGATTGTGCAGTGGTGTAGTATTGCCCGGCAGACGGCCCTCCAGTCCGAGCCGCAGAAGACCGAGACGATGCCAGCATGCTGGTCTCAGAACCAATCGTGGCATCGAGAGGGCCGTGGAACGGATCATATCAGGGAGGGTGTTTAACCTTTAAAGCTTTAGCTTTGATCTTTTGCAGTATCCGACATGCAAGGAAGCGCAGGGGTACGGGTAGTAAGCGACCATATGGAGCCCGCATAGCGGCGTGCATCTTCAGGATGATTTTCATTTTCGAGGGCCTCAGCACATGACACGTCATCACGAGCATCATCGGACATATCGTCGAGGCCGGCTAGGAATCCACTCACGAGCTCAAGGCGTCGTGACTTCATGGTAGCTGTAAGGTGGAGTCATGTGCATGAGCGCTGAGCGCCTCTAAAAGTTCTCTGACATAGCACGTGAACGCTGGTTGATCCCGCGGAAGCAATTAATCGTGTGAGTTTGTGTGCACCGTGGGCATTGCACTCTTTCCCGCACTTTCCCGTGTCTGGACCTTCGATCGCTCCTAAGTAGCTATACTCCTGTTCTTTCACCACCATGGCTTCTGCCTGCTCATTGTTGATATCCCAAACGCTACTCCTCATGCCTTGGAGCCGAGAAAAAGGTTTTGCCAGTGGAAGATAGAATACACCGCAACGTTGGAGATCTTGTCTCCGTTTTCATTTTTGGCGGAAAACAAGATACTCCACCTGAGGATGGTATCCACTTCATCAATGCTCGTGTGATTACCCCACTACTTCAGAACTTTATTTATAAATTATACTCTGCGAGCTTGCAACGAGACGAAAGACAAAAGCTTGAACGTGTCGTAAGTACTTCAGTCGTACTAGTATTTCATGGAGTCAAGTGTTCGAGATATTCCTCTCATTTAAGGTCTTCCATGGTGAAATTTGTTCACAGTGATGGCCAAGCACACAGCAACGAACTACTTGTCGTGTCGTCAACCACATTGCACCAAGGCGAAACTTGAAGTAGAAACATTTGTAGCTCAGTAGTAGGTCACTGACTCGCATGTCACAAACATGATACGTCCATTGTACGTTTCTATTTTACATACACAATCACTAATTATCGATACATGTTAGACTGAGTTCTTCTCTTCTTTCTAGAGCGGCGAATGCGGTATTCCAGTCGTCATAACACAGATAAATTGGACCTAGGTGACCACGTCGGTGAGCCACGGGGTTACATGAACACTGCCCATACTCACAAAAAAGGGCTCGATTTCTAGTGATACTTCCTGGCATTCCCAGCCAGGGCAGCAATCTATATTGTCGCAGGAGAGGGGACATGGAATATCATCACTGCCAGACACAAGCACTATCAACTTGAAAGCAGCAACAACGGCGAGGACGAAGGAGAGCCGCATTATTTGTGGGATGTGATATGGATTTTAAAAAATAATTTTCAAGGGCACGGTAAGATGACAGCTTGCTTTTATATCCTGAATAATGTTGTGTGCAGAACCTGTCCACCTGAAATACTCCTTCAGACAGATTATGTCTGCGTTGCCAGCACATTGCCAGCAGACCTCAGTTTTAATTTGGTCTGTCCCCGACATCCCTTTGGCGGAAGAACACTGGTGATGTATAATCGATCCCCGGAGTTAGACTCAGGGGTCACTTGGATATTAAAGAAATTCGGAGTCTTATCAAGCATGGAAGAACGCGAAATTGGATACCGTCCCCTCCCGAGAAGTAGAAACACGACTCACTGTAGAGTGGGTCACTGACTCGCATGTCACAAACATGATACGTCCATTGTACGTTTCTATTTTACATACATAATCACTTACCGATACATGTTTTCTTAACTCGTTTTAATAGTCTCTCCGCATGATATGGTTTCCCCTAAATCTTTCCAACTGAGACTGAGGTGAGCATACCTACTATTTCACGTCTGCCTACATGTACCTAACGATACATAGTTCTTCTCCCGTTTCTAGGATGCATGTGTCGTAGTTGAGTCTTTTCAACTAAGACTAAGTTCTTCTTCTCTTCTTTCTAGAACGAGTGTGGTATTCCAGTCGTCATGACACACATAAATTGGACCTAGGTGATCACGTCGGTGAGCCACGGGGTTACATGAAAACTGCTCACTCACAAAAAATGGCTCGACTTCTAGTGGTTTTTCCCGGCATTCCCAGCCAGAGCAGCAATCTATGTTTTCGCAGTTGACGGGGCATTCAATGTCATCACTGCCAGCCACAGGCACTGCCAACTTGAAAGCAGCGACAACGGCAAGGACGAAGGAGAGACGCATTATTTGTGAGATGTGATATGGGATTTAAAAGATAATTTTGAAGGGTACAGTAAGATGACGGCTTGCTTTTATATCCCTAATGTTGTGTGCAGAACCTGTCCACCTGAAATACTCCTTCAAACAGATGATGTCTGCGTTGCCAGCACATTGCCAGCAGACCTCAGTTTTAATTTGATCTGTCCCCGACATCCCTTTGGCGGAAGAACACTGGTGATGTATAATCGATTCCTGCAGTTAGGCTCAGGGGTCACTTGGACACTAAATAAATTCGGAGTCTTATCAAACATGGGAGAACGCGAAACTGGATACCGGGAGATCAGCAGCCTGCTAGTTTAGGAGATCTAAGTTCCAAAGGAGAGTGCTCCTTAGGTGTATTTTATTTTCGCAACGCACACTATGCAGTACCTGGATAGTGCCGGACCCCAACCACGTCAAAACCCAATTTAGCCCTTAGGCCTTAGTCACTGCGGGCTATTATACGTGTCTCTGTACGTAGCTACAAACTCTGACGTCGGTCCTCCACTGAAATATAAATTTCATAGCAGGCAAAGACGTGGCACTACACACGATTTGCGTGAAGGAATGCTGTATCTCTTCATTTGATCTGGCTAGGTAGATTAGTCTCCATCGTTGCGAGGACGAACCGCTGGTGCATACATGCATGAAGCTGAGTCATGCCCAATCGAGTCCCCTGCATGAATCAGCGAAGTATCTACGAATCACCATCTTCGACATTCACACACACGTTTCAATAATCCTTCCTACTGTATGTCTTGACTCTTGACACAGTAGACCAATTTTCATCAAGTCTGGAGAGGAACACAATCCACCTGCAATGGCCATTATTTTTCAGTTATCGGACTCGTCGGTAGATCTTGTGATGTTTCATGTGCGGTGTCTGAAATCACAAGTAGTAGAGACCGAGCATGTAACGGAGGAGTGCACCATGGGTGAAATTCTACATCGACTGATTCAGGAGGGGATCCGTCCAGTCAGTGCTAAGACTTGCATAAATACTACCAAGGACGTCAGCACCTCCCATCATGGTCCTTGCAAAAACTTCCATCAACGGAGCAGACGGACATAGTAAAAGGGATGGGCGCCTCCATTACGCATTCTGCAGAAATTTGTCAGAGAATAGGACTGTATCGACTGTATCTGCACCAGTATTACTGCGTGACGACCTTTGCTTGCATGCGGCCTGGCGGCAAACAGTTGCTGACTAGTATGATGAGGCACTGACCGGGACTTTCGACGCTCCTGCATGACTTTTGGCTTCACTTTGCTCACTGCCTTGCTGGTATCCACATTGCAGCAACAGCCACCAGAAATGTGATATATAGCAACTACGTCACCAATAATCCTGCTAGTGAAAGCGCCAGATGCTGCAAAGTATGTGAGCGTACAACATAACAGACCAAAACAGGTGATGACTCACAGTTCGCGTCACTTTCAAGCATCACATCACACCAATGTAGACAGCTCCCAGCATGAACGCATAGATTCCAGTTCCGCACGCTGAGAATATGGCTGTTGTCACTGAAAATAGTGAATCTTCACGAATGATGTGTGCGTATAATAGAAACTTACAACGCTCTGGAACAGCAGTGACTGTAGCGCGCGATCAACGCGACTTTGAAACCACGTTCACGGACCACCTTGCACAGAGCGGCATACATGATACTGTCTTTTTGCAACTTATCTCTACGAGCTTGGCAAACATATTTGAAAGTACTTAAGAAATACGTTCAAAGCTTATCACAAAATGTACTGGATAAAACTTACTAGAGATTGGCGACTTCACCTATGAAAGTGCCAGCTGCGGCGATAGCGAAGCCCGCAAAGGATGGCCAATATCTCGTGACGAAACAACTGAGAACGCAAATTACGGTCAACGAGCATGAGGAGCCTCATGTACACTCACCGGAGGAGATTATATCACAAAGAGCATCACAATTAGGACTAGTCCGGCTAAGCCATCCGAATTTTGAGCTATCGGGATTCGGCGTAGTCCGTAGATTACCATCGAGCAATTGGCAACAACATGCTTCAACCCAAAATGGACCCACTCATGAACGTGCGAGCTGGAAAGCGACTTAGCGAACACAAAAAGGGAACCGAAGACGATGATGCGCAGCTGCGCCTACAAGGCAAACACAAGTTACCGGGAGTTACCGGGGATTTCCTGGGGTAATGTGAATCATTCCATATATAAGAACTCTGGGACAGCTAGATTTCAAAGACTAAGATTTGTGCCCTCCATCATGCCTCTTGAAAAGTAAGCTACTTCCTAGTGCTGTTTCAAGCCCGTTAATCTTATTGCACGTGTGTTTTAGCCTCTTAAAACGTTACGGTACCGTGACCGTAATATAGGCCCATCAGCAAAAGACCCATAATTTTCGCTTGTCAGAAAGAAGTTTGATGCTTACGGTGAGCTTACGGCGTTGGTGATGGAGCGACGCGATTGGTGGGACAAAGTTATCTGTAGTAAAATGTAAATTTAATGACGTGGTAGCGTCACGACTGTTAAATAATGGTATTATATCGAAATTCCTGTTTGGAACTACTAGTCTAGGGTTCGGAATGCATTCCGATGCATTCCGAACCCTAGACTAGGGCCATTTATGATCAGCAGTGACGACCGTTATAAAAGATCGTAGCAATCGTACATGGATTCAAGATTATCATTCAATGGCGCTGTCACTACTAAGATGAGCTACTGACATGTCTATGTGAACTCCGTGCTAAATGTATGATAACTTTCCTTATCTGTGAAGCTGTTCAGAAAAAACCGATCATAGCTCTCCAAAGAGGTGGCCGAAGAAATCTTCTCGTCTACCTTGTTACCATATTCTGGTATTAATTCGACAGCGTGTGTTACATCCGTCAATGACACCACACCACCACACCTATAGCGTTCGCCATGTTGGCCTATCATGTATGTGCGCTCTACCGTCCACATTGCGAGTTCTGGACGATCGTTGGGATTAGCGATGAAATGGAAGAATTGGACGTAAAGGAGTGGATTGGAGAGGAACGTCGGCAACACTAGGTTCGAAGCTCGCGGAATCTTTGGCTCAAAAATAAGTCGAACTTGTGCAACACGACTAGCTGAAATTCATCCCGAGTTAGTGTTGAAACACGACTGCAAAAATAGACTTACTAGTTTGGCCATCATCACCCATGACATTGATTAGGACAGTATCGCAATTTCCGAGGGGGAATGCATCACTCGGTGGGTATGCTTGTACCACCCTGCTCGGCATGATAACTCGTGACTGGAAAGCAGAGTGAAGCTGTAGTCGAAATTTATTCCATGTGCGAAAGCGTCCATATCTGTGGTCCCAGCGGGTATGCTCGCCAGTGGAGAGGGATAGCTGATCGATAAACCGAGAGAGCGCGTGATCGAAGTCAAGAAGTGAATATTTGGTCTGAATACTGACGGGTGTTAGAGCATTGAAATCTGGTTTCGAAGTTAAATGGAAGGCGGTGAGAGCATCTTCAGAAAGAATGCCCTTAAGAAAATGATTCCGAACTGGCCGAGGTCCATGAACAGAGTGCGCTTCATCAGGGAGAACGCGAGAAACCCAGGAAAGCGCTGGATTAACGGTTGTCACTTCTTCATCTTCAATGTGTATGGCATTGACGAGTGATGCGCCACGAGAATAGAATAGCGCGTACAGGTTAAATAGTTCCATAGACTCCTGGCGATTGAGGATCCGTACGCACTGTTCCGTAAAATCAGTAGACCGCCGGTTCGTGCGCTCGAAGAGATGCTTGCAGTGTGTGATGAGCAAGCGCTCTGTCATATCAGCTGAAAACTGCATCAACGTGCCCAGTCTCTCAACCGTGCCTCGGAAGCTTTGCAATAGCTCGAGTTTCGGAATGAAAAAATCTTCTTTAACACCCTTCTTTCCCCTCCTTGCCTCGGCAGCGACGATAGCATCCTTGAATGCATGAAAATCTGAAAGCGCTTGAACCATCGAATGCAGGGAATCAGGAGAATGAACAGGATTCTGAGCAAGATAGATGAACTCTATGAGCGCACGGATTGAACGAATAAATCTGGGTGCAGCGACGCCTGCAATTGAAGCAACGATGGTGCGTTGAATGTCTTGGTGCTCCCGCCCTGTCATTTGGTTGACATGGGTGACGCCTTTGGTGAAGTGGCGTGTTCCTACCCGTTTATGCTGAGCCATGAAGCGAGCGTCGAGCTCACGTTTTCCTACTGTCTCCTTGACCCAATTGAGCGGATGGTCTGCGAAAAACTTAATGCAGGTATGCAAAATTTCGCCGGCGAGAAAGACGGATGGGCATGCAAACATCCAATCGCTCCAATATGGCATGTGAACTCCGGACAGGTGAGCCGCTTTTGCTGCCTTCTGGAATTTATCGAGATCCCAAGGATCAACCTCTTTGGAGATCTCATAGATAACCTGGAGCGTATGATGCCCAGTGCGAGGAGGGTAGAGAACACCATCACCAAAATTTGCTTGCGTCGCCATAGTGATAGGAGATGCACTTTTACTGACCGCAGCGATCATCGTAGCCTCTGGCAGGTCACATACGTGAGCGACAAGGGGCGTAAAGACATAGCGAATATATCGGGAAGGATCGGGCATAAAACAACCATCCTTTGCAGCGATCTTGAGGTTGGCGCAGACAAGATCGACACATTTGTGCCATAACCGTGCCTGCAAAATGCCCTGATAGTCAGGATGCACGCGAAACTTAGCAATAGGCATGTAAGCAATACAACGCCAAGCTCGTAGTGTGGCCTTAGAGCGAACTTCCGAGTCCAGGTTACCAATCGTGATGAAGAGCGGGTGCATCTCGAGCCCTCCAGTGATGCGTGTCACAGGCGTTTTATCCGATCCCAAGATAATCGGTACTTGTGTAGCGCCTACCGGTAGATGGTCCTAAGAACACAGAATCAGTCTTTGAACAGGCAAACAAATAAATCTGACCTGGATTTTCCATGCCATATCAGCGCTCATATAGTCTCCATATTCACGCTGACCTCTGGTATTGACAACATGCGGCTGAAAGGTGATGTGATTGGCAAAAACGGGATCACTGAAGAGTTGTTTGATGACCTCTAAAGCATCACGCCAGATGAGTTGTACAGGATAAGTCGTCTTGTAGCCTGTGAACTCTATGTTTGAGACCTTCCATGGCACAAAAGAGGGGAGTGCATCGATCCAGTCTAGAAGCTGATCTTTCGAGGTGAAAGATGGCCTTGGGCGGGTGTGAAACTGTAAACGTAGACTCGGGGTCAGACCTGTCAAATAGCGCTCTGAGTCAAGTCCTATCCTACCCATTTTAACTTCAAAAACTTGTCAATCTGAGTTTGAGTTAGGTTCTCAACTAAAAACCTTCCCAGTTCCCACTCTCCTTCGTCGTGGAAAGGGTAATAAGTGTTTATTTTCCTCCGATAATCATATTCATCTTCTTGCAACCTGTCAAATAGGTTTTTGCCGACACCGAAGACATACCCAGCTTGAGGATGATAATGACCAGTGGTAGAAGATGTCGATGAATGAGAACCTCGCAATCCAGGTGGAATTGGGAATTGTTGCGGACGTGATTCATGCGGCCAACAGGTAGACTGAGAATTAAGGTGCAGGGTAACTGCGTCAATGGAAGGGAACTCCCCATTGCAATTGGGACACAGCCTGGCATAGGTATGTTAGTCTGGATCATAATAAAGCGATAGAAGATACTCGCATTTGCCAAAGCTAACCAGATGGCTGAGCAGTCTTCTTTCCTTGTTAGCTTTGCTGACGCTTGCAGTGCTAAGTCTTTCAGACTCCGCAGACTGTGCATTCGCAGGGCATTCCCATACTGATATCAGCCTATGATATTACTAGGTTTCTTTCATATATCAGTAGGTTTCTCCCAGCATTGAGTTCAAAGTGCTTATAGACAATGTCTTCTCCATCTCACTCTCAGCCCAGTAGTCCCCCCCCAGTCTCATCTCCTCCTCGCCCCAGTAGTCCCCCCGGTCCTCCATCAAGCAGCCCCCCATCTTCTCCTCTATCCAGCAGACGTGCCACCACTCCTGGATCGCCCCTTTTTTATTCTGGCTCCAAGTCAGGGAGCTCCCCCAATACTATGCATTCTGACTTATGTGCTTCACCACAAAGCACAAGGCGAGAAAGAACACTTGGGACGCCTAAGCCTGCTGAAGAGACAGATAGTATATTATTTGATCCGTCTAAATCTCCAAACCCTGAACGTGCTGCTCGACGCCAGTTCGTACATGACAGAATGAGCAAGAAGCAGCATCCGTATCCTATGTATCCAGCTCCAATCGAGGTCCGTTATGCAGCCCGTGTCATGGGGCGAGAGCGCAACCCATATGTATCATTTGAATCGCTTCTCAAGGTATGATATATTTCTTCTATCAAATTACAAAGATTGATTTTTTATGTTTAAAAAGCACGCTGGATACTTGGAAAATGGCCTTGCACAACTGCGTCCATCAACCTTGTACAAGGGATACAAAGCCAAGCTTGCTGCTCGCGAGACTGCCCGCCAGCGCCTTGTGGTAACTGCATGGGAAATTGAGGAATCAGAACGCTTCACTACTTTCCTTGATGCCTTGCATGCTGAAAATGAAGAACGATTTGGGTTAGCAGACGAGGAGTTGCAGAGCTTTAGAAGGTTTTTTTCTGAGCGTGACCGCGTGCAAGTTGACGACGATAGAGATTACCTTCAAGCCATCTACGAAGATGAATGCGAAATCCTTCGTGTTACCTCAGCTCAAGCTGAACAGATCTCAAAGATCTTAGGTTCATGAGTCAAAGATGCATTCTTGCAATCCGGCACTGCGGAATCACAATCCCGGCTCTCTAGTCCTGAGATCCATGACGATGAAGATAACGGTCACATTATTCTAGACGATTCCCCGGACCTGGATTCCGAAGAAGAAGAGTGTCTTGAGGTGGGGGCTGGCGAACCGCCTCATGATGTGATTAGCTCCATCATGTGAGCTCGATCGGTGGCTATCCAGCCGCATGCCCTTCCAATCGTGGTATGTGAAGAGATTTCTTGAATTCACTGTATGATACTGATCAATTGATAATAGGTCATGTAATATGCACGCCGCTAGTAGTGTTACTGTTTCATTATGATGACCCCTTATTGCATCGGTTTGTCACTTGCATGCTTTACTTTTACATCGTACCCCTTCATCTTACCCTTCTCTAGCGTCTTCTCGTTGCTTCTCAATGACATATATCTTGTTTAAGTATGATTTGTAGTAGAATGCTATGCGGATATTTATCTGTACCCTCCGCCCTTACTACGCCCTCAACCACTTGAGTCCCGCCAGTATATGCCTCCCAAACGTGCTAAAGGTAAAACAACGATTCCAAAACCCACTCGTGGGTCTGGTCTTAACCCTTCGCACTTGCCTGCGGAGACTCAAATGCATCTCAGCGACGAACAACCACGCGAGCCTATGGCAAACACTTTCAATCCACATGAAGCGTTCAGCTCACGGTGTGTTTTTCTCTGTCTCGATAGCTAGTACTGATACATGTGCTACTCCCAGCAACCACAGCAATCTGTCTTTGGGTACACATGCCGGTTATGTGCCCTTCAATCATGACAACTACGACAATCACCCTGGCCCATCATCAAGCACTCGTCCTGATCCTTTTTTAAGCGCTCGCGCAGGTCCATCATCAATCGCTCGCGCTGATTCACGTGACAGTTATACATCCTTTCATCACGATAACTACAACACATACGGTAGTTCATCATCGAGCGCTCATACTAATCCATATGCCGGTCATGTGCCTTTCGACCATGAAAACTGTGACACTCACAGCATGAGCACTGATCCATCGTCGAGCGCTTACATGGGTACTGCCCCCAACTACCAATCCTTGGGTCACTTTGGTGCCAGTCACGACATTCCGCCGTATCGACCCTCAAGCTCCTATGGGAATTCACTGTCTGGCCATGAGAATGCGCAATCTGGCTATGGAAATCCGTATGGATCACTTGAGAGTAAGTCGTTTCCTTCATCACGATCAGAAATGGCTGCTAATGAATCTCACAGGCCCATACAACAATCCCAATCATCCCAACGAACTTTCGGATGTCGACAATATGTCAGGTACAGCGCCCAACCCACATCACATACAGGTGCCGCCATCGTTCAACAATGACGAAACTGAACCGCCTCCGGAGCCCCAACGCAATCCTCTCCCCGTTACAATGGGTGAGATACCGGAATCGCAGGTCATCCATGTAAGTTCCAACTGTGTTTTATTTAATTCGCTAAAAATTATACATTCTAGACACTAGGACCTGCACGATCATGTGATAGACGACGTACTCGAAGGATGCCCGGCACGCCATATCCCACCCACCAGAACCCTAATCCCACCCACCGGAACCCCGAACCCACTCACCAGAACCCTACCGACACTGCTGCAACAACGCAGGCGACTGCAAGCCGTGCAGAAGTGGCAAGAGAACAGCGTTATTTTGAGATCACGGGAGCTGTCCGTGATCAGATCTTCGAGCGCTCAAAAGAACTCGTGGTAGGCATCGTGTTTACAAAAGACGCGTTGGCATCGTCTACTGCCGACCAAAAGCGCATTGTAACATCCATGATTCGAAAGGCAACACCCAAGTTTCCAGGACTTGATGGTGCGTTAAGTCTTTCAATAATTTATTAACTGACAGACCAATAGGAATACCACGCTGGAAAAATCAAAGCAAGGACATCACGAAGATATGGCGGAGGGTGATTGTCATGCGCACAGTCCTCACGACCTTGACTCGAGAAGGCGTCGTCATGGCATACGCGCTTTTCCCTCCGCAGGGTAGCCAGATGCCCCCCGAGGCATTTCGTTGTGATCGTGTCGGACGTCTCGTTCAAGACAACATTTTTATGCATGTGTATTCGTTTAATGCGGTATTGTTTTTTTTGTTCACCTCAACTCATGCGCTTACGAGTTTTCAATTAGGATGGGACACTGACCATTCATGCAAAGTTCCAAAACCCCTTCATCCTCTACCTCGTCGGGAAACTGACCTGGAATAAGCGCTTCCGACTAGACAACTTACTCACAATGCCGCGCAAACAGTTGCACTACGCGATGGGATTAGCTGGCACCATAACAAAATGTGCGCTGTTGGAACAGGGACATGAGACGCTCAGTGCCACACCTAGGATATTTCCAGGGGCAAACTCCACTACATTCGATGCTATCTGCGCAGACATGGATAGCCTCAGCGTCGAAGAGAAAGCTGACTTGAACCAATGGAAGGATCACATAGTTGTTTGTGGGGCCTCTCAGCAGCGTGTTAGAGCTGAGCTGTCAGATTTCGAGCTAGACCCAGACAAGGACGCAGACTCGGATATCTCCGATGCGGCGGTGTGACATATAGAGCCCGTTCAGCAACCGGTGTTTGAGCAAAGTTTGCGTTTGCGAATCGGCACGATGTAACCGAGATTCAAGCTGAGTCTGAAAGTAATCGGTGAGCGATTACATTGATTGTGATAACATACGCGATGATAACAAGCTATGAATGCTCTACAGCAGCGACTCGTAGTTCCGCTCATTCAACCATTGACACAGACGCGCTCTACACAACCTCACCGTGTTGCACTTCGCCAGCGCATTATTCGCTATGTTGCACTTATCCTCAGTGTACTATTTACCGCTACAATGCAGGTCTTCATGGATGATACTCCCGATGATCCCGAGCCATATCACACCTCAGCCCTGACAGGGCAAGAGTGGGTGATGGAACTTATTCTTGGCCACCCAGATCGCATTCGGTGTGAACTTGGCGTCAATCTCCATGTCTTTGAGAACTTGGTACAAGACCTTCGCGCCCTTGGTCACGGCGATTCACGTTACGTCTCACTTGAAGAACAACTATCTATATTCCTCTACACATGTGTGACAGGATTGACTGTCAGGCATGTCGCTGAACGATTCCAGCGGTCAAATGCTACAATTTCTAAGTACATATTTCGATCTTAGTATATTTCCCACTCAGTCTGATACTAACGCTTTTGTAGATACTTCCGCAAGATGCTAGACATACTTTCATCCCACCCTTTTTACACGGAGTACGTCCACCTTCCTGCTGCTGATGCACCAGTCTCGAGTGCAATTCGCGACAACCCTAAACGTTGGCCGTACTTCCGCGATGCTGTTGGAGCGATCGATGGGAGCCACATCCACGCATTTCCTCCCTCAGCCACTCGCCATCTATACTATAACCGCAAAGGCTTTGTATCGCAAAACTGCCTCTTTGCCTGTAACTTCGACCTTAAGTTTATCTTCGCGCTAACTGGATGGGAAGGGTCGGCAACAGACGCACGGCTCTGGGGTGTAGCCAAACATGATGGCTTGGATCTTCCGCCTGGGAAATACCTTCTTGCAGACCTTGGTTTCCCCTCATCCCGACAACTTTTAGTTCCTTACCGTGGTGTTCGGTACCATCTAGCTGAGTGGGGTCGTGCTAGCGTCAGGTAAGACTTTTATTCTCTATGTAGTGTAGCTCTAATAATACAATTTTTAGACCTGTTAATAAGGAAGAACTCTTTAACCTTCGTCACGCGTCTGCTCGTAATGTTATCGAGCGTATTTTTGGCGTCATGAAGCGGCGCTTTCGCATTCTCTTAGTATCTCCAGAGTACAAGATAACAATTCAGGCTCGCATTCCCGCAGCGTTATGCGCCCTCCACAATTATATCTGCATTCACGACCCACATGAAGCACCTCTCCCTCACAGGGCTATATTCAACAACAATCCTACCCATCAGGGACAACCCGGTGATGCTGTTCCTGATGACAATGAAATTGTCGGTGATGACGTAGATGCGAATGTGTTTCGCGATCGCATGGCAACTGAGATGTGGGATGATTATCAGAACATACTATACGAGCGCGATTTAGTAGACGTAGCTCACTCATTAGACCTTGACGAGGATCCTGAGGACATCGAGGACATCGACGAGTATTATGGGAGCGAGGACGACAATGACGCAGATCTCTAGAATAACACTTGTAATGTACATAGAGCTACAAACGAAGATGCACTGCATATCGAATAGTGACGGCTATGTAACATGATGCGAGAAGTGAGAAACAGACAAGTAAGAAGACAAACAAGTAACATGCAAGAGTAAAAACGACAATTTAAAACACACCAAATTCCCCCCTGGCAGCCTGAGCAAGAACAGACTTTAAGTAGCGGACCCGTTTCTCAGGCTTTGCAGCCAAATAGATGCTACATATCGACGGGCTCCTGGAGAATACATTCATGAGCATGATCTGTTCATCATCTGAGATGCCATCCTCTTCCTGCATAAAGTTCATCGCCTGCACCCTTTCCTCCGACACCCGAGTTTCATTTTCATCTGTGTTGGATGCTGACATGTGAAGGCTGTCAGTGAGGCAGTTGAGGGAACCTTGGAGGTTCATGAAGACGGCAGTGCTGGCGGCATCCTTTGCAGCCTTGGAACTTTTGCGACTCCTCGCGACATTACTGCTACTGTGCGTCGACAACCTCGGCTTTTTGTCGACATTGGGTGGACCCATGGGTGATGCCATACTTTGAGTGGCGCTGGCAGACGAGACCATATCAGAATGTGTGCGTTTACTAGTAGTAGAGGGTGCGACAGAAGAGGGGGGAGGGGGCATATTCATGGAACTTCCAGCAGCTGACTCAATCTGGTCCCATCCGACTTGCGGCACAACAGCGGCTTCAAGTCCAGAGGCGCTAAGACTCTCTGATGGCTGTATCGCCAACGATGAGGATCCACTGGCCTCAGCATTAGCAGCAGCTGTGGCCAAGGAAGCTGGGTTGTAGGCAGCTACCCCCCGAGCGCTACTCCCGTTTGGGAGAATCTCCAACATCTTCGGCCAGTATCTCCATCCTTTGTTTTTGAAAGATTTCATCGCCTGAAAATAAGGTGAGTAGCAGACGGAAACATTACTAACACAAACATACCTTGTTTGAATTGCTAGCATTGATATACTGGTTCCACTGGAGTTCCTCCGCTTCTGAGTCCCCCTGAATATTAGCGCCATTGATATTGTCCCAGTGACATCCAGATCGACTCCTGCGATATGTGTCAATGGCGGTGTAGACTTCCTTCAGCTGGAGGGGTATTAATAATCAGTTAGTGATACGACTAGGGAGTATGATACAAAAGACTGCACTGATCGCCATTTCCCCTTGCACTGTGCCATGTCCTTTGCTGCGCCTTGATTCTGAAGTCCCTTCTTAGCATGATGTTCCGCGATCTTCTGTGCTGCTTCATTGAAGGTCTCATCTTTGAAAGTTGTCGCAGCGATCTTTGCCACCTGCGATTGAAGGTAGGTCAGGAGGACATCAACCTCCTCCTCACTCCACTGGGCTTTGGGTTTCGTGCTTTTCTTCTGAGTCATCAAGAAGAGTTGGAACTGGGTACAAAGGACAATAGAAGCTGCAGCTGAGACGATCTGCCTTCGCCGATAAGGGCTGATTCGACCTTGAACCTTGCAAGGAGTCGTCATAATTGGGAGGTAATAGTTATTGAAACTCCGTTGCAAACGGCTTCTGTGCCGCTCCAACGCATTCCCATACATAAACACAAACTTTGCTCAAACACCGGTTGCTGAACGGGCTCATAATTCGTGATACCTGTTAGATTTATTGTACATACCTTAAATACTGCTATTTTTCCTTGCGAAATTCATTGTTTCACTTACTTAAGCGCCATCCAGAATAACATTTGTCTCAATTAAACCAAAACAAGCGTTTACGAACACCGTCCTGAGCTACACCAAATACGGCTTGTTCAGAACAAGTTTTGACTTCAAATCGACCGACTCGACTTTTTTAGATGCCTATAGTTCTTGGTAAACTGGCGAGAAAACGAGGCATTTGGGGTCAGTCTTGACTGCACGCTGTTCGGCTCACTTATAATGGGTCGGACGTCCTTGGAGGTCCGTACTACCTAATGCGTAGTGCAACGGCGCAGACTCGGAGTCCTTGCTGTTATAGATAAGTTTTTGTGAAGCACACGCTGACGCTAGCCTCTTATAAGCATATCAACCAACATGTTAATCGTCCCTGCAGGTACCGTACTATTTGCAGTTAACCCAACTATAAGTAACTATCCGCTATGGAATATTTTTCACCGCACCGTCCATAGACTGAAACATAATCCCCAAACATGCAAAATGTGTTTTCCCCTCCCGATCCCATACCCGACCTCCTTCCCAACGAGTAAGTAGCCAGCCAGGGTGGGTCGAGAGTAATGCTTATGGAGTTGCTGGGATGTGATCAGGCCAGATGTCGCGAGCGAAGAAAATGTCGTGTCCACTGAGGAGGGCCTTGCTAAGGAGATGTGAGTGCCAACTGGTCAGCGTGTCACACTTGACGTCTGATTAAATTGTTTCAAAGATCTAACACCACCCTCAATGTCTCTCCAGGGTCTACTATCGCGGAAGAACACGGCCAAGATACCGCTAATTCGAAGTTCTGGGCGACATACAAGAAAGCTTCGGACGAGTATGACAACGACTTCTTAGAGCGGGCGAATGATGATATGGGCGTTATCTTGACTTTTGTGCGTTCATTTCTATGTATTTCAACGCTAATCTAACAAGGCGAATTAGGCTGGTCTACTCTCAGCTGTCAACTCTTCATTCATCGGCGGCATGCAACCTAACCCTGGAGTCACTACGAATGTCCTCCTGCTAAAGTTGATCCAAATTACTGCCAACCCAAATTCCGTACATGACATCAGCACTCTTTCCCTGTCTGAGGGTTATTCCTCTTTGACCGTCTGTATGCAGACTTTCGCCTATACCAGCCTCGTGTTTAGCGTCTTGGCCGCGTCGGGGGCTGTCTTGGGAAAGCAATGGCTTAACTCGTACAAGGCAGCCCGGGGAAGGGGGTCTTTGGAGGAGCGCTGCATACAAAGGCAGATGAAGCTGGATGGGCTAGAGCAATTTCATCTGCGGACTCTCTTGCAGGCATTCCTTGTGTTCCTACAGATTGCGCTACTGCTTTTCAGCGTCTCGCTATGCATCAAGACGTGGACCGAGCGAGTCATGATATCCGGTTTCATGATTTGCGGCACAGCTTCCGGTGTTGTCTTCTACTTGTGGACTACGGTTGTCTCAGTGTGGTGTCCTCACAGTCCTTTCTGGACACCGGGCTCAAAGCCAGCTGGAGCTATTAGGAAAATCTTCACAGGAGCGACTTCACCTCCTAGCATATCCGATAAAACATCTGCCATACGCTGGATAATCGAGACATCAACGAACCCGGAATATGTCGAGGCTGCGGCTGCGATGGTGCCTCTTGCACAGTGGTCACGGGAGCTTGACGCTTCAGCAATATACAAACGCCTACGTGATAACTTCAGGGCACGTTGTAAAGAGGAAGCGTTGTATGTGAAGTATGGGAAGGCCATGGCCCATCTTTGCAGCCAGTCGGTGAAAATCGATCCAAGCTTTCTTACCAAATTTGGTTGGGATTGTTGGGGAGGCAGGAGTCGGTTCATTCGCGATGCATTCATGGCTGGCAGTGACGCCTACCGTCAGATGACACAAGAATACGACACAGCACATCAGGCCACTGTACGCACCGCTCTGAGAACATTGGTCGTCCACGGACTGGACCATAGTCTTTCACTTCCGGATAGCGAGGAACTAATTTGGAATGGTGATCTACGGTGGCGTCACAGTAACGGGGATAAGCCCCGCCGTGAAGAATTCGACTGGCTCGTTGATTACCTGGCGGATAAAGCAAAGGACGACCATGATTCGGAAGGTGATGCTTTACTTGCATTGAGCGCCATGCATGGACTATGGAGCTCTACCAAGCAACCTTCCTTCATCAATGCGCTCATTCGTTGTATGGACGAAGACAACGGTAACGGCAAAGGCAAAGATAAAGACAAACCTTCCCGAGTCCGGCATGCCGCGCTGAGACTTGTTTCTGACACTCGAGGAGAACTCGCGGCCATCACAGATGACTCGATGCCACAGGGTGTCAATGCAAATCTCCTGGATTCGCTTTCTCGCGCTCTTTTCACTGCCGTATGTCCAAATCACCAGACAAATCATAACAATGAATCCGACGTCCCTTTCCACGAGGAACGAGACGGCCGCTACATCAGCCTCATCTTTTCCTTGGCAAAGAACAGGGGGTGGCGTCAACGTCTGATTCGTGATGGTCATCTTCAGCGATGTATTGATCTAGTTGACAAAGTTAATGAGAGGGAGAGCCAGGTTCCGAGAACCTACCCTCCTGAATCCTACCTTCCCGGATTCTACCTTCCTGCGATCATCGGGCGCATCAATCCTATTTGTGAGGACATCACTCTCAGCCCCGCCCAAAAGAAGTCACTCAGACAACTAATCGAGAAAACGTGGCGCTCCCACATTTATAAGAACGATGACGACTACGTCGATGCAATACCAGCCCTCGTGACGGCAACGAAGCTGAATCTTCAACCGGAGATGTGGCTCACGAAAGAGGCGTGTGAGGCGTTGGAGTATTTTCAGGAGGAGCAAGCAACCCTTGTAAAAAATGGTGTAGCTCAAGCTGCGGTTAACGCTGCACTATGCTCTCTGGAGGACTTTCACAAAGAACTGCAGTCTTCGTCATAGGCTCGACCACAGGAACACATCGTAAAGGGACAGCGGATCTTGGCCAAGTATGCACTGGATTTATCCCTTCATCTGCTGCCGTCTGGCTCCATTCTCTTTCTTTTTTTGTCCACTACACTTCATGGGCAGGGTGCCGAACTGAGCCTTTGTACTCTACATACTCTTCGAAGTCGAACAATGCGAATTCCTACCTTCATTTACTTACCATACTAGTTATCGCAGTAGTTCGTCATATACGTTCTTTTATTCCCTCCCACCTACTGTTACATTCGTTAATTTGCACCACTGGTTAATTCCTGAATTTCGGATGCCAAATCGCTGTTTGCTTGCCCCGCCACCCGGCAGCTCATTCCATCAATGTTTGGTCCGAGCTAATTGCTCAGACACAGCCTAACCTGTAATACGGTGCCTTCACATTCGACCTTTTCGTCCCAAAACAACAGTTGAAGGTTCGGTGGAGAGACGAAGACTCGAAAAGGTCCAACTCAAATTCTCTGAACCCTATTTGGGACCGAAATCCCTGTGCATGACGATCATAAAGTTTGGGGCAGACGTGGCGGATGGTCACCCTAGGCCAGACTTACTAGTAGAACTTATGTTCACGCAGATGGAATGGGGCTTGGGCCGATCACCGACTAGAACCAACTGTAACTCACTACGGTGAAGAACACGAAGGACACAGGAGGCAAATGGAGGGGCGAATGATGGGCACAGAGGCCCAACTGGGTATAAGAGAAGGTACCGAGAATCAGCGCATGTAAACCAAACTCTAAGATACGCTGCTTCCGAGGCTGTTGTGAGCAAGCTCGCAGTGCGCGAAGCCTGATAAGTAGAAAAACGAACCACGTGTCTCCCGAGAGGGGTAAAAATCGACATCTTGCCTCGAGGCGGACACGCAGCAATTTCGAGGGGTCGGACGCTCTAGCATGTGTTTTGCACAGGATACGCGGAAAAGGAGGTTCCGCTATTAGGTAATAGATAAAGCACTACTGCATTATAGCGGCTGTGATGTGCCAGTGATCAGGACCACTACCGCATGCCACCTGGTCCACTGGAATCTTACTGTTCGGCAGGTGAATCACATTGCCTATTCCTACTCTCTTCGAATGAGCTAACTGGAGAACGTATTCCAGGCATGCTGTTTCATGCAGTACGCCTGAGAGGATGGCTTACGACAAAGGTTGGCTATTTAGTTCGATATCAAATTATGTATGTATCCTAGAGTTGTCGCTGTACTCACCCTCAATCTTCGCATCTATTACAGTGACTATACTCTATGACACGCATACCCAACTACACCAACGATTCCGCTCCAACAACATTTGCTCATCCACAGAACTTCATCGTCTTCGGTGAAATGGGTGTAGGGAAGAGCTCGCTGATAAACCTCATTGCTGGTGAACAAGTCGCCAAGTCCTCTTCCGGCGTACAATCCTGCAATCTCGAATCAACCGAGTATCCAATCAGGTTATCCGACCCCCAGCTTAATGTCAATCTATTCGATACAGTAAGCAGACGCATTTTCACATGAGGCTGGCATTCTAAGTCAAAAATCATCCAGGTGGGCTTGGACAGCCCTACAATGGATAGCGCGAGCTATCTAAATGCCCTAGTGAAGGCACACGAGCTCATCGTTTCACTCAAGAACCAAGGCGGGGTCCATGGCTTAATCTTTTGCATCAAGGGTGGCAGAGTGTCACGCACTATGCAACAGAACTACAGGCTATTCTACGAGTTCTTGTGCCAAAAAAAGGTGCCCCTTGCTCTGGTCGTCACCAACCTTGAGACCGAAGTGAACATGGATGACTGGTGGACGCGCAACAAGGTCCATGTCGAAAAGTCGGGCGTTGTCCCTGCTACGCATGTTTGCATCACCGCCATCAAGGGCCATCAAAACGCACACGAAAACAAATACTTCGAATCCAGGAGGAAAGTGCACAATATGCTTAGGGTACTCGGAAGAGCTGAGCCATACTCGATAGACACGAGTAGCTGGTTTGGGCGGATGTGCAGGCTGCTGCCGGAGCTTTTGCTCACAGCCAAGACCTTGGGGAGGAGTCGTCAGAAGATGCTACAGATGCTCACGAAGCGTTGCGAGCTGCGCAAGGAGGACGCAGTGCAGCTTCTTCAAAGAATTGACTCTAGTCAAGACAAATATTAGTAACTTATTGCACGTCGTATGCTAACGAATACCCATCGGATTAAGTACTTACATACCTCTGGTTATCTTGAACGTCTACATAGTAAATCAATCATTCCTAATGCTGATCACTACACTTGCAAACGTGTGAAAGAATTCTGAAATATCATTCAAACCATTAGAAAATTGCGCGCGTTCGCACCAATATCTCCCTCCTACATTCAAGTCTCTGTAAGCTAACTCTCAGTGTAACCATAGCCCAATTTCTGTTCGTCTAGCTGTATATAGGCTCAGCGGCGACGGTCTCAGAAGTCGTGAGCAAACAGCTGATCTGCGAAAGTTCGGCCTATGAACAGGAATTGAAGCCCATCTGTAACCCAGGCGGGTCCACCACGCTTCTTGTGAGCACTGTGGAAACATATCGCAATTGACATCATATGAAAAGCGGTCCACGGTAGGAACCGGGAGCCCTACGAAGACCTATGAGATAGTGACGTAACAACGAGAGTACGAGACAACAGGATTGGCACGAGGACGAAACCTGGTAAGTAGCGTGAAAGGTAGCACAGTCATAAATCACGACACACAACGAACCGGAACGTCCAAGTCAAAGAGCACGACCCCTTGCTCGAGCGGGGATAAGCTCGCATGTGGCGAGAGAGCGAAGGCTTGAAGAGACGTATGCGCTGAGAGCTGCTGTACACTTGAGTCACCAGTCTGATGAACGACACCTGTAGCAGGAAAAATGTGAGAACCGGGCAATCATACATACGTGCAAATTGATTATCAACAGAACATCATGCTGTTGTCCGACGACAGCTTCAACGCGAGGTGTAGAAATGGAATTCCGAACGGGTTTGGACAACGACGACAAAAAACCTCAAGAGTAGATCAATTCGACATAGACAATGTAGAATCTAACAAGGGAATCAGTGAATACATCCTTCTTATGTGCTAGGACATGGTGATAAAGCTAAGGACAAGCTTAAGGATGCTGAGTTCGAGTTTTAAGAGCCTTGATAACAACATCACCATCATCGACGTCATCGGCAGTGGTGAAGAGGAAGGTGGCAGCATTACACAGCAGATATGACACAGATTATTCGGAGTTGGGTGGGGGACATGTGGACATTAAGTAAGGGAGAGGTCAGTTATGCGTGGGGTGACGTGAGCAACGTTACCGCGTGTACTGTGGTTTGCGAGAGGCGGCACAGGATTTGTCTCCCTAGACGTAGTCGTTTCTTCTAACAACACAGCGTGGGAGGTAAGCGATACAGGCGCTTGCCACAGAGCGCCATGAGAAACATGAGTACAGAAAGTCTTGCATGCAGGTGTTGAAGGAATAATTAATCTGTCAGTGGGAAAATATGCTAGACCGACGTACATACCTGCACATACGCTAATTAGCAGCTGCACAGCTGCAATGAGCTCAGGTTAAACTCGTAATCACTGACACCGTGACAGTGGCAAGTAGCCAGGTTTCTTTTTTACACGAGTCACGTGTACTGCGAACAACGCTGGCGTTCAAATTCAAATTCAGAAGTTCGTGCCTGTGCTCGAACTACGTCACTACTAAGTACTGCTTCAAACATGCTTCACTCACTGCGTCGCCACTTGGTCGAAAGTCCTTCCGGTGGCTAGAGACTGCTGTGTCAGAAAAGCAAGCACTGTTAGGCTGATCCAGATCCTCAGAAGGTTGCTTTTCATGATGTACTTAGATCCGTCGAAATTCTTCAGATTACACGTTGTTGACTGAATTTGAATTTCCAGCTCGTTGCAAAGCCTCATGGACTACACCTGGACCGCGAGGAATCTTTTTCGTCGACTAAGTTTATCGCATAGGCTCTTTTGGATGAACTAACATGAAGACATGTCGCAGGCATGCATGCTATTTTGTGCATTCGCTGAGGCTGCAGTGACGATTTGCCGACGATCTAAGGCAGTGCACCTGGCGGGTTGACTCACGAATAAGGCTCATTGTCCCGACGGTGAACGTGCGTTATGGAGCCATACTATTCTTCCAGACAAGGCGGACCCATGCGACATGCACAAGCATGTTCAGGATCCGGGATCCAAGGCCCATAGCGGGTTCAAAGTCCTGGGTTCATAATAACAGGCCTGCATGCAAACCTCAATCAATTCCTTACCCAACATCGCTATCATATCGGTCTGTATCTCGCTATAATATCAGTCCTTACCTCGCTATCATATCAGTCGCTACCTCGCCGTCATATCTTACCTTCACGCCTACACTCGTCTCTCCATAAACCTGACTTATATTGATCTTATATCAGACATCATGTTAAACAACGGTCTATGCGGATACGCTTCATCGCCGGAAGTTGACTTGGGCTCTTCGAGCTCACGGCACCATGACCAGCGCAATGGGGCTCGTTATCAAGCTGTGCACAACCCAGCGGTTAGATCAACCGGTATCACCGAACCTGAACGGAGACAATCACCACCGCCACTGCCTCCTAATGTGTCATCGAGCTATCACGGAGTATGTGCCCCACATCTTACGCGTCACCTCGAAGAAATCTTACTGATAAAGTGACAGAGCTGGCCACAGGGAAGAAGTGTTGTCGTCTCCGATGAAAGCGGCTCACCACCACCACCAAAGGTGTCGTCTAGCAACCACGAAGTACGTGCCCTGCTTAAGCCGCATCCCCACTTACTGATCAGAAGTAGCAGACCCACCCACGAAAAAGAAATGTCGTCATCTTCGGCGAAAGTGGCTCAGGGAAAAGTTCAGTCATCAATGCAATAACGCAAACCCAGCTTGCGGAGACATCCAGTGATGCGACGGGTTGTACTTTCAGTTATCAATGCTACCCAGTCGAAATCTCTGGCCAGAGATATGTCCTGTTCGACACCGCAGGTCTTAATGAGGGGAGTACTGGCGCAGTGCCGGCGGCGAAGGCGGAAAAGGAGTTGAAGAGGCTGCTCCGTGGTCTCATGAGCCCTGGGTCGGATGGCATCGGCCTTCTGGTATACTGCGTGCGCAGCACGAGAGCCCGTCAGGCCCTCATTCGCAACTACAATCTTTTCTACTCTGTGATCTGCCGGAAGAAGGTCCCGATCGTCGTTGTCGTCACAGGGTTGGAGAACGAGACCGATATGCAGGGTTGGTGGTATGCCAATGCCAAGGAGTTCAAGAGTCGTGGCATGTATTTCCAAGACCATGCTTGCGTCACGACGCTCCACAAACACGCAGGCATCTCAGACGTCTTCAATTGTCGTATCGCAGAGTCTCGCGAAATCGTGCGCAACCTTGTCGTCAATAACTGCTCGGAATGGGCGGTTGACAGCACCTGGTTCAAGCAGTCTTTTGCAGATGCGCGATACGTGATGAGGCATAATTGGAATAGCGAAAGGTCTTCCCCATCCACCCTCATCATCTGTGGCTCGTCACCAAAGGAAGAGGAAGACCTTGTGCGCTTCGGTGGGGAGACATACCGGGTTTGCCCCGTTCCTTCACCAGAGTCGACTTCGAGCGCAGGAGGGGGGCATGAAGGGGATCTTCTCATATATTATGCTCACGCCGATACACTTTCTGTGGCTCGCCAGACGTTCCGCGAGTTCTACACAGCATACCGCGGTAACATGATACCGGTCGTCGTCGTGGTCAAAGGACTGAATGATAGAAAATCCGCTCGTCAATGGGTTGAGCGACATATCATGCACCACGGCGCTGGTCTTTTATTCTCGACATTTTCTCCAGCTGGAGATCTCGGAGACAATTTTTTAACGCGACAGGCGGAGCAGGACTTGCAGGATCTTATTAAGCAGTCCTGTCTCATCCGACGCGTGGTGAAAGGCAGGGGCATGCTCAAAAGATTCGCGAAATTCAAGTTGTTAGGTTGGCTGTGAGTGGACGAGCTCCTATTTCCTGGGAGGACATCATGTACTTTATCACTTATTTCATATTAACGAGCCATGGACAAGCATCTGTATTTATTCGGCATGTTGACTTCTCTCTACATTACGACGAAGCACAGGATTACTGTATGTCAAGCATGTATCGTTATGAATTTATTACCTGGCCATCTCAAGCACTTTTCAAAAATATTTTTTCTCTTCAGAGCATACTAATATCAACGATTCTCTCGCGTCCAGCAAGCAGCAGCCTGAAAACTTGCGCGTGATTTGCAGCAAAGCTTCTGGAATCTGGCAAAGGCAGAGAGGTTTCAGACCGTTGCCATAGTCATTACACCCACGTGCGCGGCCGGAAAAGGCTTCCTGAATCTTTCTGATGAAACTCTTGAAAGGTCGAACAACGTGCAGTGTAGACTATAGTCAAGCGGCTCAAGCCTACCGCAGCGTTGACGAGAATAGTTTGGGCATAGCCACGGTATTTAGTACAAGGATTGCCGCAACCGCCTATTGCGCTAGCGTGGCTATTTTCTGAATGTCATTTGTTCAACCTGCCGCCCCGGGCCTCCTCCACGTCTTATTATGCCGCCGAGTCGTCAACACAATGCTCATGGTGTATAAAATCAAGGCGGCATAACGTTCACGACACCTTCCGGCTCAACCTCTTCAAGTTCGTAAGCTCCTTCATGGTGCTGCTTCAAACCTCATCTCTGCCGCGTCAGTCACGTTGCGCAAATATTTTAGACTCTTAAAAACGTACCGTAACTTGGAGAGTACTACGAGTCGTTGGTCGCACTTGAAGTCAAGCACGGCGCCGTTCGGCTCACTCATGTTGGGTCGGACGTCCTTGGAGGTCCATTGGCAGAGATGTTGCTGATTGTCGCGTGGGAGACGTGTCACGCGGCGGTCGCTGTCGTAGTCAACAAGCCGCAGACTAAGTGCTAGTCTGTGCTACTTAGTGCTGATAGGCTGTGTCCGTTATCGCCGGCGTCACTGCCTGATTCACCACTAGCCTTTCTAGAGCCTATCAATCATGCACTGTCATCGCGGGGTCCCTGATTGCGGTCTCACATAAATACCAGAGGCTAGAGTCTTTTCTCTTCAGCATTCATCCTCAATTTCATCATGGTCAACACAATTCCTCCTGCCAATCCAATCCCTGTTGCACCATCCCCTGCTGAGGTTCTGGCACGCCTCTTTCCTACTCCTGCGCCCCCTCCATCAGTCCTTGCACCAGCCCGTCTACCAAATGCCGGTCCAGGGCCAACTGCTGCACTGCTCAAGACGCTCAAAGATAACCACGAGCGCAGCCATGTCTTCTTCAACTACTACAGTTTTCACAAGTATGTGCTTACAAAGTGACATTGCAGAATAATCCTGACGCTCCATTCAGTCATGCAGCCCACCACTTGTTAGCCATTTGGGCCCTTGGCGCATCTGGCCCTTTGATCACAGCTGCATATGAGGACACTCACCTCGACCATATGCGCGATGCTTTCCAGGCACCTGACCGTGTAGTAATCTCAGATGACAACTTTCATGACTACCTCGGGGATGAAAAGTAAGCCTGAATACCTCCTACATCCCAATCGAAATAGCTTACAAATGCGACCTAGTTATTATAATGCATACCTGGACTATTTCCACAAAGTAGTTCTCGCCCCGGGCGCTACCATCTCAAGCACCCTTGAAAAGTACATTTTCTCTTCAGAGTACAACATCAACAATTCTCTCGCATCGGGAAAGCAACAGCCTGAAATGCTCAACCGCTTCGTGGAAATTCTCATCCACCCCCTTATTCACACCGGCTACGGCGCAGAATTCGGACTTCCTGGCATGCTGGCTGAAGGGCTCTCCCAGGCGAGCGTGCATCCTGCACGAGCGACCGTCCTCGTCTCTCGTTTGCTTTTCCCCGGAAACCCGGACTCTCAGTACAAGCCAAAATCGCACGTGCACGCACTCACGATCCTCTCGCAGATGCTTGCCGATAGCCGTTTCTGGACGCGTATCCTGGAAAAGCATGAATTCGAGGCCATGCTCGTGTCGCACGGTGAACTCATCAACTCTTACGCAGAGATGTGGACATGCGAGATCAACAGCCAGGAAGATTTCAATCGCCACCTCGAGGAGCTCGTATGGGCAAGCACTTTGATGTACGGCGTCGGTAGCTGGGACGGTGAGAGCGAGGAGTATCGTGCAGATTTCTTCACTATGCACATCGTCACTTCATGCCTCTTCCTCCCGTCTCTTTGTGCACACCTTTCATACCGAAGCCAGTCTCTCCTTCTACGTGCACACTTCCTCGTGAGTATCACCTGGTGGCTCGTACGTGGACGCCCTGCTCTCCCTCTGCGCAAGTTCTTTGCCGCACCACTTGCGCCCCTCCCTTCCCCAGCACACTTCAAGTACGCAACGACGCTCCCTGGCATTCTTCCCCAGCCAGCATCATGTGCAATACTCGGCAGGGACAGTCCGCATACGGTGACGCCCAATGTATGGTACCCTCTTCTACAGAACACGATCGTACACCCGAATGAGCATCTCTGCAAGTGCCAGCGTGCGCTTGCGCACTTTGCCATACTGTACGGACACCGTGAGGCCGGCTTCATGTCGGAGGCACTGTCCTCGAGTCCAGCGATCAGTTGTCCTGACACACCATTGTTGCCTGGTGGCCTTGAACTCGCAGAGGGCGAGTGCAAAGCGCTCGAGGCGCCGGAGTGGGAGTTCCTTGATGGGAGCATATTCTTGCGTGTAGCTTGGTTGACGGGTGCTGCTTTGGGATGGGTGAGGGATGGCGAACCGAACACAGGTGCCTGGGATTACCAGGAGTTTGAGAGAGTGGCTTTGGAGAGAGATGAGCTTGAAGCCAAGATGAATGCATAGGCGATGGGGGCATGTATCCAAAATACGTGAAGTGACCAATTTCTTCTTGTTTGACTCCCATCTCAGCTGATAATATACACATGCAATTATTCCTTGTATAACATACAGAATCCCTGATGTGTCTTGAAATGACATGCAAATGCCTTTTGGGCACCCAGAAAGTCAGATATCTGGGTGACACAGACTTGACCGGGTCCCAACGGTTCTCTGGCAAGGGTACACCACTTCGGGGTCACTGGTCACGTAAGTCAAAAACGGCGCGATGAGTCGTCGATGACCTCAACTAGAGCCCCTATTCCCCTTCCAGCACTAACTACGATGTCCTCTGAACTCGACACTACCGCTTACAGGCCATTCAACCGACCTGGTGATGAACCTTTTCAGCACCCAGTTGGACATATGCACGCTCATGGCCTAGCGCAATATTCTCCTGAAGCAGCAGAAGCGTTTTCGTTCCCTTCTAAGTCTGAGTCGAAGCATAATGCGTTGCCCCCTTTGTTCCAGACCCCACAACCGCCTTTAGCTCCCATATGCCCCCAGCGCTGGCCAGGCATCGACGCAGAAAGCACCAAGATGCTTCTGAAAGTCTTGGAGGACAATCACTCGAGGTGGCATATATTCTTCAATTACAAGGGGTTCCATAAGTGTGCTCCGTTTCAAGCGTATGTGTGTTGAGCTCTAACCTTGTCTCGAAGTCATGCGGCTCATCACCTTCTCGCAATATGGGCGATGGGCGCAAGCGCCAAGATCATTTTTTCTGCTTATGAAACTCATTGCGTGTATCAGCGGCCTGCGTTTGACTCACCAAGCCGTATCACACGCCATAATTTTAATGAACACCTTGGCGATGAACGGTAGGTGATGTTCAACAGCAATGTTTTTTAATTACTGAACTTCTCCAAGCTTTTATTCAGCCTACTCGGATTTTTTTGCTCATGAACTCGGGAAGAAAGGGTTTGCTCGCACCTTTGGGGAATATATATTTGCTCCTTCTGCGAATTACCTAGCAGAATTACGTCCAGAGGGAGATGGTCAGCCGGAGATGCTGACTCGCTTCATTGGTGGATTGCTTCACCCCCTGATCCACACCGGCTATGGCGCAGAGTTTGGATTACTAGGCATGTCAGCGGAAGGTAAAGCTACCTTTACGTCAATGGATTGTGTTGGTTCTTACCTGCAGAAAGGTCTGGCCATGACTGCTGTACACCCTGCGAAGGTGCATGCACTTCTTCCACCTTCGTATTTCAGTTCTCCTATAAAACCTGGAACCATGCATGCCCTCTCAATTCTCGCACTCGTCGCTAAGGATGAACGATTTGAGCACATCAAAACGATGGATGAGATAGACATGTTTACCATAACCGTCTCATCTCACGACGAGGAACTTCGAGCGTACGCTGAAATGTGGGACTTTGATGTAGCGCATAAGGAGGACGTCGCCAAAGCGGTGGAGGAACTTGCTTGGCTCAACTCGATAATTTATGGCGTAGGGGGTGCGTCTGTGAAGAAGGACAAGTTCCATGCAGATTTCTTCTTGATGCATCTTGTCACCTCCACCCTTTTCCTCCCGTCCCTCGTAACTTCGCTCTATCAAAATCCTCGTGCCCAAGCATTGCTGCTGCGTTCCTACTTCGCAGTGAGCTTGGCGCGCTACCTGTCGCGGGGGCGTCCCACCCTCGATATTGCCAAGTTTTATAGTGACACATCAGGGCTTCTGCCTTCTAGTGGTGTGGACGTCATTCCGGGTCCACAGCCTTCACCTTCCGAGCACACACTTCCCGACGAGAATTCTCCTGAAGCGCGGACGCCAAATCCCTGGCTGTCTATAATACAAACTACGATCGTGCATCCTAACGAACATTTGTGCAAGATACAGCGGGCACTCGCCCATTTTTCATCTTTGTATGGCTTGCGAGAACAGGGGTGGTTCGCCACCCGCAAACATGCGAGCATAGCCACAGATAACAGCAAACTCGAAGATGCTGAACGCAACCTGGGACTTGCAGAGTTGGATGGAACGCTCTTCCTTCGCGTGGCTATGCTTACTGCGCGCACGCTTGGTTGGATGAGAGAGGGTGAGTCCGAGGAGGGGTGGAATTATGAGGGATTTTATGAAAAGTGAGGCGAGGACAAGAAAAACGTTGGGATTGTATAGTGTACAATAGTGGTACAAGGGTGAGTGCTATGTTGCGTTGTTATTCTGAACTTCCAGCTGCGAATAATACGTGTGGGATGTTGTACATGTGCTGATATATAATGTATGCAAATAATTAAGTCATATTGTATCATGCATGTCGTTATGATTCGGCGTAATGGTCTACATGCAACAACCCGAGATAGCCGCTAGCTCTTGTTTGATTTGGGTCATGGTGGGTCGCAAGAACGGTGCTGGGCTCCAACACCTATCAAGGAGTTTCCAGAAGTGGTCCACCTCCTTCTCCGGAAGCCGGAGTTTCATGGGAGCGCATCCGCGGGAGGGCTTCACGCCCCTCATGATGTCGAAGGTGACTGCAGTATCATTGCTCCTATGTGAGAAAGGAAGAGAACCGGTTGCGACCTGCAAAACACTGTCAACGAACAGAAACAAACAGACAAATGGGCGAGCTAACCTCGAGACAAACGCATGCAAAAGCGTACACATCACTGTTAGTGGAAATTGGAGGCGGTTGAGCATCATCATCATTGGTGAGCGCTTCAATGAGTTCAGGTGCCATCCAACGAGTTGAACCAGCGAAGAGCGATGTTGCAAAACGACTGTTCCGCATGCTGGGCTCGGATTCAAGGACCTCTTCCATAACGTTTGACAAACCAAAGTCTGTCAAGAGAGCTTGACCGTCGTCCCCGATAAGTATATTGGACTGGAATCCAAAGCGTAAATTTCGAGTCGGAAAAGCATGAACGGAGACAAACTTACGCCTTTGAGGTCGCGGTGGATAACGACTGGCTGGCAGTTGTGCAAATAGCTGACTGCCGAAGCTATTTGCTGGATCTGTTGCATCTCATGTAAGTGGATAAGCGTGTCAGCCATCTAAATCCTGACTTACCAATGCAAATCGATCTGCTTCGGGATTTGTTTCCAGATAACGCGTCAATGTACCGTTGTCACACCAAGGGGATACCATGGCTATGGAGTTAGGAGACTGAGCAACGCCATAGAGCTGTGCGATATTTGAGTGACGCAGGCGGTGCCAGGCAACGACCTCTGATTTAAGCCGCTGTGGTCCTTCATTAACACATATGAGTAAACTGATTTGAAGAGGTACACGCACCAGCATCAGCTTTTCCTTTATTTCGTCTGTCATGTGCATGTACTGGCGAAGGTATTTGAGCGCGACCTGTCAACCAACTACTAAGATACTGAATCGGGAAGAAGACCAAATGTTTCTTACTGGTTGTGTCCCATTGTGGGAATTCGTCCAGATTCCTTTCCAAACGTCGGCGAAGGAACCGCCAGATACAGGTGCGTTGCCTACTTTTTCAACCTCGTCTGTGAGGTCGACAAGTAACACGCTGCCTTTCACGACCAGAGTCTTCGTTAATTGCTCTAGCGTTGCCTTTTGCCTAGCACGTTGTTTCAGCCGCGAGTAGTCCAGGTGCTCAGACACCCAACGGAAGCTGTCGTAATGCGCGATAGCTTGGGTGACAGAAGTGAGGGAAGAGAAGTATAACCGGGCTGGGTGTTGCTGAAGAAGAGATGCGTTACGAAGGTGCACATCGGCCGGTGACTCGATGTCAACGTCAATCCAAGCAGCGGCAGCTCCCATCACTTGGTCTCGTACGCTTGAACCGTGCGACCGAGGCTCCTCGCGTTGGGTGCCGAGCACGTAGAGAGCGATAGTAGGCATAATCGGGAATAGTAGATGAGCTGATGAGCTATTGAAGCCATGTGTTCAACACGACCCGATATATGATGATTTCTTAGACTCACGGATCACCAGCAAACTCCTCGTCGAGGCTGGCAAAGCATGAGTCAGGGAGCACAAACTGCTGACCTTCGGACGCCAGACCTATACAAATCTCGGCATCGCAGAACCTCCAACAGTCAATGACCCTCAAAGTGACGGAACACCTTCTTGTCGGTGTTCTCGCTCTGCAGAAAGGCATGGAAACTTCCCAACGTAGCACGTCTACGGACCCGATGCCATGCATGTCCAGCGTTAACGACCGCACCACTGCCAGTAATGACACGTGTCGTCAAGCTGGCAACCGTCTCCGTGTACTTGTCACTGTTTCGATACCGTAAGAATACAAAGTACCGGAGCAATGCATCTCGGGAATGTCTCGAATCGGCAGCTCGAGCCTCGTGTCCGGTCGTGATTCCCCAGAGTGTGAAGAGCGGATCTTTGATATCATTTCACTGAGGATCCGCTCCACTTCATTTTCCAGACGGGTGAAGGCCTTCTCCGCGGTATGCAAGACAGACCGGCAACCTTCATCCAAAGATGGGATATCAAAGTTATGGAAGATCGTCTGAACTTGCTCGGAACACGACGCGTTTCAGTGAGCTCGTTGTTGAAGACGTCATACGCATGAACGCGATGATCGTCGAGGGTGTGTTTCGATGGATTACTGTATATGTATCTCCTGTCAGCGACAAACTGGAGGTCATGAACGAATCACTCACGCATCAGACAGCCAGAACCGCCAGAAGAACTGGGGAACGTAAGGTGTCACTCCGACAGCTTCATTGGGGATCTGTATCAAAGAGATTATTACATCTCCCGTCAGTCAGAAAGACGCACGCCGTACCATTGAACTATGCCGGTCAGGAAATTTTACAGGAATCACTCAATCGCCTAGTGGGAAGGTGACCCAAAGGTTGGAAGTCGTCCACACGAACAGCCAGGTTTGTGTAGGGGCGGGACAGATTCTTCAAGATAAACGGCCGTCGAGTCAACCGTGGACCGTCTCAGACCGTCTCTTGTGGGCGAGCGAGTGCAAGAGAAATATCGCTGTGCTCTCCAAGGCACGGCGGAGTGTGTCATATTTAAGTAAACGTCTTGACGTGGGCCATGCGGCATAAGCGCTGACTCGGAAAAGTTTAGACGAGGCTGCGCACCGACTCGTATCATTATCATGATCTTGGCACTATGCAGTGCCATTTGACGGTTGTCTGCCACTACTGGTACTCTCTGGGACTGTCTCTATTAACTTTCTAACTAAGACTGATACTTACGTACAGTCACGGTGGAGAGCAAGGTACCGACCGTCTGGTACGGGGTGTAGAAGCCTCGGGTTCCGGGAGAGAAACTAGTTCAACCAAATCATCAGAAGTGCATCAGAAGTCTTTGTGCATATAAAGCTATAACGCCAACACCCAGTTCCCGTGGTGAAGCCGAACCTTCTCTCGCATAACACATCTTCCTTTGAAATTCAATACAAAATTTGTGACTCGGAAACACTACCATGTTGCGGCGACGTCATCAGACAGTAACTTATGAACGAAAATTGAGCTAGTAAACTTGTAGTAAGTACATACACACACACGGTGGCCACACACTCTCCACATTTGAAATAGAATATCAGAAACGTGATCGCTAAGGCTTATTGCTGTATAACAACGTGTGTTGGGGAAGTCGTCAACGGAGCGCCCGCTTAATCGATTGTGCAGCAGTGTAGTATTGCCCGGCAGACGGCCCTCCAGACCGAGCCGCAGAAGACCGTGACGATGCTCGCGTGACACTAGATGTCATAGTCTCAGAACCAATCGTGGCGTCGACAGGACCGTGAAACGGATCATCAGGGAGGGTGTTTAACCTATATCTTTGACCTTCGGTATCCGGCATGTATGGAAGCATAGGGGTACGGATGGAGCCCGCATGGCCGCGTGCATCTTCAGGATGACTTTCATTATTGAGGGTTTCACACGACATGTCGTCACGAGCATCATCGGACATATCGTCGAGGGCGGAGGAATCCTCTCGCGAGGCGTCGTCTTCATGGTATCTGCAAGGTGAAGT